>CM031617.1:27165429-27177929 GCA_018398815.1 Conus ventricosus | reverse complement strand
ATTGTGCAGTGGGCATTGTAATGATGAACGGCATGGAGGATGTAATGATGAACGATGCAGTAGGGATATTAATGATGACCCACGCAGAGCGAACAATGACAAACCATACAGCACCATAGAACATAAATAAACCCTGACGCTTTGTATCAAATGCCAAAACACTAAAAGTCCACCAGAGAATGTCCATTAGTAATACAACAAACAGACTTGCATGGTGTGCAAGAGTTGTGATAACATTTTTTTTTTAAGTGGGGAAAAAGAAGATGGCATCTGTTGACAAACCATGCAACAGGTACATTTACGACAATCCCCGTAATAAAGCGGGTTTAGTCATGATAAGCCATGTAAAGGTGAGGCAAAACAACAACAACAACAACAACAAAAACCATAGTGCGGGTATTGGACTGATGAACTATAAAGAGGGCATATAGAAAAGCCATACACCGGGCACAGTAATGGTAAACCACATGACGCTGATGTGGAAAAAAAAAACCCAACACGAAGTACGTACAGTAATGATAACAACATAGAGTGCAAAGTGAAAAAAACAACAACAACGGGCATAGTAGGGAAAGACCATGCAACGGGAATAGTAGTGAAAGACCATGCAACGGGCATAGCAGTGATAAACCATACAACGGGCATAGTAGTGATAAACCATACAACGGGCATAGTAGCGATAGACCATACAACGCTAACGGGCACAGTAGTGAAAAACCATACAACGGGCACAGTAGTGGAAAACCATACAACGGGCATAGTAGTGATAAACCATACAACGGGCAGAGTAGTGAGAAACCATACAACGGGCATAGTAGTGATCAAACATACAAAAGTGACACGTGAAAAAACATTCAGCGGGTATGGTAATGATGAACAATATAGAGGGCATAGTTAAAAGCTATACAGCGGGAATAGTAATTATAAACCACATAGCAGTGAAGTGAAAAACATTCAGCGGGTATAGTAATGATACACTGACGAACCATAAAGCGGGACAGTGACACACCATATTGCAGGCACGATGACGAACCTTATGGTTGGCATAGGGACAAACCACATGGACCATAGTGATAAACCATACAGCAACCATTCATGCGTTGGGCATGTTGCAAACCATGTAATGGGCATAATGACAAACCATTATAATGGGCATCATGACAAACCATATAATGGGCATCATGACAAACCATATAATGGGCATCATGACAACACATATAATGGGCATAATGACAAACCATGTAATGGGCATCATGACAAACCATTATAATGGGCATCATGACAACACATATAATGGGCATAATGACAACCATGTAATGGGCATCATGACAAACCATATAATGGGCATAATGACAAACCATATAATGGGCATCATGACAACACATATAATGGGCATAATGACAAACCATGTAATGGGCATCATGACAAACCATTATAATGGGCATCATGACAACACATATAATGGGCATAATGACAAACCATATAATGGGCATCATGACAAACCATATAATGGGCATAATGACACATCATACAATGGGCATAATGACAAACCATATAATGGGCATAATGACAAACCATGTAATGGGCACAATGACACATCATACAATGGGCATCATGAAAAACCATATAATGGGCATCATGACAAACCATGTAATGGGCATCATGACAAACCATGTAATGGGCACAATGACACATCATACAATGGGCATAATGACAAATCATTATAATGGGCATCATGACAAACCATATAATGGGCATCATGACAAACCATATAATGGGCATCATGACAAACCATATAATGGGCATCATGACAAACCATATAGTGGGCATCATGACAAACCATATAATGGGCATCATGACAACACATATAATGGGCATCATGACAAACCATATAATGGGCATCATGACAAACCATATAATGGGCATCATGACAAACCATATAATGGGCATCATGACAAACCATATAATGGGCATAATGACAAACCATTATAATGGGCATCATGACAAACCATATAATGGGCATCATGACAAACCATATAATGGGCATCATGACAAACCATATAATGGGCATCATGACAAACCATATAATGGGCATCATGACAAACCATATAATGGGCATCATGACAAACCATATAATGGGCATCATGACAAACCATATAATGGGCATCATGACAACACATATAATGGGCATCATGACAACACATATAATGGGCATAATGACAAACCATTATAATGGGCATCATGACAAACCATATAATGGGCATCATGACAAACCATATAATGGGCATCATAACAAACCATATAATGGGCATCATGACAAACCATATAATGGGCATCATGACAAACCATATAATGGGCATCATGACAACACATATAATGGGCATCATGACAAACCATATAATGGGCATCATGACAACACATATAATGGGCATAATGACAAACCATTATAATGGGCATCATGACAAACCATATAATGGGCATCATGACAAACCATATAATGGGCATCATGACAAACCATATAATGGGCATCATGACAAACCATATAATGGGCATCATGACAAACCATATAATGGGCATAATGACAAACCATATAATGGGCATAATGACAAACCATTATAATGGGCATCATGACAAACCATATAATGGGCATCATGACAACACATATAATGGGCATAATGACAAACCATATAATGGGCATCATGACAAACCATATAATGGGCATCATGACAAACCATATAATGGGCATCATGACAAACCATATAATGGGCATCATGACAAACCATATAATGGGCACTATGACAACACATATGATGGGCATCATGACAACACATATAATGGGCATCATGACAAACCATGTAATGGGCATCATGACAAACCATATAATGGGCTGATGATAAACCGTCTAGTTGTCTGAGCAATATTGTGGTCATAAGGACAGACCATATAAAGGGCTGATGATAAACCGTACAGTTGTCTGAGCAACATTGTGGTCATAAGGACAGACCATATAAAGGGCTGATGATAAACCGTCTAGTTGTCTGAGCAATATTGTGGTAATAAGGACAAACCATATAAAGGGCTGATGATAAACCGTACAGTTGTCTGAGCAATATTGTGGTCATAAGGACAGACCATATAAAGGGCTGATGATAAACCGTCTAGTTGTCTGAGCAAAATTGTGGTCATAAGGACAGACCATATAAAGGGCTGATGATAAACCGTCTAGTTGTCTGAGCAACATTGTGGTCATAAGGACAGACCATATAAAGGGCTGATGATAAACCGTCTAGTTGTCTGAGCAATATTGTGGTAATAAGGACAAACCATATAAAGGGCTGATGATAAACCGTACAGTTGTCTGAGCAATATTGTGGTCATAAGGACAGACCATATAAAGGGCTGATGATAAACCGTCTAGTTGTCTGAGCAATGTTGTGGTCATAAGGACAGACCATAAAGCAAACCATTGATGTCAGTGTCCACGGAATGGTTCACTGCTCATTAGGGCCAACCGTTTAATTCAAAGGTTACCTTATGGTTCACTACTCACTAGGACAAATCAGTCCTCTCAATTTCTACCGCCTTCTTTACTGGTCACTATCGCTAATCATTGATCTCATAGTCTGTCGGGTGATTTACTGCTCAAGATACAAGATACAAGAATACTTTAGTGTCTCAGTTCTGAGAAATTACAATCGTGCTGCTAACTATACATTGGTTACATAAATAAACGTAAAAAAAACAAAATCAATTTAGTTATAATGTAAAACTTCATGCATGTAGATAAACACACACACACACACACACACACACACACACACACACACACACACACACACACACACACACACATACACAAACACAGGCGCGCGCACACGCACGCACCACTTAATGGTTTTCAGAAATGGTCTAAAAACCAGAAACAACACTGTCGGACTTAAATTCACATTAAAAGAAGCATTTAAGTGTATACAGCACCATAGAACATAAATAAAACCATGACGACTGACCACTTTTTTTTCCATAAATAACGAACATGTAGGGTAACTCTTGCTCAGGTAATGAGATAACTTGACGCCCAAAGCCCCAAACGAATAGTATTCACGACACCAAATCGCCCAGCAGAAATGCCGACACCGAGCACGCAGAACAAGCAAGGAGAGACCCCCACCAAAGGACGTTCCAAGCTTGCCCGAATTTTCAGCACCTGACACATACACACATCAACAATAACTGGAGAAATGAACATACACAAATTAACATTTATTAAAAGACTGGCACAGACTTTTGATCTCAAATTTTAGTCTAACAGGACACGCAGACGAACATAAACAGTACAGGTAGTCTCGGCTGCTATGGTATGAATCTTTAATGAGGCAAAGAATAGTCTCCTTGTTTTGCTCTGTGTTGGTGGGCTTGGCGATTTAGTATCGTAATCAGCATGCGCTTGGAGTCAAGGGCATGTAATTATCTCATTATGGGAGCAAGAGTTACCCTACTTGTTCGTTGTTTACTGTTTACTGTATCTTGCCTCTATTAATTGTTCTCTATGTCTGTCGTACAGTTCATTGCTCAGGAAAATAAACCTTTGATCTTAGTGTCTACCGGATGATTTACTGCTCTTGCTGACAAACCATGGAGATCGATGTGTTGTATGGTTCGCTGCTGATGAGGACTGGCTATTGATCTCAATGTCCGTCTCTTGCATGGTTCACCGCTCGTGAAGACGAATAACTGAAAGGACTGCTGGAAAAGATGTTGGGGTGAAAGGTAGAACTCCAGTTAGAGGGTCGGGTTAGATTTTTTCGAGCTCATTAACTTCCGTCTAATATGTTGACATGACTATGGACCTTAATGAATAGTGGTAACTTATCTGCATCTGTACTGGTGTGTGTGTGAGAGAGAGAGAGAGAGAGAGAGAGAGAGAGGGGAGAGAGAGAGAGAGAGAGAGAGAGAGACAGACAGACAGACAGACAGACAGACAAACAGAAGAGAGAGAGAGAGAGAGAGAGAGAGAGAGAGAGAGAGAGAGAGAGAGGAGAGAGAGAGAGAGAGAGAGATCTTTAATACTCAAGGATGAAGGGTTGGTTTTAACGTGTGTTCTTGCCATACAAATTATTTCAATGCAAATCAGTTGTACTGACAAATCAATCTAACAACACTGTAAGTGTAATTCCAACACAGGCAAGTACAGACTCCTTTGAAGTTACAATAAAGTGTTGAATAGGCAAGAAGGAGCGACGTAAACGAAGTAACAGAGGGTGGAAGGTGGGGGGGGGGGGGGGGGGGGGGGGGGGGGGGTAGGGGGGGGGGAGAGAGGGAGGGAGGGGTGTTTGAATGAAGTGGGTGTTCAGACGGCTTATTCATATTATGGCTTAAAGAAGAGTTTGTGAATGAAAGTTTTTGTTTTTTATTTGGACAGTCAATTTTTTGAGATATGAAATATGTGCATAGTTACTTCTTGAAATGTTTTAATGAATTCCTATTTTGTACATTTGTAAATACTGAGTTACCGGACACACTGTCCGGAATAAATTAGGCTTGTTTTGTGTTGATTGATGTGTGGATAGGGTCCGGTAGAAGGAATTTCTGCAAACTGACACAAATGTTCATTTTTGTAAAAAAAAAAAAAAAAAAAAGGTGTTCATCTAATATGACAAAGTATTTGTCGAAATTCGAAATACAAATGTTGCCAGGTTGAATTCAACTTGTTTATCCAAAGAAAGCATGTTTAGTACTTCTAGTTTCTACCCGTCGATGGAGCGATTCGTTCTTTTCTTGTTGAGATCAGTACATATCATTGAAGCGTAATTAACGTGTGACATTGTGTGTGCATTGAAGAGGAATCATTCGAATGAGACTGTAAACCGATGTTCCGTGTATGGACGCACCAAGAAATCTTGTACACACGTAAAATCCTGTTGCTAACTGTTGGAAGAGAAGGCTAGTACGGCTGTTGGTATGGATGATACGTATACACAAAGCCTCCATGATAAATCGAATAACTTAGTGACTGACATTCGACTGAATGGCATGGGAAACGAATGATTGGCGCTCCGCCTTGGCTTAAGGCTGTGTCAGACCAACTGACATAGGCTAGAACACCAAGGCTAAATCAAAATGTTGTTATGCTCTGCATAGTTATGCGGGGATTGTCTTCAGTCGTGACAAGCTCCTAGCATAACATTATGTCTCCAAAATCCCTCAAAGTCGGAGTGTGCTGCCCACGTGGCAGGGTAATCAAAGATGGTCACACACGTAATGTTCTCATCCCTAGCCGATGCATCTGTACCATAGTGTTCAAGTTCTTCGGCTGTTCGGATGATCCCTGGAGTCTTTTAGCCAAGGTACGACAACAACGAAAGATTAGCGGCCAAAAGTCAGCTCTTCTTTTGACTGTTGTACCCAGTTAGGAAGCTTGTTGCTTAAACAAGAGTATGGGTTGTAACGGGCTTAGAATCTGGACTCCAGGGATAGGCGTTATGTAAGTACTGTTATTCAATACAAAATTTTATAAAATGAATAATAAACGCTTAAGTGCAGTGATGTCGACATAGCGCTGAAGTTGAAGTAAGAGGAAGAGATTTTTTTCAAATGATCTTGCACAAACTATTGAGATGACATTGACATCTGTCGTTATACCTAGCTGTTCAATTGTATTTAACTGCTTAACACTGTCTCTGGTGAAATGCGGTTACGATCGTGGTGCCAGAAAAGCAAATTCACAGTGAGAGAGAGAGAGAGAGAGAGAGAGAGAGAGAGAGAGAGAGAGAGAGAGAGAGAGAGAAAAGAGGAGAGACAGAGAGAGAGAGAGAGAGAGAGAGAGAGAGAAAGAGAGAGAGAGAGAGAGAGAGAGAAGAGGAGAGACAGACAGAGAGAGAGAGAGAGAGAGAGAGAGAGAGAGAGAGGAGAGAGAGAGAGAGAGAGAGAGAGTCGTGACTTTAATGTGAGGCCATCAGCCTATTCACATGAGTATACAACAAGAAATAAATCAATTTCATATAATAAGAACAAAATTTACCATGACTGCAACAAAACATTCTTCCATGACAGTATGTATGTGCAGAATTCTATCTTAATTATACATTAATACTTCTTGGTACGTTCTTCCTTATGAACGTAATGTAAGTATATATATATTATCATTTTTAAAACTCATGATATGAATGCTGTTGATACTAGCATACAACACACATGTTTTCTATTTCAATTCCCTCATCGTATTATCGTTTACATACACAGTGAAGACCTTTCTACACCTGCGTCGTATAATTCTCCGGAAAGCCGTACTATTTCAAGCATCTTTTGTTTACTTCGTTTACGCATGCGCAAAATTAGTATATCGCCCTCTACATTGCATAGGTAAACCCCGAATCTTGGGTCTGTATAACAATAGCTGCCATGCTAACCTTTGACACTCAGTGTGTGTTCTTCTGTGGTCGTGTTCGTGTGGTGTTGGACTTGTGTTGTTTATATTCGTTGGATTTAGCAGCCCCATGGAGAAATTACTATAACCTGGTCGCTTTCCATGTATCAGGTTGGTACATTCCTTCAGTTATTTTCACTTTAATTGTGGTTTTCCCTATTTCTTTTCAGCCTGTGGCCCTGTCGTATCCTGTCCCGTGGGTCTTGTTGACACTTGACTCCTACACATGTGTCCAGATTGCCTGTTGACCAGAGGAGACTCTTGATGGTCGGATCCCTAGAATTCAAACTTTAATAATTTCTAAGCAACCGTCGGAAAATAATCAAAATGCATATAATAGCTATGCGAGAGAGAGAGAGAGAGAGAGAGAGAGAGAGCGAGAGAGAGAGACTGTTTAGTGAGTCAGTGGCAGGCAATGAAACACATCAGACTGGTTCATTGAGACACTAGCTATCAATATAACGTGACTGTTTCAATCTCTCTCTCTCTCTCTCTCTCTCTCTCTCTCTCTCTCTCTCTCTCTCTCTCCACACACACACACACACACACACACACACACACACACACACACATGTAATAACGTGTTTTTTTTTCTTCACCCAGTGTTTTCCATTAGCAGTAAGCCAGATAAACTAAACTTACTACAACACATCGATCTCCCCAAATCGATGAGACCTATCTTTTCGCCTTCACTGCTGTTGCGAAATTGAACGTGGAAAGGTGAAACCAGCACCGCTTGTCCGATTTGGCCAGCGAAACGGACCGATGAGAACGGTCCATTAAAAAAAAAAAAATAAACCAGGCAATACACGCATCAATGAGTCATAATACTTCTACAGCTTTGTCAGTACTTTTTTCCAATAGCTCTCACGTTGATATATTTGGTTTCGTTCGACCCCCTCATCCTTTCCTGCTCTCTGAAAAGACGCAATCAACCACGCAAATCTAATGACTCCTCTGCACTTTGGTTTCAAGAGACATCCGACGGTGAAAAGTTAGTTCCCTCCCCTGAAAAAAAAAAATTATCGTATCCCCCAGGGGGTCTCTGCGGCATGTGTAAACCTGTCTCTCATTGGTCTATCGGGTCGTCTGCTCCTTCTCTTCCTTTTTGGGGTAGCACGCCGTTTTGTTCTCACCGATCGTGTTCCGTTTCGCACCGTTTCGCACCACTTGTCGGAGGCATTGAGAACCTACGGGGTCTTGGGAACCGACTCACATGGCAAAAGGTGTCAGAAAAGTCATAAAGGTGCTATCTGAACTGAACGCCACTCCCTCCGAACCGCTGGTTTACACGGTTGCCCATTTCTCGTATCATCTTGATTATCGATTGAACCGAACTTAGAATTGTAAGCTGCTGTTGCCTTTCGCAGAATCATGTCATACAATTATCGTCATGTCACAAATCACCATGTCACAAAGGCCATCATATCAACACACACACACACACACACACACACCACACCACACACGCACACGCGCGCGCGCGCGCACACACACACACACACACACACACACACACACGCACGCACGCACGCACGCACGCGCGCGCACACTTTGATTTAGGGATTTATCTTTAACTTTCAACAATCCCTCATGTACAAAAAGAAATAACTTACACACACACACACACACACACACACACACACATGGATGGCAAACGACCAAGCAGTCCCACTCTGATGTCCATTTGCTGTACCTCTGAGGGTTTGTTGGTGCCCGTTGGCTCAGCGGCACAGCCCCGTGTTTGCAGTCAAATATTGTCAGTTCGAATATAGCACCAGTGGCGCCCAGCATAGCCGTCAATTAGCTGTTGTCGCTGCATGTAGTGACGTGTTGTCGTTCTGGTGGTCCAATCATCTCCTACAGCCAATCTTCATTGACGATTTTCCCGATCTGTCTTATCACAAATTTGAAAAGAAATTTAAAGTAGATCCGCTAGATAACTGGGAGAAACAAATGAAAAGAAATTCATTTGTTTGTCCTTGTTCTCTGGCGGATATACTTTAAATTTCTTTCAAAATTTGTTTCAATTTTCGCCTGCAGTCACCTCACTTTGAAACTTAATGTCATATCACGTTCGGTGTGGTGTCGACGGTTGACTGAATGTAGACTCGCTAACTAATCTCTCGTCGGAGCCGTCCGTCTGTGACGTAAACCGCTACGATTCGGTGAGTGGTCACGTAACCGGTATCAAATTTTAATAAGAATTTAAAGTATATCCACCAGATAAGATAAATTGCAAGAAGAAACACGACGCGTTTTGACCTCTTCAAGCTTCTTCAGGCAAGATAAAACAACATTCAAGACAACGAAAACGAAGAACGAGCGATCACTTATCTGCTCAAATTCGGTAGTAGTCGCATTACCGTCGTAACAGCAACGAGTCGTTTATATCGTCGTCGTTTATATCGTCGTCGTCATTGTAGCAACTGTTTATTATAGCAGTGGTCGCCCCTCGTTTTCGTCATCGGAGTTGCGATTGCTGGTTTTGTTATTATCGCTGTGAAATGTATAGGGGTAGCCACAGACTTGATGGCCCAGTCAGACGGAGGTCTAATGATATGGAGGCCTGGCGAAGCGCTTGTCTAGTGTTAAGATGGTGAGGTGTATCTGTTCGAGGCGGTTCGCTGACGTGCTATTGCATCGCATGACATGGTGATCCCATAAAACTCCTTTGACAAAAAAGCGGTGCACCATTACGTTGTTCCGATGACGTGGTGTGCAACACACACTGGTCCAATGAGCCTTCTGTCGGGATGCGAATAATATAGTGGTCCAGCGACATGATGTGTGATGACGTACTGGTCCAATAACCCTTCTTTAGGTGATGTAATAACCTAGATGTCCAGTGGCATAGTGTGCCATGACACGTTGGTCCAAGAATCCTTCTTTAGGTGGCACAATAACATAGATCTTCAGTGACATGGTGCATGTGTCATGGCACGTTGGTCCAATAATCCTTCTTTAGGTGGCACAATAACATAGATCTTCAGTGACATGGTGTGTCATGACACGTTGGTCCAAGAAGCCTTCTTTAGGTGGCACAATAACATAGATCTTCAGTGACATGGTGATGTGTCAGGCCTCGTTGGTGCCAAAACATTCTTAGTGGACAATAGCAGTCTTCATGGACCATAGTCGTGCCATGACTTCTTTGTGGTACAAAAGACTTCATACTAGGTGGCACATAACAGTGGATCTCAGTACTTGGTGTGTGCACGTTGGTCCAAAACCTTCTTTAGGTGGTACATAACATGGATGTTCATGCATCGTGTCAAGTATGACCGTTTGGTCCAAGAAAAGCCTTCTTTAGGTGTCAATAATAGATCTTCATGCCATAGGCTGTTAGTGACACGTTGGTCGTAAGAAGTCTTCTTTAGGTGGTCAATAACTAGTCTAAGTGACATTTTGGTGGATCATGACACGTTGGTCCAATGGAAGCCTATGTAGTTGGCAAATACATATCTTCAGTGACATAACGGTCTTGTGACACGGTTGTATGCACGTTGGTCCAAGAAGCCTTCTTTAGGTGGCACAGTAACATAGATCTTCAGTGACACGGTGTGCATGACACGTTGGTCCAAGAAGCCTTCTATAGGTGGCACAATAACATAGATCTTCAGTGACATAGTGTGTCATGACACGTTGGTTCTCAACGTCCAAGAGTCCTTCTTTAGGTGGTACAATAACATAGATCTTCAGTGACATGGTGTGCCATGACACGTTGGTCCAAGAAGCCTTCTTTTAAGGTGGTAATAATACACAGTAGACTTCAGTGACTACGTGTGCCTGACACGTTGGTCTCATCTGTCTGAGTCAATAACTTAGGTGGTACATAACATAGATCCTTCAGTGGCATAGTGTGCCTTTCACGTTGGTCCAAGAAGCCTTCTTTAGGTGGCACATACAGTCTGTACAGTGGCCGAGCTTGTTATGACACGTTGCAAGAAGCTTCTTTCAGGTGGCATACATAGATCGTTGTCGACAGAAGCTCTTAGGTGGTCCAAAAGCCTTCTTAGGTGGACAATAACATAGTGTCCAGTGACACTGTGTCATGACACGTGGTCCAAGCAAGGCCTTCTTTGTGGTCAATAACTAGTCTTCAGTGACACGTTTGTGTCATACACGTTTGTACTGGTTGGTCCAAGAAGCCTTCTTTAGGTGGCACAATAACATAGATCTTCAGTGACATGGTGTGTCATGACACGTTGGTCCAAGAAGCCTTCTTTAGGTGGCACAATAACATAGATCTTCAGTGACATAGTGTGTCATGACACGTTGGTCTCAACGTCCAAGAGTCCTTCTTTAGTGGTACAATGACATAGATCTTCAGTGACATAGTGTGCCATGACACGTTGGTCCAAGAAGCCTTCTTTAGGTGGCACAATAACATAGATCTTCAGTGACATGGTGTGTCATGACACGTTGGTCCAAGAAGCCTTCTTTTAGGTGGTACAATAACGTAGATCTTCAGTGACATGGTGTGTCATGACACGTTGGTCCAAGAAGCTTTCTTTAGGTGGTACAATAACGTAGATCTTCAGTGACATAGTGTGTCACGACACGTTGGTCCAAGAAGCCTTCTTTAGGTGGTACAATAACGTAGATCTTCAGTGACATGGTGTGTCATGACACGTTGGTCCAAGAAGCCTTCTTTAGGTGGCACAATAACATAGATCTTCAGTGACATAGTGTGTCATGACACGTTGGTCTCAACGTCCAAGAGTCCTTCTTTAGGTGGTACAATAACATAGATCTTCAGTGACATAGTGTGCCATGACACGTTGGTCCAAGAAGCCTTCTTTAGGTGGTACAATAACGTAGATCTTCAGTGACACAGTGTGTCATGACACGTTGGTCCAAGAAGCCTTCTTTAGGTGGCACAATAACGTAGATCTTCAGTGACATGGTGTGTCATGACACGTTGGTCCAAGAAGCCTTCTTTAGGCGGCACAATAACATAGATCTTCAGTGACAGGTGTGTCATGACACGTTGGTCCAAGAAGCCTTCTTTAGGTGGTACAATAACGTAGATCTTCAGTTACACGGTGTGTCATGACACGTTGGTCCCAAG
>CM031617.1:27140429-27160429 GCA_018398815.1 Conus ventricosus | reverse complement strand
TCGTTAATGCTTGTTTAAAAAAACATCTTCTTGGATTCTATATATATTTTCGAGACAGAGGGTTATCAAAACCTTTTTGGCCTGTGATAGCAATGTGTTTGTATTTGAACCACTGGATGTTTGTGTGTCGTTTGACGAGGACATTTATTTCCATATTTTCATCATGGCACAGAAGGCTAAGGAAGAAGTCCCGTTGTGTCCTTTGTGGACGAGACATAAGTTTTAGCTAAGTATTTACAGAACGAGGTAAGTGGTGGTCCTGGAGTGAGAATGATCTGATTGGACCTATGTGTGGATAAAAGCCATGCACAAGATAGGAAAGAGAGGAAAGAACAATGAAAAGAATGCAGTAAGAAGAGATAACTAAAAGAAGGCAATACAAGGAGAACTAAAAAGAGAGCAGATACACGAGGAAACAAAAGATACAAGAGGAAACTAAAAAGAGCAGGAGGAAACAAACAAGAAATGAGCTGATAGAGGAAACGAAAAGAATACGCTTCCAAGTTACTTCTCAGCAGAGTGCGTACTCAGGACAGGACAGGAGGAGTCAGGGTTCGGGTTTTCCAAAATCCCAGGTTTACGACCCTCGCCCAACTTCCCTAAGTGCCCCCCATTTAAAGAAAGTAGATCTGCTGATATAGACAGTTACTATGTTTCGTTTTGAAACCCATGCTCTTCCTTGGATGGTCTGAGAGTGTGTGGTGACAATACCTGTCTGTCACTACTGAGGGTTCTGCTTTAACTCACTCGCACAGTCTCCGACTGAAAATAATGTTGTGTCTTACGAAGCTTTTGGAAAGAGAACTTGCAGAAAAAATTTCAATGTACACCAGATGGTTATTCGTAACGTTTTCGTGAGGCTAAGCCTACTCCGATAACCTTTACGAGACCTTTGCAGTTGAACTTATGTCGTTTTGTTTTGACCGTAGGGTCTCTTTGATCAAAAATGATAAGTCTTTAAGATCAGTGGATCTTTCTGCCGTGGCAGTTTTTGGAAGTGTTGTCTCTAAGGACCTCTGGCTACTTTTTTGTGTGAAAGAGATGTGAAACTTATGATAAATGATCAAGTCTCAGAGTCCTACAGAACGGTAGCTCATCCAACTAAGGTCTTTCAAGAAAGCTATGTAAACATTCATGCTTTAGTTTTGATACAACTCCTGTCAATTTGATAGAAATCCGTATCCCGTCAGATCTGATAGAACTCCATATATACGGTGGTCAGTCTGACAAGAAAACAATACTCTAACTCTACTTTTCATACAGTGTGAGCCCACTACAATGGTCCACAGCTGATCGAGAATTAACTTTGGTGTAGCTATTACTTGGTGACTCATCATAGCTTTGGTTACTCAGCTGGTCTTGTAAATGACTTGGGCGGTAGCCTTATCGTGGACGTGGCGCCCGTATACTTCTTGCAGTAAAGTCCTCAGAAACTGCATCTGATCAGTTGGCAAGAGTTGTGTGTTTTTTGTAAAAAAGACAGGAACATGTAGCTGCTAGTGTCCAATGGAAGTCAGGTAGAAACCCCTGTAGCAATTTGCACCCAGTAAGCCACCCAGATGAATCCTTTTGTAGTTATTAACTCCACTGTTGTCAAGAACTCAGCTGACAGCAAACGGCATCATAGCTGTTGCTCTGTTCTGATACTACTCCTTTCGCTTGTCCTAGCTGCTTGGTGAGTTCAAAGGACAATTACGTTTGTAGTCGGTTCGTGAAGGCACTTTGAGTTCTGTTCAACTACGTGAAACTGGTGCTACCATTTGTGCTTCGCAAACGGTTAGTTTCTGACAGTCAGATGATAGGAACCACAGTGAAGTGTGTTTCTTTTGGTGGTCGTGTGATGGAGTTTCCAACTGCTACAGCTTTCAGTCCAGTTGTCCTTATTTTGTGGGTAATTTTGACTTGGTTGTGTCGTGGATAGATCCCTGTTGCAGATCTCATTGTGGTAATGTGCTGGAGTTTCCTGTGAGCGGCCTTGGAGTTTAGTGAGGAATCTGGTGATACCTTTCCCTTTAGCCGGCCCCCCCCCCCGTTACGAGGGCTAGAACTAAGCAAGTTGGGACAAAAAGCCTTTGTGACAGATCCTAATGATCTGATACATTTACTGTTCTGATCTTGAGTCAGAAACAGAAGGATAAGTACATTGAAGTCTTGCCTTTCCAGTTAACGTCATTCTTATTGCTCATCTTTGTCTACTTCGGATGTTGTACCTAAAGTCATCTTTTCACAAGGATTTCGAGTGCCTGGTTAGAGATAGCGCCTTTGGCTTGTAGCAGGGAAAAGGTTTCTCTTGAAGCATCTCTCCAGGAGTTGTCGTTCTGTGGATCCCTCACACGGAGTCTGTTTGTACTGTTCGTGAATAGTGTGACAGTTGTGTAGTCCAGGAGACTGTGATGACGCTTTAAATACCCATACCCCACTTTAACTGTTCCGATGCGATCTTCTATGCAAGATGAAAATGTTCATTCTGTACAGGGGTTAGGGTGTACTTGTGTCTGACAAAAGTACCATGAGTTGCGTTAATCTTTGATGATTTTTCAGGACATTTTGACCTCCCCAAACTCAGGTTCTTCTCAGTGATGTACTATATTAGATATCCCTTACTACATAAGCCCTTTTAGCAAGAAATGTATGAATCCCCTTTTCTGAGATAAGAGGATTGAGTTGAGAGATAGAATGGTATCATTGAGCCATCGAATAGTCGTATGCAACTCCAGTTTGTTCGTTCAGAAGAAAGGATTGTACGTGACGTTATTCACTCCTGGGTAGTCTGAGCTTTGTGGAAGTTCAGGGAAAAAAAAAAAAAATATTCCCTGTCTCAGCACCTGTTGTGTGTTTACCAACCTAGATTGGGTAATCCTTTTATTCTCAACTGATGCTAGTTCGTTGTTTATTTGCTGTAATTGTTCCCATTAGAATGATGATGTTCTTCACCCAGTCGTATCGCTAGTTAGTTGCTGAATCGCAAAGAAAGCATACAGCACAATTGAGTCCGGGAATGTTTATACCATTGTCTCTACCCCGTGGGGGTATGGAGAGCAGACCGAGTTGGTCCAGTAGACATGTTTTTGTCTCTACCAGTGTGGTATGATAGACTGACCGAGTGGTCAGTAACTCGGTAATATCCATTGCCATCCAGTGGTGGGGTGCAGCCCATTGCCCCAGCCGCCGTCTCTACTCCGTGGTGGGTATGGAGAGGTTGTCCGTGAGGGCACAACAAGCGATTCATGTAAAAGGGATTCATAGTTCGTTGGACGACAAGCTAGTTTCAATTCTGGTTGTGTGAGAGTCCTGGAAGGACTCCACAACTGCTTCCGAGAGCGGCTTCGTTTTCCGTCGAAGTGAATGAAATTTTTAGGTTAGTTGTATTCCTGTCTGCTGTTTGTTTACTTCCCCTTTTTCAAAAAACAATCGGTCATTTATTTATTGTTTGAGGAGGGGGAGTATTGTGACGTCCAAACGACAAATATTGACGTCAACATGAAATGACCTAGGTAACTAACATGACGAAAAAATAATAGTAGAGAACAATAGAGAGATTACAAGCACAAACTGTCCGAGGCTTTGGTGACATCCTAATATAATTTTGTTTATAATCAATCGGTTTTCTCCTTCCGTATGTTATATACTAATTTAGAGAGCTGACTTTCACGTCCTTATTAGCATTCGAAGTTCCTGTGTATGTGGGATACGTTTTGATGACGTTACCAGCGGAAGATATGTACAGAAATGTATTTGTTTTATAAAAAATTGATATGAATGCTGTGGGTCGCCGAGATTGACTTATAAAAACTCTGTAAAAGTTTAAAGAATATTTAAGTGCATTATTGTACCACCGCATGTGTGACGGTGTGCTTTCATTTAATGATTGAACACCGAGTAAATCCAAACACGGAGAAGTTATATTTTGTATAAGCTCAAAGGTACGTCTGACTCGAATTTTATTGTGTTTCAATTAGACTTTTGGTGAAATTGTGTTCTCCGGGGATTCAATATTGATTACTGTGTGCGCCATGTGAATCGCATTCTTATCTAAGTTACAGTGCTTTATGAATCTGCGATTCTTTCTTCTGTGATTGCTGTGCATTGTTGAATCTCGGTTCTTCTAATTGATTACTGGCTTTAATGAAACTGCGATCTTTCTATCGTATTGCTTGTGCTTTGTTGATCTGCAGTTCTTCTAATTGTTTTTACTGTCCTTTATGAATCTGCGATTCTTCTTCAGTGGAGCTGTGCTATATGAAACTGCGTTCTTCAGCTATGGATTACAGTGCCTTGTGAATTTTGGCGGGTTCTTCTCTGATAGTTAACGTAATATAATATGCTTGGTGTGTTGAGCACCTATTCTTCTTCATCGCATTTGTTTTGTGAACGCTGTTGAATTACCGTGTTGGGAACCATTGTTATCCTTCTTCGTCTTATTTAATGCGTAGACTGTTGCGTGGGGTACGTGTGGAACTGAATGCGTAGGATTTATATGGAGACACTGGGACGGCGCCGGCAGATCTGTGAGTGATATCACATATTAATATGCTATCTTAAGAATTGAAGTTCCTATGTATGTGATATCATATCTATATGCTGTGTAGTGACATGTATTAATTTGTACCGAATTCACATGAATGTAATGTTTTGAAGGTTCAGGGGCATGCATAATTATAAAGAAAAGAATTCAAACTCGTGTGTTGCCATGCTATCCATGTACGTATGGTGTGGGTGTGATGTAGGGAATAATTATTATACGCAAATCAAACTTTTGAGAGCAAGAGTCACACAAATACGCCACGCACACCATCCGTACTTTCTCGCGGTCACTGAGGAAAACCAGCAAGTTTCGAAATATCGGTAATACGTAACGGTAGAAAAATATAAATAGTATGAGACGACTATCCCGACGTCCCTGCCGTGTGACCTGTTATCTGAGGACATACCAGGGAGTAATATGTTAGTGAGTTTTCCCTCTCCTAGTGGAGGAGTGTCCTCCCCTTGGAGAATATAACCTTTTCTGAAGGCTACAGTTTGAGAAGCCTTATTTTATTTTCCCATTCACGCCACTCAAGCACATACTGTTAGTTAGGCATAATCATCAACCACTGCAGATAGAATGCGAATCTCCCCCTATTTCTTCAATCTACGACATAATACATAGCTTTTGTCTATAATTCCAATATATATATATATAAATATATATATATATATAAAGTATATATATATAGTATGAAATATATAATAAATATATATAGTACCCACACTCTCGCGCGCGCAAGCACGCACGTACTGCATGCACAACACTAAGACGCATGCACGCACACACACACACACACAACACACATACACACACACTACACACACCCCAAAAGCACACACACTCACGACACAGCACAGCACACCCACCCACACAACACACTACTAAGGCAAAGAGAAATGCGCGGACGTAATCAGAGAATGAAAAGGAAAGAAGGCCGACAAACAGCTTATTCAAGTGATGGGAAAAACCCTTACCATCCCTCCCCAGACCTCGCCCAGGCCCCCCCCCCCCCCACCCCAACCCCCCACCCCTAACCCTACCGTCTATAATAGAAGCTGACGCCGTCTACATTAATTAATGATCACTTCTGCAGCAAACAAACTTCTCTACCTAAATGCCAGTTTGACTCTTGCTGAACACGGTCTCATCTTCCTTGCGGATCCATTTTTTGTGTGTGAGTGTGTGTGTGTGGTGGTGTGTGTGGGAGTGTGTGTGTGTGTGTGGTGAGTGTTTGTGTGTGTTTTTTGTGTTTGTTGTTTTGTGTGTGGTTAGAGAGAGAGAGAGAGAGAGAGAGAAGAGAGAGCGAGGAGAGAGAGAGAGTAGTGTGTTGTGTGTGTGTGTGTGTGTGTGTGAGGAGAGAAGAGAAGATAGAGAGAGAGAGAGAAGAGAGAGACGAGAGAGAGAGAGATAGAGAGTGTTGGTGCGTCAGATCTTTCAATCCAATCGCCACGATCACTCCCACAATCTCTCGAGGTCTTGACGGCTGCCCCAAACCTGCCCCATCTGCAGCACTGCATACCCTGGTGTTTAAGAACATAATGGGCTGGACCGTGTATGGTAGGATGGATTTGGTCTGAGATTCATGCCAACACGAGCATTTCGTCTATGTGGGCAATCTTAATTCGCCGAGGAGGCTCATGCAATCGGCTAGTGCCAGTTCTCAGTCAGAGGAGATGTTTTCTGGTATCTCAGGCGCTGGATTGATTGATCAGCACCACTTGTCTGCACCCATCCTTCTCTTCCACTGGTTTTGGTATCGGTGTGGGTGAAGAGTTTTGGTTGTCCTGTATGGATCACTACCGCGTGGCTGAACTGCTGCCATATTGCTGCCTGCATGGAGAGAGCGTCAGCCTTCTCATTCACAGAAATTTTCGCTTGAGATTGTAATCTACAGAATATTCTGACACAGAAATGGTCTGTCGCAGAGAGTTGGTCTTTACATATCTCGACTCTTCTGTCTTGCTGAAGGGACTGAGACTTTATAGATCTAGGCTAGGACTGAGACTTTATATATCTAGGCTATGACTGAGACTTTATACATCTAGACTAGGACTGAGACTTTATATATCTAGGCTAGGATTGAGACTTTATATATCTAGGCTATGACTGAGACTTTATATATCTAGGCTAAGGCTGATAATATATTTAGGCTATGACCGAGACTTATGTATCTAGGCTACGTGTATTCTGTCTTGTTAAAGGAAGTGAGCCTTCACTTTCTTTGCCATCACATGTACAATCTCTTCGAAGGGAATGAGTCTTTGACACATCTTTCCAGAGATTGTTCTGTTTGGTCAAAACGAGTGGTTCTTTGGTATCTTGCCATGAAGTATTTGTCATTGGTAGGAAGTTGTCAATACATAAATGGCCACAGACTGTTCTAATATTGAAAGGGAGTGGGTGTTTATACGTTCGCTGTGAAGTATTCTACCTCCTTAAGCAGAATGCATTGTTTACAAACTTATTCATAATAGTGACAGGTTCCTGTCACCCATCTCCCATATTGTTTCGTTTTGCTTTTATGTTGTTGAGCCACAACAACTGATTACTGGTGAGGCTTGTCGCAGTTCGTAGGGAATAAAAACAAAAAGGAGTTTTTTTTCCCTCCTCCCAATTCTGTGCCACCTCAGTGGCATTGAAGCCACGCTGCTCATTTCGACTCCTCGTCCACAGCCACAGGCCCTGGCACCGGCGAGTAGTTAATGTCAAGTCGTCAAGAGGCAACCCACCAGAAGAGACACTGCACTGCCGCCGAGTCACTTCGGTGGTGTTCGGTGGCGCCTGTTCTGATCTAACATACGCAGGACGCCACCTACTAAGCCCCATACTGACGACAATAATTGCTTAGTCACGGAGCCGGTTACCTCTTCCATCCGGAGGGCGCCACCACGTCTGTCCAGCGACAGCCCCCATGAACTTGCCAGTACTGGTGACCCGGACAGAATCAAACCAAGGCCATAGGCGTGGAAGGGATATCGAAACTGATGTCACCGTGGGAGCAGGGCATGAAGGGGAAAAAAGGAAATGTTGTCAAGCAGAACAAGTGTCCCACTGGCATTGCCCTAGTGTCTGGCTATGCCAGTCCGCTGCCCTTAGAGCTTCCCAAAAAGACACGCGACTCGCCACAGCCGTACTCTTCCCCTAGTGTCTGGCTACACCAGTCCGCTGCCTTAGAGCTTCCCAAAAGACACGCGACTCGCACAGCCGTACTCTTCCCTAGTGTCTGGCTACACCAGTCTGCTGCCTTAGAGCTTCCCAAAAAGACACGCGACTCGCACAGCCGTACTCTTCCCCTAGTGTCTGGCTACACCAGTCCGCTGCCTTAGAGCTTCCCAAAAAGACACGCGACTCGCACAGCCGTACTCTTCCCCTAGTGTCTGGCTACACCAGTCCGCTGCCTTAGAGCTTCCCAAAAAGACACGCGACTCGCACAGCCGTACTCTTCCCCTAGTGTCTGGCTACACCAGTCCGCTGCCTAGAGCTTCCCAAAAAGACACACGACTCGCACAGCCGTACTCTTCCCCTAGTGTCTGGCTACACCAGTCCGCTGCCTTAGAGCTTCCCAAAAAGACACGCGACTCGCACAGCCGTACTCTTCCCCTAGTGTCTGGCTACACCAGTCCGCTGCCTTAGAGCTTCCCAAAAAGACACGCGACTCGCACAGCCGTACTCTCCCCTAGTGTCTGGCTACACCAGTCCGCTGCCTTAGAGCTTCCCAAAAAGACACGCGACTCGCACAGCCGTACACTTCCCCTAGTGTCTGGCTACACCAGTCCGCTGCCTTAGAGCTTCCCAAAAAGACACGCGACTCGCACAGCCGTACTCTTCCCCTAGTGTCTGGCTACACCAGTCCGCTGCCTTAGAGCTTCCCAAAAAGACACGCGACTCGCACAGCCGTACTCTTCCCCTAGTGTCTGGCTACACCAGTCCGCTGCCTTAGAGCTTCCCAAAAAGACACGCGACTCGCACAGCCGTACTCTTCCCCTAGAGTCTGGCTACACCATCCGCTGCCTTAGAGCTTCCCAAAAAGACACGCGACTCGCACAGCCTACTCTTCCCCTAGTGTCTGGCTACACCAGTCCGCTGCCTTAGAGCTTCCCAAAAAGACACGCAACTCGCACAGCCGTACTCTTCCCCTAGTGTCTGGCTACACCAGTCCGCTGCCTTAGAGCTTCCCAAAAAGACACGCGACTCGCACAGCCGTACTCTTCCCCTAGTGTCTGGCTACACCAGTCCGCTGCCTTAGAGCTTCCCAAAAAGACACGCGACTCGCACAGCCGTACTCTTCCCCTAGTGTCTGGCTACACCAGTCCGCTGCCTTAGAGCTTCCCAAAAAGACACGCGACCGCACAGCCGTACACTTCCTCTAGTGTCTGGCTACACCAGTCCGCTGCCTTAGAGCTTCCCAAAAAGACACGCGACTCGCACAGCCGTACTCTTCCCCTAGTGTCTGGCTACACCAGTCCGCTGCCTTAGAGCTTCCCAAAAAGACACGCGACTCGCACAGCCGTACTCTTCCCCCTCCTTTTTTTTTCTTTCTTGTTTTGTGTTGTGGCCTCCTACCCCTTATTTTGCCTTGTTTCCTTTTTTTTTTCTTTTACTTTTTTTTTTCTTTTTCACTGACCCTTGCTGGCCATGTCAATCTGTGTGTTTTGTTTACCGATAGACAATTCGAATGCGAAGTTGAACGTTTTTGTGTTTAATACACATCGTCTGAATTTACTTCTGTACTAATGTTTAGTGTACTAATATACATACCTATATGCTTACGTATCGACACACATAAATACGCAGATGTACACACACACACACACACACACACACCCCACACACGTACACATGTACACACACACGCGCGCGCACACCACACACACACACACACACACACACACACACACGCACGCGCACGCGCGTGCCTGATAACAATGAATACTCCTAAATGAGGAGGGTGGTTAACACGCTCGGAGAAAGCGAGAGTGGGGTAGACCCTGTGTTAGTAGACAGGTTAATCAAACAATGCATTAACATTTCTGACAACGCTGTGACGAATCTTTTTGGACGTGTATGTATTTTTCCCAGATATGCACTGAGACACACTTATTAGACAAGGCCTATTCTTTGAATAAGAACATTGTTGAACTGAGCCCTCAGTTTCAGATAAGCGATTGCTGGTTCTTCATGTTCGTTGTCCTGAGAGTTGTGTATCTTGCCTGAAAAAGTCCTAGAGGAAGAAACGCGTCGTGTTTTGTCTTGTGATTCGTTTGTCCACGTTGTTCGGTGGAGTCATTATCAGCATTATTTTAAAGCTTGTTCCTACGTTTCTTTAATCGTGCTTTTATACATTTCCTTTTCTGGAGAACCCCCCCCCCAAAAAAACAAAAAAAAAAAACAAAAAAAAAAAACAAAACAAACAACAACAACAACAAAAAACAAAAACAAAAAACAACAACAACAAAAACAAAACAAAACAAAACAAAACAAAACAACAACAAACAAACAAAAAAACCACAGCAACAAAAACAACAACGCATCGCCTTTCAAATTACGTAAACTACCTGACCATTGGCTTTTTTTTTTCGTGTTATTTTTTGGGGGGCCGAACGTCCCTGAAGCAGATAAAAACTAGACGTTTCCTTTCACGACGAGTTGGCCAGAAATCTTAAGTAACCATCCACTTCACCTCTGCGACCAATCTCTGAGTGACTCATCTCAAAGGGGGACGTGACGTGTTTCAAGACACGGAACGGAGCTTCTTATCTACACAAAGCGACCGGGGGGGGGGGGGGGGGGGGGGGGGGGGGGGGGGGGGGGGGGGGGGGGGGGGGGGGGGGGGGGGGGGGGGGGGCGGACACAGCGAGAAAAGCCCCGGGGGTATGAATGGTCAGGACAATGGCTAAGGCAGGCAAACTATAGCTCATTACGCCCAAACACCGCTCTTGAGCGAGAAGCACGGTGACTACAGTGTCTCGTAAAGCGATTGAGAACGATTTGTCCTTGCTGGCAGATCGGTCACAGTCAAAATCCGACACAAGCTTGATCTCCTTAACGGCAACCAGTCCTTAACTGAAGTAACAGGTCATGTCTGTGACGGGATTATTTGAGTAAGCAGGGGGGTGTTACAGTCTGTGTAAATTTTTCGAAGCGCATCCTTGGAAATGTTTTGACTGCAATGTTTCGTTCGCTGATCAGGGGCAGAAAATCAGTGCCCACCTTCTTCTCCGAAGCAGGAGTATGGCTGTCTTAACGGCGGGATAGAAAACGGTCATACACACAGAATTCCACTCCCTTTGTTGGGTAGAAGGGATTAATCCCTGCCTGTCTATACAGGGAGTGTCCAGAGCAGTATCAGCCTGCGTACGTGGAAAAAAGGAAAAGTGCCCCCCCCCCCCCCCCCCCCCTTCAAGTATTAATCATGAACCAACCACATTCTCAGTGTTTTGCCGCTACAACACAGTCAACCTCGGTGTAATGTCAGTGGAGGAAGGTCTAGCGCACAGCCCAAACACACTCACAGCTTGCTTTAACGTTCTCATTCATATATCATGCATTTCGTCACATCAATCAACTATAAAGTCTATAAACTTTACTACACATGTTCAATAGAACGAAACCAACAATGCATCAGGAATCAAATGAAATAAAACAATCCTCTTTCCTGAACTTCCACAAATTCATTTTCTAAAGCAGCGTTAACTAACCCGGGTATAAACAGATGTTTCTACTTTACCGGGCCAGGTGATCTAAACTATCCACGAACACTGTCCTTTTTCGTTTCGTATCTTTTTCTTTTCAACTGTCACTTTCACTAACACGACACAACTGCCGGCACTGGTGTGTGGTCGGATGGCGCCGTGGTCAGTGTGAGCTGTTGGCGTTGGCTGTGGTTTTCTGCTTGGCGAAGTGACCTGCCAGGTATGAGGTCGTTCCCCCGTTAGGTTAGAAAGTGACTATCACATCGATCTGGTTTCTCCTTTCTTCTTCCTGCATTAACGCTTTGCAACCTCTCTCTCTCGCTTCGAGATCAGCTCTTATCAATTAGACATGTTGCTTTTCTTCTCTTTGTTTTTTTCTTTCTTTCTTTGCTTCTTCATGAATTAGCAACTTTCTCTCTCTCACCCACATCGCTCCTCAGGCCTTCCTCTCAGACTATCCTCGATGTCTATTCTCTCTCAACTGCGGTTCCCTTCTCTCCTCCCCTCATCTCTCTCTCGCTCTCTGCCCTTCTCTCCTGCAGAGCTCACTCAGAATCTCTTCTCTTCCTCCTCTCTCTTCGTTCTTCCCCTCGTGGGGGGGCAGTCTCCTCACTCACCATTCTTCTTACATACGTTCCGATCTGTCCAAAACGGGCGAGTACCATTGGCATGTATTTTTAACCCCTGACACCCCGAAGTTTCTCCCTCTAAGTCCATTGGATATTCACATCACGACAGTCCCCGCCACACGCCTTACTCTCTGTGGTGGTCAATTGGTCATATTAATTGATTAGCTAGATTTCACCCCCACCACACACTACCGTCCCCCCCTTTCCTCTAACTGTGCCAGGTGGACACTGGTCCGCTCTAAAGTGGCCTAGCTGAGTCTGGGTGGCGCCACGATGTCTAAACTAACAATGACGTTGGTTCCACAAATTGGCCGATAAGGCTGGCCCCGGTACTGAGGTCCGTCTGGGCAGACATCGAGGCGTCGGTCAAAGCCGCTTGTCGTCTGGCGGGACAGAACGTCTCTGTGAAGGCCTCTCCCCTTTGCTTAAGTGGCCGGACCCGAACCGATGGCCCCGTCTTTTCTGGCGCCTAATATGGGAGTTTGGACGTAGTCCATTGGAGTGGCCGACGGACTGACCACACGTCGGTGTGCTGGATTTTGACCGTGACATTCCCCCTTGCAAAAGACATGCACCGCATGTCACCTCAAAACAACGGTACAAAAAAGACCAACAACCGATTTGCTGACACACGCTAACACGCGCAAAGTGTTTAAAAAAACATACTTTACAACAACGGTTTTATAAGTATAAAATATATCATAAGTGTTACCACTCCATGAGTTATCATTGACGTGCGCTCTCGTTATTGGCACTCATTTTATAACGACCTCTGTGCGCACCTATGCAATCCCCCCTACCTGCGGATTTGCCAGCTCACCTTTTCACAATTCTTAGGAAAGCACAATATATTAGACGCGATCCATACACTTCACTGAGGAATCTTCCATCCCACTTATTGCAAATAAAAGTAGCCCCCAAAATCACTACACAAGCACTGTATGCTCCAAGCATAACTACATCCACATGAACAAGTCTCACAAAGAAAATATGAACAGATCTCACACAAAAAAAAATAAGGGGGGGGGGGGGTGAACCATAGCCTACTGTGGAATGAACCCATATCCAATCAACATAACTGTCATCAACACATATGATCAACAAAGCACCCCGATAGGACCTGATTCCTCTGACTTGCAGCTTCTAAGTACGACACGCTTAAATGAGTCAGCTCCGACATTCTGTCGACCGGGAAGGTACGCACTCGGTCCCTGTAGGGCTGCAATGCCATTGCCCAACGCAGAACCTGCTGTTTTTTCACTGTGCCTCCTGCAGAAATTGAGTGGTTTTGATGATCGTCTCGATCACGACTCTTTCCCATACAAGATTTTGTGGAATTGCTGCACGGCCCACACGACCGCTAATCACTCCTTCTCCACCGTTGCCGTAACCCTTCTTCACACTTTATCAACTTCCTGCTAGCATATCTCACAGGAAAATCGACCCCTTCAATGCTCCTGCAACAATACTGCTGCACCTACCCCACTACCTGTTGCACTGTCCGCAACAAAAATGGTTTGACATATCTGGTAGCTTCAAGATGGGACGGAACCTAGTCTTTCCAACACCGTACTGCAGTGCTTGCGCTGCAGCGTCCTGACCACTCGACCACTGCCCGGTTCCCTGCCTTGACCAAATCACTGAGAGGACTCGTGATTGCTGCGAAAATTGTGAACAAACTCCCTGTAGAAGCCAATAAAACCTAGCAGACATCCTGACTTCTGTTTTTGGTCCGTTGGGTTCTCTCCTGATCATCATCTTCTCCACCTTTCCTCTTCCCTCCGGCTGCTTTGTGTCGCCTCCGACTAACAAAACCTAGGAACTCCAGCTTGGGGAAGCCAACCTGGCACTTTGTTTGTCTGGCTTGAGATTGGCTTGTCTCCAACCCTCTTCCAAGACGCTCCTAGCTGCCTCATATGCTCCTCCCATGTTCTCGGATGCTATCAGAAGTCATCCATGATATGCACAACACGCTCCTATCCCGTCAATAGCTTCTCATCATTCGAGAAAAACGCAGGTGCGTTGACCATTTCAAAAGGGATACTCGCCACTGGTATAGCCCCATGGGAGTTGGAAAATGGCTGTGACTTCCTTTTGCGTCCTAACACAAGGCTATTTGCCAGTAAACCCTTGCTCCTGATCGATCCTTGTGAAATACTGGCTCGCTTGTGGCGATCTGTGCGAACTGGTCTTCCATGGTGGGTATGACCTCTGCATCGACCTGGTGACACTGTTCAGAACGTTATAGTCGACACTGAATCGATGCTGCTCACCTGAATTTTTGCCTCACTAAGACGACGGGTGCACTATATGATGATTTGGACGGTTCAATCACCCCAAGGCCCAACATCTTTTCACCTCCTCCTCGACACTTGCTTGGTGGCATAGGGGATCGTAGGCTTTCCACATGTACGGGTTTTCCTGTGATGTCAACGCCACCTACATGTCGCTAGAGTTGTCCAGCCCTGTTTTAATAGTCTGGACGCCCTAGACTGTCTAGGAAGCCCACTATCTTCCTCCGGTCTCCTACTTCTACCTTCATACAGTGACACATCCCTGTATGACTCTGTTCTCCTGAAAACTCAGCAACAAAATCTCCCCTTCTGCGCTGGTCTCCCTCACCTCCATCGTGAGTGCTGCTCGCCTATGGTGCTGAGTATCACGCTGATAGATATGGCGGAGTAGATTTGCTTGGAAAAGTTTTGATTTCCCATTTCACATCGGATCGGTAGTCTGATCTACCTTCAATGATGGTGAATGGGCCCTTCCAATGCATCAGCAGTCTTGTTTGTGGAATCCGTGGAAGCCCAGTAACAGACTTGATCTCACCACCTGAGGAATTGCTTTCCTCACCTCCGTTCATATCTGCTTCTCGTCTGGACGACCTAGCCTCACGGCAAACTCTCCCTTGCGACTTACATGCTCCTCGGCCTATTGCGTAAGTCTACCACATACTGAAGGTGGTTGTGACTTCGTGCGTACTCCGTGTTCTCCGACCACAGTCGCTTAGAATGCACACCTTCCCCCCGAACTGTCCGCCCATACAGCAGCTCAAATGGCGAAAAGCCTGTCTTTTCCTGAGGCCTCCCTATAGGCTACAGTGCCGCTGGAATGTAGCGGTCCCAATCTGCTGGCCTTCCTCACAGAGCTTCTTTTAAGATGCCCTCAGCACTCCATTGAATCTCGCCTCCAAGCATTGCATTGTGGATGGTATGGGGTAGTGAGCACGGTGTATTCCCTACATCCTGTTGACCTCCTGCATCACGCCTGAGTTGAACGGTGACCCCCTGTCACTGAGAATTTGTGCTGGCACACCCACGCGAGAAAAGATGTCTACCACCCTTCAGCGACCTGTTGCGTAACTACGCCCTTCAAATGCACCGCTTCTTGGGTATCTGGTCGCGTAGTCACACAAGTGTCAACACATCCTGTGCCCACCCTTTTGGAACAGTGCGCGATTGGGCCCAATCAATTCGATAGCCCACCCTCCTGAACGGTGGTGTCAATTAAAGGGGTGTTTAAGAGCGCCTTTTCCTCCTTTTCACCCCTCATGTGGCTGACGCTTTGACCCACGTCACATGACAGGCCGAACCGCTTACGTCTGCCATTGCTCCGGCCAATGAAAGTCCATCAAAGACTCGTTAGCTGTTGTGCTGGTGCCGAGATGACCACCGCCATGAGCGACTCGGTGACTCCACTGACATGAACGTGTCACGATAACATGCTGTACCTCTAACGGTGGTCCCTTACGCTGTCTTCCCCTGTGGGTGAACACTCGGTACAACAGCCCGCCTTCACTAGAAATTCCTGTCCTCACTTCCACTAACCCTCCTGTTTCTCTCCACCTCTTCCAACTCCCAGACTTCAAGAGCGAAAGTCTTGTTCCTCTGCGCTGCGCCTAAAATGCCTCAGGCGACACACTAAGCCCGACTTCCTTCCTGGAACAACTAACGTTTAACAACCTTTCCCTCCTTGCTTGCGCCGGTCCTGAACGGCTTGCCCCTGTAGCTTCAACAACTCAGGAATCCCCCTGGAGTCCCTTTGCCCCTGTAATATTTCCATGATCATCGTGAAGGGGTTTCCTCCTTCACCAACGCCAGCAACTCGCCGAGATGTAAGGGGTACGTACTTCTATCGTAGCAACTGGGAACAACTCCCTCAAGGCCATCGATTTAGAGTACAGTCTGGATTTGCCCTGTCAAATCCCCTTTATCGACACCAGCGTTGTTTCGTACTACCCCGCATGAACAACCAGTGACTCGTAACACTTCTCCCTCTGCTGAGCCAATCCACCCTCTTTTACCCACTGGTAACGAACCACTCAGCCTAGTGCCCTCTATCCCTGGACACTGACTGCGTCCAGTGCTAGCCATAGGCTGCACTTCAACCCTCCATTCGATTCAGACTGACCCCTTTATGGTTCCACTGCAGGTCGTTTCCCTTGACGACCTTATCCACCTCTTTGCAACTGCTGCCTTCTGAACCTCATGCGGACAATCCCTCGCCACATGTCCCTTCGTGTGACAAATGACGACGACCTAATGTCCCCTTTGCCCTTTCCTCTGCCCCACCACTGGTTGGGCAGACGTTGCAGAATATCTCCCCTAGTCTCCTTGCACTCCTTCTCACCTGTGCCTAGCACCCGGTTTCTTCTGCACCTTAGTGCCCTAACGTGGCCTCTCTATTCACCTCTGCGAACTCATACAACTCCCCTGCTGTCGCTGCTGTCCTCTCTTTCAAATGTAAGTTAACTCAGGGCCGCAACCTTCCAAAATCTGGTTCTTTCATAAACTAGCTCTTTTCAACTCGGGTCGAACGTCCTGCTGCGTACCACTCAACTCTAACCACTTCTCAAAAATAGTGATCTAGACTGCACCAAACTGAGTGTACGTTTCCCCTGCTTGCAATCTAGCTGAACGAAATTTCTTTCTGAATCCTTCCTCTGTGAGGTCAATCCCTTCATAAGACTCCCTTCCAGCACAAAAATCAGACTGTTGTTCTGCAGTAACGCAGTGAAAATTCTGCAATGCTTACCCTCAGTAACGCCGACCAAATGACTGCCAACACTTCTGGGGGCCAACCCTGACTGGTCGCAAACGTTTCGACGGACTGATGTATGCGTCAATCGAATCGGTCCCTGCCGAGAATTTTGCAACTTGGGTCGGGGGGCATTAGCTGCTGCCGCACTGAAGTCAGCGGAATCTGACTCCCATCCTCGGTGGTCTCCCCTTTGTATTCTCGTCCTTTTCTAACTCGAATGAATCCTTAGCGCGTCGCTAGCCTGATTAGCCCTGAATCCTTAATTTTTCTGTTTCCTGCTCTGCTATTTCCTCCCCGCGACACGTCGTCTTTCCGCGCGTTCACCCTTTTCCAATCTTTTGGCGGTTTTCAAACAAATGCCTCGCACCTCTTCTCCCAAAACCTAAAATCCACGAGCGACGCTCACAATTTGTTCAATAGGGGTGTTCTTTTCTCCGGCCAGTGTATCTCTTTCTTTTTTTTTTTTTTTGAACAAGATTGTATTACAACGCCAGCCAAACCTGGTGGTTACCGACACGAGTGACGTGATAGCACAATACCGATGAATGATAGTATTAGCTTGGGACAACGTAAATTAGTTTTTTATAAGACGCCCAGCGCCTGAACCCAACTATGAGAGCGAATTATAGGAAATCTGTGCGAAATGAGTACTCTGGGGCTGAAATGCCAAGCCTAGTATTAACTATCTTGGAAGCAATGCCAAGCCTAGTATTTAACTATCTTGGGAACATACAGTAAGACAACCCCTTGTCTTAGGATTACAATACTTGAATCCCACCCAGCTTCCTCTCTGAGAAGTTGAACAATTATAATAAATGGGCCAGAATATCCTGCAGGCTCGCCAAAAAATTGTAAACCCTTTCGGTGTAATGTCAGTGGGGGAAGGACTAGCGCACACCCCAAAACACACTCACAGCTTGCTTACGATCTCATTCATATATCATGCATTCGTCACATAAAACCACTAGTAAAGCTAAACTTTACTACACATGTTCATAGAACAAACATCAATGCATCTGGAATCAAATGAAATAAAACATTCCTTTTTCCTGAACTTCACAAAATCATTTATCTAAAACATCGTTAACTAACCCGGGTATAAACAGATTTCTACTTTACCGGGCCGGGTGATCTTAACTATTCACGAATCACTGTCTTTTCTTTTCTTTCTTTTTCTTTTCACTGTCACTTTCACAACACGACACAACTGCCGGCACTGGTGTTGTCTGATGGCGCCTGGTCAGGTGAACTGGGGCCGTTGGTCTGTGGTTCTGCTTGGCGAAGTGACGCTGCCAGGTAGAGGTCGAACCCCCCGGTTAGGTTAGAACAGTGACTATCAACATCGATCTGTTCCCCCTTCTTCTTCCTGCATTAACGCATTGCACTCTCTCTCTCTCTCTTCTTTGTCTGCTCTTATCAAATGGACATGGTTTTCTTTTCTTCTCTTTTTTTTTCTTTTCTTTCTTTTCTTTTTTCATGAATTAGCAACTATCTCTCTCTCTCCACATCTCTCCTCAGTCCTTCCTCTGCAGACTATCTCATGCTAATCTCTCAACTTCGTTCCCTTCTCTCCTCCCCTCATCTCTCTCTCTCTCTCTGCCCTTCTCTCCTGCAGAGCTCCACTCAGAACCTCTCTCTCCCTCCTCTCTCTTCGTTCTTCCCCTCGTTTTTTTTCGTTCTCTCACTCACGCATTCTTCTTATTCGTTCCGATCTGTCCAAAACGGGCGAGTACCATTGGTCAGTATTTTTACCCCTGACACCCCGAAGTTGTCTCCCTCTAATTCCATTGGATATTCACATCACGACAGTCCCGTCTACACGCCTTACTCTCTGTGGTGGTCAATTGGTCATTTAATTGATTAGCTAGATTTCACCCCCACCACACACTACCTTCCCCCCCTTTCCTACTTAACTGGTGCCGTGTGGACACTGGTCGCTCTAAAGTGGCTAGCTGAGTCTGGGTGGGCGCCACGATGTCTAAACTAACAATGACGTTGGTTCCACAAATTGGCCGGATAAGGCTGGCCCAGGTACTGAGTCCGTCTGGGCAGACATCGAGGCGTCGGTCAAAGCCGCTTAGGTCGTCTGGCGGACAGAACGTCTCTGTGGAGCCTCTCCCCTATGCTTAATTGGCCGGACCCGACCTATGGCCCCGTCTTTCTGGCGCCTAGAATGTTTGAGTTTGGACTTATGTCCAGTTGGAGTGGCCGACGACTGACCACACTTCGGTTGTGCTGAATTTTGACCGTGACAAACACTTCACGTCGAAATGGTGTTGTCAAAGCGAATATTCGTTCAAGGCAAACATAGCAAAAGGTATTGTCATTACGAAAACGCCGAGCTGACCAAATACTTCATGTGGTAAAAGGTATCATCATTAGGAAAAAGTGATGCTGACTAAATACTTCATGTGGTAAAAGGTATCATCATTTGGAAAAAGTCGTGCTGACTAAACACTTCATGTGGTAAAAGGTATCATCATTAGGAAAAAGTCGTGCTGACTGAATACTTCATTTGGTAAAAGGTATCATCATTTAGAAAAAGCGGTACTGACTAAATACTTCATGTGGTAAAAGGTATCATTGTTAAAGAAAAGCAGGCATGGCTGTCATGATTTGTTCATTTCATCTAGGTTCACCTGCCTCGGTTTGCTCTTCCCAGTAAGTTTGCCTGTCTTGATTTGTTCTTTACAAAAAATTCACCTGTCCACGTTTGCCCATTACACGAGGTTCGCCTGCCCAGGTGTCTTCATTGCACAAGGTTTTCCCTCTCTTGGCTTGTTCATGACAGTAATGTTGCCTGTCTCGCTGTGCTCACTACACAGTGTGTTCAGCTGTCATTTTGGTTTGTCATACTGGACTCGCCTGTCTTGCTTTATTCATTACATTGTGTTGGCATGTCTGGCTTTATTCTTGACAAATGTTGGCTGTCTTGCTTGGTTTATTTCAGTGGGTTCGCCTGTCTTCCTTTGATCATGTTACTGGGCTCGTTCTCTTGATGTGTTCAGTACGGTAAGTTCTCCTGTCTTGTTTTGTTTACAACACAGTGTTTGTCTTGCCTTGTTCACTAGACTGGCTTCGCCTATACTGCTTTATACATGAGAAAAAGAT
>CM031617.1:27132929-27135429 GCA_018398815.1 Conus ventricosus | reverse complement strand
CCATGGCACTCCCCACTCACATCTCATTAGGAACCAGTGAACCACACACTGACACACCGTACGATGTACGGGCAGAAGAGCTTTTCACTACCAACAATAACACAGTGAAACAAATTTTTAAAGGAATGTAAAAGTAAACCGGCCAGTTAAATATGGACAAACAAATCACAAGACAAAACAGGACGCGTTTCGACCTCTTAGGTCCGCAGGACGATGAAATCGAAGAACGAGCAATCACTTAAATGTTCTCCAATTTGACGCAAGATGAGCGTTGCTCGTTCTTTGTTTTCATTGTCCTGAATGTGTTTTTTTTTTTATCTTGCTTGATCTAAGAGGTCGAAGCACGTCGTGTTTTTGACTTGTTATTTGTTTGTCCATGTTAACCGGCAGATTTATTTTGAATTCCTTTTTAACATTAGCGTTAATTTCCATCTGCAGTCGCCTCCCTTTGAAACTAACAGTGGAACAGCCGGCCTGCCTAGAGTGGAACAGCCGGCCTGCCTAGAGTGGAACAGCCGGCCTGCCTAGAGTGGAACAGCCGGCCTGCCTAGAGTGGAACAGCCGGCCTGCCTAGAGTCTCTCAGCGCCGTCCTTATCATCATCTTTCCGGTCCAGGATGGCATCATTTGCTTGAAGTAATCGGCTAACCCCCTCCACCCCCCCGCCTCCATCCCCCACCACCCACCGCCATTCCAGCAAAAACTTCGGTTCTCGCTGGGGCAGCGCGGTGTGTGCTTGACTAAATTTCAGGTTGAGATCGGGGCCAGTGCCAGGGGCACGTGCCAATGGGTCCGATTATGCACCCAGTCTCTCTGACCTCCCCCCCCCTCTCCCGCCCCCCTCTCTCCCGCCCCCCCCCCCCCCCCGCCCCGAAAAGCTTCACGTATCTGATGATACTGTCAGCAACAACGTCCCATGTCAATTATGGTGTGAACCACTCCAAGGACAGAACCCAGGTGAAAGATGTCCAGTCCGCCGATGTTCCCAGCCACTGTGGCCCAGTGGTGAGCTCCACAGATTCCAACATGGAAGGTCACGCATTTGATTCCCTTCAGAGCCAATCACATTGGGTGAGATTTTTTCAACCCACAACTCGTTCCTGCCTAAAGCCGAGTTTTTGCTATGGGCTCAGCAGGGAAGATTTCCCACGCACACAGCCAAGTTTCATCTACTGAATGGAAGCGCCTCTGAGAGTGTTGCTCAAATGCCCTGATCAAGACTGCAGGTGTCTGTATCGCTCAGGCCTGGCTGATGCCGAGATTTACTATGAACCTACGCATGGGCAGCAGAGCCCACCGGCGAAAAACGCCACCGTGAAGCAACTGCCACGTGGGCCCACAACCCAAAGCAAAAGGACCGACGAATTCAACGAAACAAGGAAACCAGTGGCGTTACAGCAGCACCTCGTTTGGACCCTAAACGGTTATGTGTACTGATCTACAGAACGAAAGATTGGGGCCAACAAACACGACTGGACAGACAATCAATGACTTAGCTGTGCGTGTACAGCGTCTTTTTGTCGTGTCTCAAGAAGCAATGAGGCTGAGAGATTTTTAAGACGGTATGGTGGTAGGCAGCCACTGCAGAACATCTATATGCAGGATGATGTCGGAAGGAGAGAGAGAGAGAGAGAGAGAGAGAGAGAGAGAGAGAGAGAGAGAGAGAGAGAGAGAGAGAGAGAGAGATTTTTATGGTGGTAAGCAATCACTGTAGAACATCTATATGCAAAATGATGTCACACACACACACACACGCACACACACACACACACACACACACACACACACTCACACACACACAGAGAGAGAGAGAGAGAGAGAGAGAGAGAGAGAGAGGAGAGAGAGAGAGAGAGAGAGAGAGAGAGAGATATTCTATGGTGGTCAGCAATCACTGTAGGACATCTATATGCAGAAGGATGCCGGGAGAGAGAGAGAGAGAGAGAGAGGGAGAGAGAGAGAGAGAGAGAGAGAGAGAGAGAGAGAGAGAGAGAGAGAAGAGAGAGAGAGAGAGAGATTTTTATGGTGGTAAGCAATCACTGTAGAACATCTATATGCAAAATGATGTCAGAGAGAGAGAGAGAGAGAGAGAGAGAGAGAGAGAGAGAGAGAGAGAGAGAGAGAGAGAGAGAGAGAGAGAGAGAGATTTTATGGTGGTCAGCAATCACTGTAGAACATCTCTATGCAGAAGGATGCCGGGGAGAGAGAGAGAGAGAGAGAGAGAGAGAAGAGAGAGAAAGAGAGAGAGAGAGAGAAGAGAGAGAGAGAGAGAGAGAGAGAGAGAGATTTTTATGGTGGTAAGCAATCACTGCAGAACATCTATATGCAGAATGATGTCGGAAGAGAAAGAAGAGAGAGAGAAGGGGAGAGGAGAGGAGAGAGAGGAAAGAAAAAGAGAAGAAGAGAAAGAGAGAGAGAGAAGAGAGAGAGAGAGAGGAGAGAGAGAGAGAGAGAAGAGAGATTTTTATGGTGGTAAAAGCAATCATGCAGAAACATCTAATATA
>CM031617.1:27125422-27127922 GCA_018398815.1 Conus ventricosus | reverse complement strand
TTCGTTCCTTTGATATAATTTGTTTTGCTGAAACCTTTATAGAAACATTTCAATCAGATTTATTTGTTGATTACATAATATTTTGTAAACCTGCTATTAAGTTTTCTAAACATGGTCGTTTTTTTGGGTGGAGTTGTGTGCCTAATAAAGAGAGTGTATGCTCCGTTTGTTCGTTCTGTTGACGTAGATTACAATAATATTATTGTTTTTCACATAGACAGAGCTGTATTAGGCACCATGAAGGATATGTTTGATATGTGTGTATATGTTCCGCCTGAAGGGTCACCATTTTATTCTTTTTTGGATGTAACAATGGCATTAGTCTTTTGGAAGAATGCTTGGCAGATTGTTCTGTTGCATTTCATGATGTTTACTTCGTGTTGTCAGGGGATTTCAACAGTCGAACTGCCGATATAAATATAAATGATTTATGCAGTGAAAATTTTGTTAAGTCATTAAAAACAAGTAGTTCGATCACACAAACAGGAAATCTCAAGACAAAGTGTTGAATAGCTATGGTAAACTTATGTTGAATTTATGTACTACATTTGATTTACGTATTCTGAATGGTGCATGTAATGGCGACCGCTATGGTTGCTACACATACATCTCAGGTTCAGGTAGTAGTGTTAACGATTACTTTTTAATGTCGAGTGACATGTTTGCTATGTTTGAATCTTTCTGTGAACTTAATATTCGTGATATGTTTCATTCAGATCATATGCCACTTGAATTACATTTAACTTTTTCGGGAGAGCATGACAGTAGGAGATCTCAAGAAGAGAAACAAACTTTAAATAGGATAGTTTGGAACAATAATGCATCACCAGTGTTTATTGACTCAATGCAGTCTGTGGAATCTCGTAGAATGTTAGAGTCAGCTGTAAGTTTAATTGATTATGATATTGACGAAGCTTTGTCTATATTTAACCATTGCATTAAACGAAGTGCTGAATGCATGAATAGGCAGATCATAATTGGTGATAATGATAAAATCAGATGACTGGTATGATCATGAATGTAAGGCAGCAAAGAAAAATTTAAGAAAGCTTTACAGAATATCCCGTCAAACAGGAGATTCTGAAGATGGAAATGCTTTTTGTATTGCACGTAGAGAGTATAAACATTTGTTAAAGCGCAAAGAGAAGGATTTCCACAAATCGTTTTTAGATGAATTGTTATCTTCGGTGAATAATCAAAAGCAATTTTGGGAAAATGTAAATAAACTTTCATGTAAACGGAAACACGTTGGCAATGATATCACTTTGGACAACTGGTTTGAACACTTCAAAACTTTACTCGAAAAAGAAAGTGAACCAGAACGAGGACGATTGAGCGTTGATGGTAATGATGTTTATTTCAACCGACCAATATCAAAGGAAGAAGTTATTTTAGCAATTAGAAAGATAAAGATTAGAAAAGCTGCTGGGCCGGATGGAATAACTGGAGAGTTGTTAAAAATGCAGGTGAGTGTGTTGCAGATTTCTTTGTCACATTTTTTAATGCTTTGTTCCAGAAAGGTATATTTCCTGACAGTTGGACAGAAAGTATTGTGCTTCCCTTGTACAAAAAAGGAGATGTCAACAACCCTAACAATTACAGGGGCATTTCATATGCAACATTAGTAGCAAAATTTATAGTACAGTAATTAATCATCGTTTACAAGAGTGGGTGAGGAAAATAATATTGCTGGAGAATATCAAGCAGGATTCAAAAAGAACTATTCAACTATTGATCATATGTTTACTTTGTTAGCTATCATACAAAAACAGTTCTCTTTCAACAGAAAATTATATGTTGCATTCATAGATTTTGAGAAGGCTTTTGATTCCATTAATAGAAAAATTCTTTGGTCAATTTTAGTTAAAAATGGTATAAATGGTAATTTATACAATTGCATCAAAAGTATGTATAATAATGTTAAAGTTAAGATACGGTGTGGACATAAATTAACTGATTTCATTATGTGCACCTATGGTGTTAAGCAAGGTGACGTGTGCAGTCCTGTTTTATTTTCTTTGTTTATTAATGAACTTGCCATAGAAATAATTCAAAATGGTAGGCATGGTGCAATGTTTACAACTGATTACTTTGAGCTCTTTATTTTGTTATTAGCAGATGATGTTGTACTTTTATCAGAAACAGTTATTGGTTTGCAGACACAGTTAAACAGTCTACAACGCGCAGCTTTTTCTCTTGATTTGAAAGTGAATTTAAGCAAAAGTAATATAATTGTGTTTAGAAAAGGTGGCTACTTAGCATCAAGAGAACATTGGACATATAATAATGCTGTTATGCCTGTCGTAAATGCTTATAAATACTAGGTATACTGTTTTCAACAAAACTCAGTTTCACATTGGCTTGCAATGACCTTGTAAGTAAAGCAAAGAAAGCTCTGCTCTGCATTATGAGAAAATTGTATATTTTGAAGAATACTAGGTTAGATTTATTGTTGAAGTTATTTGATTCCAGGTTCAACCCATTGCTCTATACGGTGCAG
>CM031617.1:27107922-27120422 GCA_018398815.1 Conus ventricosus | reverse complement strand
TATTATGATTGCTTTAGCCCATTCTTTTGGGTACACACCTTTACTAAACAAGACATTGAACAATTTAACAAGGAACTTGGTGACGTTATGAGCTCCTGCTTTCAACATCTCGGCGGACACACCATCAATCCCACATGATTTACCTGGCTTCAGTTTAGTGATGGCTCTCTCTACTTCATCCTTCCTGATATCCTCATTAAGACTTACTTGACTTAATCCTCTTCGCTCCATCGGGAGCATAGGGCCTTCACTGCAGATTTCCAGCATGTGCGGTCTTGGGCTGCCCGCTTTGCCTCACCCCAGGACAGCTTGATGGAACTCAGCTCGCTGTTCAGCGTCCTACGCCAAGTTGTCACTGGGCGGCCTCGCTTTCTCTTTCCTTGCGGGTTCCAATCCAGTGCCTGCCGTGCGATGTTGTCCGGGCCTCGGCGTAGGATGTGTCCGATCCACTTCCACTTTCGGATTCTGATGGTGTCTCCGATTGGTCTCTGCTCTGTCTGGCGCCATAGCTCCTCATTTGCAATTCTGTCAGGCCACCTGATGCGGAGGATCCGCCGCAGGCATGTGTTGATGAAGACCTGCAACTTGCGCTCCAGCCCTTTGGTGAGTCTCCAGGTCTCCGAGCCATACAGCAGCACAGGTCTTACATTGGTGTTAAACAGTCTCAGTTTGGTGTGAAGACGGACGTTTGCGCTCCTCCAGATGGGCTTGAGGGTGGTGAAAGCAAATCTTGCCTTGGTTATTCTGGCCCTGATGTCATCATCAGTACCTCCTGTCTTGTTGACAATGCTTCCTAGGTAGGTAAATTTCTCAACATCTTCTATCTGTTTTTCCCCTAGGCGAATTGCTTCAGCCTGGCTTGTGTTGGCTCTCATGGTCTGTGTCTTCTCCGCGTTGATCTCCAAGCCAGTGTTACTGGCTGTGCTGCGGAGGCTCTCGGTCTTCTTCTGCATGTGGTGGAGGGTGTGGGTCAGCAAGCTGATGTCGTCCGCGAAATCCAGGTCCTCAAGTTTCTGCATGAGTGTCCACTGGATCCCGCATGGTGGGTTCATCGCTGTCCTCATCACCCAGTCGATCACAAGAGAGAAGATCAGCGGTGACAGCAAACATCCCTGACGTACCCCGGTGTTCACTGTGAAGGGTTCCGACACACTCGTGTTGTGGATGACGTGACACGTTGTGTCCTTGTACAGGCTCTGTATGATTTTTACCATCTTGAGTGGAATTCCATAGTGTCTCAGGATTTTCCATGTTACTTCTCTGTCCACTGTGTCGAATGCTTTTTTGAAATCGATAAAATTGATGTAGATTGGTGACTGCCACTCAAGAGACTGCTCGATGATGATTCGGAGCGTGGCTATCTGGTCGACACATGATCTTCCTGCTCGAAATCCTGCTTGTTCGTCTCTCAGCTTTTCGTCTACAGCTGCCCGGATCCTCTCTAGGATGATTCTCGTGAAGATCTTACTAGGTAGTGACAGCAGCTGTATCCCTCTCCAGTTCTTACACTCGCTGAGATCTCCCTTCTTGGGTATCTTGATGATGTAGCCCTTTTTCCACTCTTTCGGCACTTCTTCCTTTTCCCAGGCCTCTTGAAATAAGTCCATCAGGATGTCTGCCGCGACCGTCGCTTCTGCCCTGAGCACTTCCGGTGTGATGTTGTCAGGTCCTGGGGCTTTCCTGTTCTTTGTCTTCCTGATTGCTTGAATGATTTCTTCTTTGCTGATCGGCCCTAGGTTCACATCCAGGTCTTCTCCTTCCTCGATGAGTGGTGGTGTCTTGACTGGCGTACCGCTGAGTAGCTCGCTAAAGTGTTCCCTCCATCTGTCCAGCTGCTCTGTTGGTTTGCTCAAGATGTTTCCATTCTTCCCTTTCACTGGTCGGTTTGTGTTGGTTTTCCTACCGCCCAGCTGCTTAGTGATGGTGTAGAGGGTCTTCATATCATTCTTCTCCGCTGCTTCCTGTGCTTGAGTGGCCAGTCCTTCTACATGGTCTCGCTTGTCCTTTTTGGCACTCTTCTTCACTTCCTTGTCTCGTTTGCTGTACTCCTGTTGAAGACGTTGTTTCTGTGCTCTTGTTCTGGCTTGGATCTCTCTCTGTTTGGTCTCTCGTCTCTCTTCTATCTTCTTGATGGTTTCTTCCGAGATCCATGGTTTGTGCTGTCGTTTCCTGTATCCTAGCACTTCTTGACTGGCTTCATCGAAGGCACTCCTCACTCGCTCCCATTTCTTTTCCAGCGAGCCATCCTCCAGGTCTGCGAGGGCCTGGAATCTGTTGTTCAGGGTGATGACAAACTCCCTCTTCTTTTCTTCTGACTTCAGCTTTGTGGTGTCAAAGCGTGGGTGCCTCTGTTGACCTGTATCTTTGTTCCTGGCAATCTTGATCTTCAGCTTGCCCACCAGAAGTATGTGATCTGATCCCACATCTGCACCCCTGCATGCCTTCACGTCTTGTAGGGTCCGTCTCTATCTCCTTGAGATCGTGAAGTGGTCTATTTGGTTTTCAGTGCTCAGGTCTGGTGATCTCCATGTCACTTTGTTTATCTTGCGGTGTGGGAAAACTGTTCCTCCGATGATGAGGTCGTTCATTTCACAGAAGTTAGTAAAAAGTTCTCCGTTTTCGTTGATTGTACCCAGTCCTTCTGTTCCCATCACATGTTCTCTGCCACTATTGTCACCGCCAACTTTGGCATTCATATCTCCCATCACTATGATGACATCTCTTCTGGGCAACTTATCCAGTACAGCTTGTAGTTGTTGGTAAAATTCTTCTTTGGTGTCTTCTTCAGCCACGTTGGTTGGGGCGTAGCACTGTACTATGCTGACCTTCTGAAACTTTGAGAAGAATCTAGCTGTTAGTATTCGCTCGTTGACCGGTTCCCATTCCATCAGGCTCTTGCTTGCTTTCTTGGTCAACATGAGTCCAACTCCATTTCTGTGCACACACCCCTCATCGGCGGTCCTGAATACAGCAGTTGGTGGCCCGATGCTAAGGTGACTTTCCCTGATGACGTCCATCTCACCTCACTCAGTCCGAGTATCTCCAGCCTGTACTTGTCCATCTCTCTAGCCACCTGAGCTGCTCTTCCAGTTTCGTACATTGTTCGTATATTCCATACTCCAATCCGTGAGGCGGTCTTGGAGGAGAGAAGTTTCATCAGCGGGTCAGCTTCTTCTTGACAGAAGGTTTGGCTGGTCCGCTTCATATACTCTCCTCCGGGTCGTTTCCGTAGATCCTTTGAAATTTCTGCAGTGTTGCTTTCTGTAGCAAGCATGGTTTTTACGTGGTGGGGTTGCTAGCCCCACGCACAACCTTCCTCCTTTTTCATCGCGGGCTTAGGACCGGCATCGGCGGAGTTATCCTCATTAAGAATATGGTCAAAATCCTCTGTAATATCTAGCTCGATAACATAGCTTTCATAAGCCTCAGTTTCATGACTTTTAAACACAGTTTTAAAGTGACTACACCATTCATTAATATTAATGTTATCACTGTTAATATTTCTTTGTTCTCCGTGGCCCATATTTCTTAACTCTTTCCAAAACACGGAGGAATTCTTAATGCTGTTTTCAAGCTGTTCAGTCTTTTTGCGCTTAAAAGCTCTTGCCTTTCTTTTTAGCATGTGTTTGTATTTCTTTCTGGATCGTACATATTCCTTCCTTTCTTCTTTTTTCCGAGTTGATCTAAATATCTTGAGCTTTTGACGAGTTTCCTTTTTAGCTTGAGCACATTCTTCATCAAACCATCTATTGTCCTTCACTTTCTTGTGAATATAGCATTTTTTATGCATACAGTAACTTGCAGATTTCAAACACTCTACAAAAGTAGCGAGAGCATTATCTACATTATATTCTATTTCATCTGTTGCCTCTTGTAATTTTCTTTGAGTTTTACAACTATTTAACTCTTTTATATATTCATGTTCTTTATCATTTTCCCACACGTATTTATCAAAGAATTTACTGTATTTCTGTTTTCTTGTGCTCACATCAGTTTCAATTGAGGAATCATCGATGTTAACGTTCAGTGTAACAGGCAAGTGGTCTGATTCGATCACATTTTCAACAGAAAGCGAACATTTACATTCAGACACAAACATGTCACACGACATGATGAAATAATCTACCACACTGGCTCCGGAGCTAGAGATATAAGTGAAACTATTATCAAAAGAACCTTCAGATAATCCATTAATAATAATACAATCATATACATTGCACATGTCAATCAATTTTTCTCCAAACGTGTTAACAACATCATCTTGCGACTTTCTTGCAAACTCAGAGGATACGCTTACAGACATATCTTCGAATTCACTTGCTAATTGGGAGTAATTCTGACAAGCAGTTCTGGAATTCAAGTCGCCATTCAGTAAAACAAAGAAATCATCGAACTCACTGTGCAGGTATGACAAGGATTCTTCCAAACACTCAATACCATTTCCAGTTTGGGAAGTTTGCCAAAATGCTGAATCTATCAGAGGAAGGTAGCTAGATATGTACATTATATCTTTAGAAGTTCCAAAAAGTGATTTGTTTATTTTTAGCACAATCATGTTTTCAGTATTAAGGATTATTTGCTCAACGTAAGTCTCGTATCTTTTATGAACCAATACCATTACACCACCGGAGTACCTACCATGATGGGATAATTTCTTTGCCTTTGACACAAATATACAGTAATCACTCAAGATGTTTGATTCAAAATTTGTACTCACGAACGTTTCTGTCAAGCAAACAAAATCATGAGAAAGAATTAATTTAGTAATATCTGGATTTTCTAGCTTTGGTAGCAAGCCATTAATGTTGTAGTTAAGAAATTTCACGTTCTTTGACGAATCAGTGGAACCGAAAGAAGAACAAAGAAAGCTACTATTCTTACACATTTCAACGGAGTTTCTGTTTTCATTGAAGGCCCGGCTGAATCCCTATTTGTTGTTCGAACGGGCTTTTCGAGTCACTGAACGCCCCCTTCTGGACTGTGTGTTGTTCGACCTGTCGTCGGACTGAACACGTCTGAACGAGTCTATGATGTTTCTCTGATTCGGAGAGTGGCCTTTGGAACGGGTCTGTTTTGAACGAAGATTTTTTGATGCAGGGCTGGCGTTTGAAATCCGAGCTCGGCTACCTATTCTTCTTGTTAAGTTTTTTTCCGGATGTTGGAAGGGGTGAAGGTCTCAACAGACACTTGAGGGGAAGGGACGCAAATCTCGGCGGACACTTTGGAGGCATGGATGCAGCTCTGAAGGGACACTTGAGAGGGAGGGGTGCCGGTCTCAGCAGACACCTGGGAGGAGGGTGCAAGTCTCAGTGGGAACTTGCGAGGACGGGGCGCAGGTCTCACCAGGTTCTTGGATGGGAGGGGAGCAGGTAAAGGCAGACATCTGGGTGTCTGGTGAGCAGGTCTCTGCGGAAACTTGTCCGAAATGGGTGAGGGTCGTAGAGGGCACCTGATGATTCCGAACGTCACTCTGCTCCCTGTGAGGACGATTCTCGGTGGCCTTCACATCCTGCTCACTGGCGTCACCCCGTGCAGTCTTCCTATGTTCACTTGGCTCTAACTGGTTTGTCTTAACTGACGTGTCTTGCTTGGTTGATTGCTCTGTTTGACCCTTATCTTCTCCGTTTGTGCAGTCTGGCGATTCTGAAGAAGGATGTTTGATATCACAGCTGACAGGGATGTCCTCGAGAGAATGTAAATATGCGGGGTCAAGCTCACCTATCTTATTTTTCACGAAACCCCCCTTTTCACATACAAATTTCGTCCATCACATATCAATTTTGGTCAAATTAACACCTGTTTCACACTAAGATTAACACCTCAAAACCTCTAAAATTGACGTAATCTTTAATTTTAAACGGGGGTTTCCGTGCAAAATAGGATTTGGTGATCGTGAACCCGCATATTTACATTCTCTCCCTCAGCTAAGTAAAACCTTTAGTTAGCTAGACAGAGCGTTCCTACAAGAACGTTTGGCCTAGTTAACTTCACTTCCTGAGCGTTCCTACAAGAACGTTTGGCCTAGTTAACTTCACTTCCTGAGCGTTCCTACAAGAACGTTTGACCTAGTTTACTGCACTGCTTGCCAGAGCGTTCCTACAAGAACGTTTGACCTAGTTTACAGGGCTAGCAATTAGGTCAAACGTTCCTACAAGAACGCTCTGTCTAGACAACCGCTGTGTTCCTCTTTTTCCAACCAGGCTTACAACTGGCTTTGGCAGAGTTACAGCAGTTATTGCTGTAGCCGAGCTTTTATGGCGGCTCTAATCGCCAGTAGTACATCCGTCATTGTGTATTTGGAGCATTTATATGGAGACAGTGCTGGCTACACACTACTCCTCTCCATACTGGTAGATGTACTAAGGCCTGCCTAACCCTATCTAGTTTGTTTGCCAGAACACCCGAAAATCGTTATTCAGTTGCATAAGTCTAATTATACTTTGACGTTTGATATACAGGTCAGCAATGCTGATCCCTAACTTGTGGAATTTGGGATGGTTGTAAAAAAAATATTGAAAGCTGAATAAGTTTTCTGGCATATGAATCAGACATGCCCACCTGCGCCTTAAGAAATAAACGCCATGTTTGAAGCGATTTTGTTCTTTCAAACATGGCTTTAGCTGTCTCAAGCCAGCGTCCAACAATTAACACGTGATGGATTGTTCTGCTTTTATTTTGTTTTATCAACATAGCACCGCTTTTTAGAAAGGGAAGCATCTCATCAACAGTTAAACACTTATGATAATCAACCACATCTTGTTCGCTAATGTCATTTTCAATTTTTGCATCTTCCTTAACCAACAAACCTTTAAGATAGTAGTGCATTTCCAAAGCAGTCGGTTCGCTTTTTTCCTTTTCTCCGCCCTTTCTAAAAAGCAATGTTTTCCTTTTGGGTTTCACTGGTAGAGAACATGCTTCCCCAAATTTCCCTTTTTTTTGAAAAATTTACTTTTAACATGCTTTAAAGTAAAACTTGGGGTCTTAATAGCGCGAGCCTGTTCTTCAGTAAACCTTTTAGCCGGTTTTAAAATAACATTTTTTTAAACACGTAAGTTTTAGTTGATAGAGCACAGCCCAAAAAACAGTAAACTTATTTGGGCCCGGGGCCCACGGCTAAACACACAGCCTTCTCGCTCGGCAGTCAGTGAGAGAAGGGGGCAAAATCTGTTTTCTCCCACACGCGATTGGGTTTAATAGATTTTTCCGGAATACTGCTTACGCCACCATGGGGTTGCACCAAAAGCAGGAAAAAAAACATTGCAAAATTTGATTTTTTTTAGAATGATTTCTCAGATTAAAGTCCATAGAGTTGCACCACCAAGGAACATGCGAGACTGATTGCAATAGATTTTTTTTTTCAAAGATTGCTTAAAAACCCCATCCCTACATGGGTCGGGTAAAAAAAAAACCCCCAGAAAACCCGAAACGTTTTTCCCTTTGTCAACCGCCTTTTTTATTGATCGTTTTTTATGGGGCTCGTTGCAGTGGTGTTAAACCCTTTTGTGTTGTAGGGGCGCGTGTGTTTTTTTTTTTGTTTGTTTTTGCGGGCGGTTTTTTCTTACAAAGCAGTGCGTAATTTCCCAAATCAAAAAACCCCCGGGGGTTTATTAAAAATAGTTTAAATTTAAAACCCCCCCCACTCCGCACCATTTTAAATTCTTCTAATTTTTACAAAAAAAAGAGAAATAAGATGGGGGAGTCCTTTGGGCAAAGATATTTACATTCTCTCCCCATACTATAAAAAAATAAAGATTTACGCACCTCTTCTACTTCTAACCCATTAATAAAACAGAAAAAAACAGGAATTTTCCCTTTTGATTTGTTTTTTTTTTATTTAATGGAAATTTTTGTCAAGCAATTAAATTCTTTAAAATTACTGTCTCCGGTTTAAAAACCCATATAACTGATTTTTCGCAAAAAACCCCCCCTGTAATTGCCGGCAGTTTCTCGTTTGAACTGTAGAGGGCTTCCCCTAAAAAATTTGGGGCGTTTTTTACTTTCCCCTAAATAGGGGATACAACATTGGGGTTCCCCGAAAAATCGGGTGGTTATTACCCAAATACTCCTAAAATGCCCCCTTCACAAGGCCTGTGTGTTGAAACTAATGTTTCACCATATTAATTTAAAAACCTAAAAATTTGAGCAAGGAATTTGGGGAAAAAAACATACTCCCCTTTTTTTTTCTGGAAAAAAGTATTGTAAATTAATTTAAAATTTGCCTAAATTTAAAAATTAACTTAATGCCAAAAATTTAAATTTCTTTTTTTAAAAAAAACAAAATTTTAGTAAAACCCTCAGGGTTTTTTAAATGTTTAATAGACTGCCTTGCCCATCCTTAAAAATTTTACCCATTATTTTTTAGCTCTTTCAGATATGTTAATTTCCTTTTACTTTAAAAACCAAATTTTTTAAGGTCAATACTTAATCCCCCACGCCTGTTGTTTAATTGGGGGGACGTTTAAAAACAAAAATTTTGTTTTTTTGGGTTTTTATAGATGTAATCCTTTTTTTTTAACTATTTTAAAAAAAAATTTTAAAAAAAGGGGCCTTTTTTAAAAATTTAAAGAAAGCGCACTTACAATGAAAGGGGCGTTTTATAACCCCCAAAAATTTTTGACTTCAGCAAAATTTTCCATTGCAGTTTGGGCGAACAATGGCTTCCAAATTTGGCTTGTAAAACCCCCTAACTAGGGTATTTAAACCCCCAATAAAAAAATGATAAGGGGCCCCTCACAGGGTCTTTCCCCCCTATGATGTTTTTTCCAAAATCATTTTAAAAATTGGGTATTTACTGGGGGCAAACCCCCAGGCGCGGGGTTTCATATGCAAACCATTTTTAAAAAATTCCCAATCTTTTTAATTTAAGGGCATATATAACTTTCCCTGTTTTTTACCAGTACAGACGAAAACTAACTGAAATGAAAAGTGCCCCCTTTCCCAAACGACAACGCGTTTAAAATTTCCCTTTAAAAGCCCAATGGGCAATAATGCAATGAAAAATCTGCAACGAATTTACATGACTTCAACTGTTTTAGACAAAGTTAGCCCCAAATCAGGTTAGGACATTGTATTTGTGGGGCGAAAAAGAGATTATTTGATACTGGCCGCCCTTTTTTCAACAAAAAAAGTCGATTGGGATCATAGCCAAAACATCCTAAGTTTGGGCAACTTATCTAGATGAAGTGAAGGTTCAACAATGCCGAGTGCAAAGACTTAAGATCAAGGACATACGTTTGGTGTCTATAGGAGCAAGCCCTAAGTCAGATATGATAAAGGTTTGACGCAGAAAACAATTTCTCCCAATTAGAAATGTTATTAACTTGCTTTGATTTGCTGCCGCATAAAAGGGGTATCAAGAGTTTTTGCCATGCTGGGTCAAGGTTGAACTTTGTTGTGGGCATGGATTATACATGCTGCCTTCTGACCTTAGACTACAGACTGGCATGATACAGAATTATAATAATGAAATCCTCATAGCTGGAGACGATCAAACTTAGGGCAACAATCAAGGTTTAAACACAAGGCCTGCTCCATCTATTTTAAAAAAAGTACCCCCCCCTAAAGAAAGCGATTTAGTTATAAGCGCCCCACAGCCAGAAAGCATTTCAGAAAGCACTCCACCGTTGATGTGCCTCACACTGACAGTCACATTAGCGAAAAGACACCCCTTGTTGTTTTTTTAAACCCTTTTACTGGATTACCCAAATACTTTATTTCACTAAAAATTAATCCAGCAGCTAACACCCCTAACGTCCACAGATGGTCACCCATATAACCAGCAACTTTGCCTATAGTAGACAAAACCCAACAAAACAACACTGCCAATTATGCCAGGCAGAGCATCAAGCGCTTTAGCTGATAACTTCTTTAATAAGTTTGCTAGATGATGTAATTGTTTTCTAATCCAACTTTTACCAGGCTGAGGCGTTGGGGGCGTTACTGGCCCTGTTGGGCACTGCCGGTTAAAGCATAAACAGGTGTAGAGATAGCAAACCCAACAGCCGTTAATATACTAACTATTGTAATCCCCTGTTTTCCCCGAACAGAATCCTTATTATTTCAGCTAGCGTAGTGTTTTTTATAAGTATTCTCTTTATAATTTTTTTTGAATCTGGTTGTTTGTGATTCTAGATTTCCTCTGAGAAAAAGAAATCGCGTTTAAATACCCTTCCCTTTTGCCATTTAACTCCTGTATTTTCTGTTGTATTCTAGCCTTTTCTTCTTGCCCTAAATTGATTATCAGCTAGCTTTTTTTTTCTTCTCTATCTTTCTCTCTGCTTACTAAGTTCTGCTGTGTTGCGCATTAGTTCTCTCTTATTGTCGTAAAAGCAGCTGTATGCCCCGGTGTCGCGCTTAGGCAATGGAGAATCATTAATTGTTTCTAATGTTTTTCCGACTGTCTCCTCATCAACCTTTCATTTCTCTTATTATTTCATCTGTTCTTGGACCTAAATCCTGAAAAGAGGTCATTTCTATTTCAGACCGTGTTGGCAACCTTTGCACTATTGTTTGTAACGACTAACAACCTCAGAGCTTAAATCTTCAATAAAGTTCAATTTCCTTTTGTCAGCAACAGGGAGTTTTTCAAGAATTGTGCCTGTTTTTAAAAACTGGGTTGAGTCTGTTTTTTTAGTAAACGCACAAGGTCCCCTTTACTGGTTCTTATAATTTAAATGATTATCTTTATCTATCTCAAAATTGGAAACCCTAAGTGCTTCTGGTTGCTCTCGCCCCATATGGCTATATAATGATTCAATTCTATCTAGCAACCGTATTTGACGTAATCCTGCTCCTTGGCCTACTGCTGCTTCTCAAGCTCTTCTTGCAATGAAGGTCCTAATTGTGTTTCGTCTTCTTCTTCAGAAGGATAAGGCACTTTATTATCTTCATCCATATTTTTTATTTATATTCTTTTTTGTTTATATAAAAAATGAACTCATACGGTTGTGACCTCGATCCATACAGAAGAGAGAAGGAACCCCACGGTGTAAAAGGGATAAGGCAGACTGTAATTAGCGTAAATACTCCATCAACAGCTCAACCTGGACAAACTTTAAGAGTCAAGTTCCCTGATCTTGGCGCTGACGATGTTATAATGCCAGGCACTGCTAAACTATCATTCAAAATAGATATTACATCAGCAGATCCTAATGCTACTGTTGTTGCTAATTTGGGTAGGCTATCGTTAATCATATAGTAATAAAACGGGAGGGTAAAAAAGTCTTTTTACTAAGAGAGGCAGATATTTTGCCCTCTATTCTGATCTATGGCTGCCTAAAAAAGAAAGAAAAGAGAAAGTTTATCAGGGAATACAAGACTCAAACGGTCTCAAGCACAGGCTTAAAGCGGAGGATGCAAGAATGTGTTAAAGATGAGAAAAGTAGCAAAAGCATTTGGCAACAGATTCTGCATCCCTCTAGATTTTGAGCTGTTAAAGACGCATATGCCATTTTACCAAGGTGCACTAAAAGAAAACTTAGTTATGATCGGGACATTTAATCCTAGGGGGTTCTGTCGTTCTGTCTGAAGATCCTGAAGCTAAATACAACAGTCAGCGACATTTCTCTTGAGTTTGATGTTGTTACTAATCCTGAACTGGCCCCGAACAATCTTAACCCAGTATTAAAAGTTTAAAACGGTTAATTTATTATGAAAGAGTTATACACTCCATTACAGAAAATAGAAACAAGCGAGACACTCTCTGGAACATACATCTAATCCTGTCTCTGAAGTTCTTTAAAAGGAATTTTTTTTCTTGTTTACTGAAGAAACAACTTTCCCTTTTTAGAGAGAATCAGAAGCGTTTTATAATCCAAAAATTGAGAAGGTTGACTGTGTAATAAATGGTAAGACTGATCAGTTGTATTCGGGTCGCGGTCTTTTACCTCACCAACACTTCGATGAAATAAGAAAGTTGTTCGCTGGAGGTAGGCAAAGGGATCCTTTCAGTTGATCGTGTATGTAAAAAACTTCGCTTTATGATGTAAGACTCGAAGACTACTTTAATAACCAATTTTGGGCTGTGGTTGGACTTTAATCCCATTTGACAACAGATTGTTTGGAAGTGGAGAAAGGATAGGGCAAGATGGTATAAAAATAAATATTCACAAGAAAGCAGACGGAAACGCCCAATTTCAAATGATGTTTTTATGGTTTTTGATGCCCCGTTAAACATTGAAGAAAACAGACTAAAAGACCGGCTTACTAAAATGTAGAAGAAATATTCAATAAAAACAGATGGATAGCCTTAAAGTTTCTGCCAAAAGATCCGCACTGTTCTCTTATCTGCGGGATAACTGGTGTGGGAAAACTGTCCTTCGTACTTGATTTGTTACAAAACAATTATACAGGTTTCATTACGAAACATTGTTATATTCTGCAAACCATTAAGAACAACAAGTCTTACAAAGAAAGGAAGTTTATTTGGACAGACGAGAATATATTTTTAGTTGATCCTAGCGAACAAACTAAGCGATGTTTATAACATTACTATAGTTTTG
>CM031617.1:27098273-27102787 GCA_018398815.1 Conus ventricosus | reverse complement strand
TCAATGCCGGCTATAAAAACTCCATATGATTCAAGGGCCCCAAAGTCTTCATGGAATATTGAACTTAAAACTGTTGCCATTTTGGCGCCATTGCTGCTGTTGGGGCGGTTATTACTGTTATAAAACATATAAAGAATGGCAACAGAAACGAAAGCTATCAAAAAATCTGAGCCACTAAATGCAGAAAAAGACACCAGCACGCCAAAATCGCCAATAACAAAGCATCATTTTGATCCATTTCAAATGGAATATATTTTAAATTTTTTTATAAAAATAGATCATGGCGTATTATAAAATGATGGTGTCAATAAATAAAGACCTGGAGTCTATAAAAGACATTTCCATAGACCCGAATTGTAATCAATGCGGTTGCTTCGGATGTAAAACCTTCCTTAAGATTTATGCAGAGAACGCTGAGCAAGACATCCTCAACGATGACACGTTTTTTGAGGCGTGTGTGTACTATATTAGACATCTACTATTTAAGAAAAAACATAGCTTGTATTTTTTGATAATTATAGATAACTTAATAAACTTGGTTTACTTAAAGGATAACTTAATCAGAACTTATTAAGAACTTGATCAAGAACTTATTAAAAACTTAATCAAGAACTTATAAGAACTTATTAAAAACTTGGGGCAACTTAATTAAAAACTTAGAAGTAACTTAAGTAAGAACTTGGGGATAACTTGAGAATGACTTAAGGACAACTTAGAAGTAAACTTAAGTAAGAACTTAAGAATAACTTGTTAAAAACTTATGAAGGAACTTGAGTGTGTGCATGCGTGGGTGGGGTGTGGTGGTGGGGTGCATGCGGGGGGGGGCAGGACAAAACAAACAACAAACACACAATAGACAGTCCGGGGTGGGGGGTGAGGGACGGCGTGTGGGGTGGGGGTGGGGGACGTGCGTGTGTTGGGTGGGGGTGGGGGGATGTGCAATGCGTGGGGTGGGGGAGGGGGGAGTGACTTTGGGGTAGGAGTGGTGTGTGGTGTACACAGAGCTTTATTATTTGTCATGTGTAACACCACTTGGTGCAAGACAGTGCTTGCGTTTTTGTGCAAGTTCAAAGCAGCCACCAAGTGCACAAAAAAGTCTGATCTCATGCTGAAACCTTTGACTGCTCTAGGGTGAAGCGGTGAGCGTTGAAGAAACGGCTTGCCACTGGACCTTTGACCGCTCTAGGTAAAGCGATGAAGAAACGGCTTGCCGCTGTGACTTTGAACTGCTAGGGTAAAGCGCTGAAGAAACGGCTTGCTACTGTGACCTTGGCCGCTCTAGGGTGGAGCGCTGAAAACGCTTGCTACGTGCCCTTGGCCGCTCTAGGTGGAGCGCTGTTTCTCTCCATGCTGCGGACTTTGAGAGGAGTGTGTTTGGAGTTGTATTGGCTCTTGTGCGGAGTAGTCCAATAATTTCTAATCTCCTCACTGCTTGAAAAACATTAAATACAAATCCTTCCTCTTAGAGTAGACTTCTATGAAAGAAAGACCAACTGAGTAAAAACCTTTTAGCATATGGTTTCAACAAACGAGCATCTCTCTTAGTTTGCGAGAATATGAAGGGCCTGCCGCTCTCAACTCATCCAAAGCACTAACAAATTTGCATGGTACTCAACATGTTCGTCAAGTATTGTCAGCTTAGAAATCTCCCACTATCTTTGTTCTGCCATGATCAAAATATTATATAAACAAAACTAACCTGCACAAAACCCGGTAAATATCTTCTCACTACAACCACACACCTTCAATGACAATACAACCCGCGCTAACGACACCTGGCGCGCTGTCAACCGAAATGAATACACCCCCCCACCCCCACCCCTCACCTGGCAAGCCCAGTCTCTCGCTTTATTGATTTTTTGGTCGCTTGCCGTGCGCTGTGTGAACAAGGTCGCGCGTCTCGCTAGCGATTAAGTTTCGGCCATGTGCCGCCTATCGTTACACATAGTTTTGTAGGTTGTAGTACATCCGTCATTGTATATTTGAAGCCTTTATATGAAGATAGTGCTAGCCACACACTACTCCTCTCCATACTGGCAGATGTACTAAGGTCTGCCTAACCCTATCTAGTTTGTTGCCAGAACATTCGAAATCGCCATTCAGTTGCATAAGAGCACACTGAAGGTAGATGAACTGGTTAGAAGTAGAAAAGTATACACATCTTAATACACAAATCACTTGCCCCATAAACACTGAATCTGTAGTTAACAATCAATCAAGTCACGAATCAGCCGTGTTTACCTTCGCCTTAAGAAATGAACGCTGTGCGGGCAAACTTTGAATAGTTGGCTTGCCTTCACTAACTAACTCAACAATTCTTTCAACAAATACTCTAACATGCGGTTAAAATAAAACTTATGGCCTCGAATAACAAACCTGTTCTCAGTAACGTTTTAGCCATTTTAAAATAACACAATTAAAACACAGCGCCGACGAAACACACAGCCTTCTTAAGTGGTGGCTCAAACAATGACGGCCCGGGTCGTGCCACGTCGACAGCCTCGATCTGATGGCAATCTAGACTTTTCCAAATGTGGTGCAACCCAACTGAGTGTGTTTCGTTTAAACAGCACAGGCTAGGTGCAAACTGCCGCGAGCCGTAAATTAAGATGATCAGATTTCAGCCCCCGTGTACAAAGTTTGTAGTGGAAATTAGTCAGAAGAAGTGTGCGATTTTATGTCATTTAATTGAGAGAGAAAGAGTGTGTGTGTGTGTGTGTCTGCCCGCCCTCTCGTCTGTCTGTCTGTCTCTCTCTGTCTCTCTCTTCTCTGTCTGTCTGCCGGTGATTCTCTCTCTCTCTTCCGCCGCAGGAAAAGGCTGCTTTTAGGCCACTTTTGCCCAAAACCTCGGTTGGTGGGTGAAAGTGGCTTAGAATGAAGGTTTTCCTGTTCACTCTGGTGCAAGTTTACAGCAGCCGCAAGTCGTCCATCAGTAGATTACCATGTAAGCTGGACAAGTCCCGTGATTCCCACCCCTTGTCGGCTAGGGCCCCCGTCTTTCCTTTGATCCTCCCCGGCCCCATCGGACCATCTGCCTAATATCTGGCACATCGCGCCCCCCTGTCATTTGTCTCGCTTGTCATAACAGGTACCGGGATCTGTAACCTCCCAAACTCATCATCCATCACCGTCAGATGAGATACCTGCTGGAACAGGTCTCTGTGTACGATGAGGTGGAACATCTTTGAAGAAACTGGAAGAAGGAGGAGGAGGAGGAGAGGAGTTGGGGGAGGGAGGTAGAAGGGACTGAGAAGGACGGAAGAAGCTTGGGGAGGGGGGAGAGGGGGGGGGGGGGGCAGAAGAAGAAGAAGAAGAAGAAAGTTGAGACGAAAGAAATGAAGAAGAATGCGAGAAAGAAGACGACGAGAAAGAAAACGGAATAACATTTTACAGAAGTGTCCCAGTTCATATGTATGTATGTATGTATGTATGTATGTATGTATGTATGTATGTATGTATGTATGTATGTATGCATGTATGTATGTATGCGTGCGTGCATGCGTGTGTGCATGGATATATATATATATATATATATATATATCCATATATATAAATATATATATATATATATATATATATATCAATGTGATTAAAATACCCAAAACGATTTTTAGAGTGCTCAACCCCTTGGGGAGCAACATTTGTTAAAATAAGGTTTTAAAATGAGTAATCTACAAATTTGTTTCGAGCGCGTTGCGCTGTCATCAGGATGGTTTTTGGTTTGCCCACCGCCGATGTTATATAGCGTGTGGGCTCCCGTTTGCGTTTGTTTGCACGTGCGGGTTGGCTGCACGTGTTTTTTGGGGGCTTTCAGGTTTTTGTTTTGGGTGTATTCACTACTCAAACGGTTTCATTTCGTCTATGGCTGGTGGTGATCGCCATAGGTGTTTTTGTCCTCTTTTTTGCGTTTGGGTTCAGAAAAAAAGAAGAAAGTATGTATATAAGTATGTGTGTATATATGAACGTATGTATGTATTGTATGTATGTATTTATGTATGTATATCTGTACGTAGGTACATAAGTTCGTACGTATGTATACATGTGTACATATGTGTGGGAAGAGGTGTATGGTGTGTAAATAACCAATACAAAGATTTCCAGTAAGTGTTCCGTTGGATATTTAGTACCTATATGTATGTGTTATCACCTCTCTGTATGTGTTATCACCTCTCTGTATGTGTTATCACCTATATGTATGTGTTATCTATTACTGTCTGAACGTTTCGCTTGTGGTAGCATTGACACATCCCAGCTCTTCGAATGCACGATGCAATATGAAATTGAATTAAAACAACAACAACAACAACAATACCAACAACAGAAGCAGTCGCAGCACCAATATTACAATCACCACCACACCACCAACACCACATTCATATTTGTGGCACTATTCTACTAATGCTACCGTTGCTGCTGGTGCTGCTAGTGCTACTGCTTCTGCTGTTGGCTACTAAAATCAGGAGCTATAGAAACTACAGAAGACGAAGAAGAAGAAGAAGAAGAAGAAGAAGAAG
>CM031617.1:27078273-27085773 GCA_018398815.1 Conus ventricosus | reverse complement strand
GGGATCGTGAATGGTACCTGGTGACCTTGTTGTTTGGCGTGGAGATCAGCTGCACCTCTACACCAGTCACCGGGACAGCAGTGGTTAGATACGCAAGATGAGCGAGCTGGGATATTGAGGGTTCTAGTCTTCTCTGAGGCATGGTTCTTTGTGGAACTAGTCTTCTTGCCCCGACTGGCTGCTGCGGAGCTAACCCTTTCTGACGGCTGGAGCAGTAGTCATGCATGACCTGAACATGGCCAGAACCCCCTGTGGAGAGGAAGGAGCTCAGGACTGAAACACCGATAGGGGGGGGGGGATGGAGGGTGAGGGGGGTGAGGGGGTGGAGGGTGAGGGGGGTGAGGGGGGCGGAGGGGAAGGGGGGGGGGTTCTTATCTAAAGGCCTGCCGTCAAACTCCCCCAAGACTTTAATCCTTCTAAGATGGGGACTTAATGGATGCATTTCTCCAAGTGTTAACAGAATTTCTTGTAAGGTCAGAGTTCGGGGTTGCAGCAGAGGTCAAGTAGTAACAACGCAGTTTGGTTAAATGAAAATCTCCCTGGCACTGTGGGAAAAAAAAAAAGAATTAAATGTGAAAAAGACGATTTCGTCCTGGAATTTGGGGTCAGTAAAATCATCCAGTGCCACATGTCAGCAAGGATAGCAGAATTATGTATGGCTTGTGGACTTGTTGTGTCTGTATACCTTGTGTAGACACAGGAATTGGGAGTGAAAAGTCTTGCAGGCGACAGAAAAATAAAGAATCATGTGGATGGTGCTGTAATGTGAAAAAGAAGCAGACACTGGGTCTGTCTCCCAGTCGGGCACAGTATGGGTCAAGGACTGGACTGTGCGATGAATATGTTCTGGTACTGGCTGATCTGACAAAAAGCCAAGTACAGGTTTGAGTAGTACAGTAATAGAGTTTTAGAGCCTAAACTGTCACCGTGGACACGGACCTAATCAACACTGAAGGCGTGTGCATCTCTGTAGCCTGACTGACGGCACGGTACACTATGGAAGGAAGCGTAGAACCCTGTGGTGTCGTCTCAGACTAGAACGGAACTCTTATTCATCACTTCTATTAACCTCATCCACGTTGAATATCATAATCCAGTTTCCAATATTGTAACTTCATGCCAGGCTCTCAGCTCTAATCTGCTCGCCATGTCCATGCCTGTACTAAATTTGTGTCAGTGTGTTCAGCATCGGCAAGTCTACGGGGTCTGTTGTTGGAGGGGACATGGTAGCGCAGTCCGGAAGGGGATGCTTGCTCTTGCATTTGTTTCGCCCGTATCCGGCCGCTGTGTTTGTCTCCCCTGGTGTGCGTTACGGCCATCAACCGGCCGCACGTGATGCGTTACTTTCCCTCACACACTGCGGCCTTCTGGTCAAAATAAATGAGCATCCCTGAGAGGTGTCCAGTGACATCGTAGCAGTAGTATGGGTTGTGGGAAACGATTTATTCACACAGACTAGGGTCGTGAACTGACCGCATTTCATTGATTTATCCAAAAATACGAATACTAGGAACAGTTTTGGGTTGGAAAATGCAAATGCAAGAGGGTTTTTAAGCTGATTTTGCGACTGAGCAATTATTGTTGTCAATTTAGGGTTACGTAGGCGTGTCCTGCTATGTTGATGAAAGCAGGTACGACAGAATATCCATCGAAATGCCTCCACAGCAGTGCGGTGTCTTCACTGTTGGGTTGCCTCTTAATGACTTCATAGCGATTGCTCCCTGTTTTGGGGTGTGCGTAGGGTGACCGTAGTGTGGGTTGTCTGCGTGAGAGTGGACGGTAGGCGTGCAAGTAATGCCATTTAGAGACACGGAAGAGAAGAAGGAGGAAAAAAAAAACAAACAAAACAAAACAAAACAAAAAATTCAAACTCTGCAGCTGCTGTGCCAAATTCCAAGAACACATACTTGCAATGGTTATATGCATTTCTAAGGATTGTGGTGTAAAGTAGTCAAGAATCGTTTGAGGTGCTGCGGGGGAAAATACAAGAGAACGCGTTTGATACCCCTCCTTTTCTGTCTGTCTGTCAGTCTCTGTCTGCCAAAGTGTCACGGTCGCTAAGCCAAACGGCCCTACCACCCCTACCCACGCCTATTACACACTACAGCAGACAACACAGCACACTAACACACTTTACAATCATGCGCACTTCTTTATTTCACACACACACACACACTATGGCGCCACCACTCACGTCCATCCACAACCACACACCGGTATTCCACTTCTTCACTGACCCACACTACCCTGCTACAACCCTGAGAACCTTAACCTATGCTAAAGCACTAGTTGCGGTATATCACTGTGACCTGGGGACGCAGAGATAGCCCGCACACGTGGCGGCTAATTACTAGGGACAAGGACTAACCCAAGGGACTCTTAATCTCTAAACTACTACCACCCACACTTGTATACCTCTGTCTCTCTCAGTTTTGTTGCTATGATTATTTTGTTCTTTTTACGCTGGTTATTACCATTCACTGTCAATTCCACGGCGGAGAGACCAACAGATTTTAAAGGTTTGTTCATTTGTCTGTCCTTCCTTCAAATTTTGTTTTAAAAGATAATAGTCGTGCCCGCTGGCACACACACACACACACACACACACACACACACACAGACACACACGAGCGCACACCACGCCGCGCACGCACGCACGCACGCACGCCGCCGCGCGCACACACGCACCACGCACACCAGCACCACGACACACACACACACACACACACACACACATCAGCACCACGCACGCACGTATACACACACACACACATACAGCCGGAATAGCTCAGTTGGTAGAGCGCCGGACTCGAATCTTGGTGATTCTGGGGCTGCGGGTTCGAATCTCCTCCGGAGCGTTTCGGTACAGGGGGATTTTTCCCTCGGAGTTAACATTGGTTCTGACTCCATTTCCCATACAGTCCTTCGAATGAGACTATAAACCGAGGTTCCGTGTGTGAACGCATGCATAACATCTTGCACACACGTAAAATCCCATCACCAACTTTCGGAAGAGTAGGCCAGTTTGGCCGTTGGTATGGATGACACGTTACACATTGCAAGCACCCTGCGTGAGAACTAGAAAGAATGAAGGAAGTAACGAAACTGATGACGATGAACGATATTGACTGGATGACACGGGAAACGACTGAATGAAGCGCCAGCTGGCAGCTCTTCAGTCGGCACTACCCAGTAGGCAGCCCGTTGTGTAAACGGGTGTGATTGTAAAGCGCTTAGAGCTTGGTCTCTAGCCGAGAATAGGCGCTATATAAGTATTCATTACTATTATTATTATTATTATTATACGCACACACGCACGCACGCACACACACACACACACACACACACACACACACACACACACACACACACACACCACGCACACGCACGCACGCACGCACGCACGCACACACACATACACATACATACACACACGCCTCTACTAATAAGACGCAGATTCGTTAAAACAATAATTTGCAATCACAGAGATTTTAAAGATCAGTCATCGATTTTCCTAAACCAGCACCGTCTATTTCATCTCAGTTTACTCTTGCAACTTGCACTTCGGACATTACGAGAAATTCTGAAGTTAAACTCAGTAACGATCTTCCACTCAGACGACCACCGTATTTCCCCAATACCAGCATAGAAGCTTCAAAGAGTTACGTTTGACATGTCATACACATCCAAAAAGCCTGAAAATGCAAATCCTGAACAAGTCATATCATATCGCACAAGGAAGAAAAGTATCATTATCATTTAAAAGTGTATACATATACATTTACAATAGAAAAAGAATCAGGCTCAGCTGCTTTTTTTTCATTTCTGAAATAAACTTTGAAATCTTTTTTTTTTTTTAATCCGGGATCAAACATATTGATCTTTACGACAGAACGTGTTTCGATTCTGACGACTTTAAATTACCTCTTTTAGAGAGAGAGAGAGAGAGAGAGAGAGAGAGAGAGAGAGATCACACTGTGCATCCCTCCCTAACACTCCAGCCAACATTCAATTATTTCTGCCCTCCCCTACCCTTCCCCCAACCCCTTTGCCCTTTTTACTGTTGTGTAATATCACTTTTAGTGAAAAGACATTAAACTGAAGAAAATCCAATACAGTGTTCACGCGCTCGAAGAAAGGCACACGCGTGTTTGAGCGCGTTCGTCCGGACAGACGACTGTTAATAATGGGAGGTAATTGCCGACATGATCGGAAGGGGAAATAATCTGTGACCGGACAAGGATAGCAGCTGCCACACTGTGCACAGAGAGAGAGAGAGAGAGAGAGAGAGAGAGAGAGGAAGAGAGAGAGAGAGGAGGAGAGAGGAGAGAGAGAGGAGAGAGAAGAGATGGTTCTGATCGTTTCCTAGGGCCATGCCTCATTTTCCATAGATGATTCTCCATTTCCTGCTAGTTTCTGCATCTGATTTTTTCTATCCAACACCTTCGCCGTCGCTTTAAATCACACCTCGGTAGCTCAGTTCTCTAGCTGGAAACCGCGTTATAGGCAGGAATATGAAACCTCACAGATATCATAGCTTTTATTCTGGTCATCACCCTGGAACGGAGCTATGCCTTTTTTTTTTCTTTTGTTTTGTTCCTTCGTTCTATTGATTGTCGTTGCCCGTTCTTCCTGCCATCTGCAACGTCCTTCAGGTGATTGTGCAGATGGGTCACTCGACATGAAATGAATTGCGCAATTGATGCATAATAAACTGGAGGCAGAAAGGCGCAGGAGGCAATGAATTTCCAATTTGGGGTCGGGTTGGAGAGTGTAAGAGGACGGAGGGGGGGGGGGGGGGGGGGGGGGAGGGGGGGGGGGTGGGGGGGGGGGGGGGGGGAGGGTGGGGGGGGGGGGAGGATATAGGCGCTATTACCTTCGGACGTTTTTTCTTTTGAAATAACGATGCGTTATACTGATTTTTTCCTTTTTTTTTTTTTTTTTTTGGTGCTTCGGAACAATTTACAGCACAGGGCCGGATCAGTTCAATGGGAGGGGGTTAGAGGGGTGTAAAAAAAACAAGAACCTAGTGGTCCCTCCTATGTGAGGAGATAGAGGGCAGCGTGCCAAAAGTGCCTTTTTGCCGGGCTGGAAGAAAGGCGTGGGGGTGGGTCTGAAACTCATCCACTCCCTCATCCTGTCACCAGAATAATAATTTAAAACAAAAGATGGTTACGTGCATTACTTGGAAGTGTGTTACGGTGTACGAACAGAGAATAAGCTTGGACACAGTTACTGGTTTCCAGTTTCAGTTATCTGCTAAGATACAGAACTCTGATGAGTAACAAGGGAATATAATAACTTTTCGGAAACAGATATTTCAGATGCAGGCAAATTTCGTTTTCACATTAAACTTAAGATACGTTGCATTTTTTATGTCCGTCAAACTGCAGAAGGCCCCAATTATTCAAAAACTGATAAGATTAATTTTCGGAAATGAATAATCAAGATGCAAACGAATCCCTGTTACACACTTAACTTAAGATATGTTGCATTTTCCTGTCCGTCTGAACACAAAATGCTCCAAATATTCAAAGAAATATTCTGACGTTCCCAGATCAGGGCAGAGCGAGATACCATTGGTATAAAGATACTTATTTCACTCTGTTGAAATTGAATTTTTCTTTATAGACATCTTGTACATTAGAAATATAAACACTCATGCAGGGTGACCCTGCCATTTATCTCTGTCTCTTTCTCTTTCTCTCTTCTCTCTGTCTGTCTGTCTGTCTGTCTGTCTGTCTCTCTCTCTCTCTCTCTCTCTCTCTCTCTCTCTCTCTCTCTCTCTCTCTCTCTCTTGCTGCGCGCGCGCGCGCACGTGTGTGTGTGTGTGTGTGTGTGTGTGTGTGTGTGTGTGTGTGTGTGTGTGTGTGTGTGTGTGTGTGGTGTGTGTGTGTGTGTGTGTGTGCATGCACAGAAGTCATATTGCAGTCTTTGTGTGCATGGAAAGATGGACGTTCACAATTGAAAATAAGCGACTGTGTTATTTCGACAATTAGATTATGATATTCTTTGAGAAATATAAAATCTAAGAGGATGTATAGCACATCTGTATTTTTTAAACAAAAAGCGGGGAGAGAGAGAGGAGAGAGAGAGAGAGAGAGAGAGAGAGAGAGAGAGAGAGAGAGAGAGAGGGAGGGAAGACAGACAGACAGACAGACAGACAAACAGACAGAGCGAGAGACTGACAGACAGAAAGAGGCAGGGACAGAGAGACACAGAGACACAGACAATGAGAGGAGAAGAGAGAGAGAGAGAGAGAGAGGAGGAGAGAGAGAAGGAGAGAGGTAAGGAAAGTGTGTTGGTGTTGCGCGCGCGCGCGTGTGTTTGTGTGTGTGTGTGCGAGCGCGCGCGCGCGCAGCGCGTGTGTGTGTGTGATTGTGCAGGAGTGCGTGCGCACGCGCTCGCTAACGCGCGCGTGTTTATGTGTATGAACAATACCAGCACAAAAAAGGCAGCCAGAGCAAACTGTCCTACTTCACAAACAAGACACCAAAATCATAAAGAGTAGTAATTATTTTGATTTTCAGTTACTTAAGCTGTTGTATTATGTTCAGTTTTTTTTATTGTCATTATTGTTATCAAACAACTGTACTTAGTTAAAATCTACTCACTACTATTTTCACCTTTGACGTACATTCTTTTTGATGTCAAAAAATATTTGAATAAAACCCGTCATTTCATTTAAAAAAAAAAAAAAAAAAAAAAACACCCGCTTGTCTAAGAAAAAAAGTCTTACCTCGAGTAAAAAGAACACACGCTGATTTCATTCGTCTTTGGTTAAACTTGTTCTCTATCACCATGTTTATGCTTCGTAACAACTGTCAGATTAATGCCCCTTTCACACAACATTATTAACGGACAAACCAGCAATTTCCACCAGCGTGCAAAAATGGAGTAGGTCACTTTGGTGAAGTACTCAAGGTCTTCAAGTCAGAGTGCATCTTGCAAATTTTCCCTATTACCACCGAAGGTGTCTTCCGGGCTGCCGATCTGGAATTTCTTCTTTACTTTCTTTCTGTCTCCAACCCCCCCCCCCCACCCCGTCCCTCCCCGTCCCCCTTGATTTATGGAGGCCGTGCGTTCTGGTGTGTGTGTGTGAACCACCGGAGAAGAACATCTGACAACGTTGATGATTCTTTGTGCGTGTGTGTGTGTGTGTTGTTGTGTGTGGTGTGTGTGTGGTGTGTGTGTGTGTGTGGTGTGTGTGTGTGTGTGTGTGTGTCGTCTCTCTCTCTCTCTCTTCTCTCTCTCTCTCTCTGTATGTGTGTGTGTGTTTATCTGTCTGTCTGTCTATCTCTCTGTCTCTATCTGTCTGTCTGTCTGTCTCTATCTGTCTCTGTCTCCCTGTCTGTCTCTGTCTGTCTGCCTCTGTCTGACTCTCTCTCTCTCTCTCTCTCTCTCTCTCTCTCTCTCTCTCTCTCTCCACACACACACACCCTCTCTCTCTCTCTGGCAATACTTTCACGCTACCCGTTCCGACCACACCGTATCCAGCCA
>CM031617.1:27043273-27065773 GCA_018398815.1 Conus ventricosus | reverse complement strand
GGCGACACTCACAGCCTCGGACAATGAACAGCATTGCGTCACACGTCGCTGCATTCTCTCGTGGCCGACCATCCGTGACGGCGTCATGCCGGGGGTTAGTTGGTTGTTCAAGCTTCGTCTAGGTCAGCTAAATGGCATGCTCAGGGACCTGGTCACTTTACCTAGCTTGTTCGGGCGGTTTCGGGGAGATTTTGTTTGTTTGTTGTTGTTGGTAGTGTGGTGGGTGGGGATATGGAAAATGCGCGAAGTGTGGGGAGTGCGCTGGGAGGGGGGGGGGGGGGGGGGGGGGTAGTGAGAGTAGGGTTGCATAGTTGGGGGTTGGGGGCGGGGAGCTTCTCTCTGTCTCTGTCTCTCTCTCTCTCTCTCTCTCTCTCTCTCTACTTGCCTGCTGTCTGTCTGTTTGTCCATCTCCATTGTCAGTCAGTTAGTCTGTTTGTTTGTCTATCTGTCCTGTTGTATGTCTGTTTGTCCGTCTGTTTTTTTTGTCTATCTGTTTGTCTGTCTGTCTGTCTGCCTCTCTGTCTCTGTCTGTCTCTGTCTGTCGGTCTTTCCGTCTATCTGTTTCTCTCTCTCTGTCTATCTCTCTGTCTCTGTCTCTCTCTCAGTCTCTGTCTCTCTCTCTCTCTCTGTGAACTCAGGGTTTCCAGCGTCTATGTCAATTTTCTTACGCAAACCGTCTGCAGATGCGACTCCTCCTCCCATCTCTCAAGATAAAAGTCACTCAAGCAAGAAAATAAACGTGAAACACACACACACACACACACACACACACACACAACACACAGAGGGATAGACAGGCACATTTATGTGCACACTCACATGCTGGTACGTGCACACAAACAGAACACACAAAGATATTCACATGTTAGAGAGGAGAGAGAGAGAGAGAGAGAGAGGGGAGAGAGAGAGAGAGAGAGAGAGAGAGAGAGGAGACTACATTCACGATGAGTGTAAGCCTGCGAACTAGAACGAAGTGAGGAGAGAAAAAATTGTGCACACAATACACACAATCGTGGGAGAGACAGACAGAGGGTGGGTTGAATGGGTGTGGCAACAATCAAGACTTATATTGCCACTCACCCACCACCTACCTACCCCCCTTCCCATCTCATCTCCACCTCTCTTCAACACAATACAATAACAAAATAATATTCTCTCAAAAAAGTAACAACTTCACAATGTTTTTCCTTCATTGAGGTAATCGATTCCACTGATTAAAGTTCACCTGCTCCACACTAAGTACGTGCAAGAGAATCACGTTCCCAAGCCCCCCCCCCCCACCCCACCCTCCCCCTTCATTTATCTGTGTACTCCCGATTTCATATGGATAATTCTTCAATCCTAATTGTTTCCAAGTTGGACTTTTAGGGGTTTAATCCAACGCCTTTACCCTCTGTATGGAACACAGCCTCTGCTGCAAACGTCTCGTATCAGAAGCTCAAGAAAATGAAGATGCTTTTATGAAGAGTAAAAGAAAGCCATGCACGCATTTTAAGATTATCAACCCAGAAACACATCGTTCTCTTTTTGTCGCCTGCACGGTTTTTTTTTAATTTAAAAATCGACAATCATTGCAGCTGTTTGCCAGTGCCCTTTCAAGGTAGTTTTATGTTCCCTTCGAACTGCGAGCTCTCTTGGCAGAAACTGATAGGACAATTCTTGACGTGTTGTAAAATGAACACGAAGGAGTTACAGCCTTAATGTGCTTGATGAATTTTCAGTTCAACAATCAGGGCTATTACCTGCATGCTGATCTTGGTATCTGATATAAAAAAAAATGCACCTCTACACCAGCTATCTGGGACGTGTTGGTTAGTGTTTTAGGTAACTAGCTGCAAACTGAGAGTTCAATCCAGTTTGAACCATCTATCTATCTATCTATCTATCTATCTATCTATCTATCATCTGTCTCTTCTCTCTCTTTCTCTCTCTCTCTCTCTCTCTCTCTCTCTCTCTCTCTCTATATATATATATATATTATATATATATTATATATATAATGCTGAACAATTAAGTAGTGGGGGAAAACAATTCTTCAATCATTATAGTAATGACTTGGGAAAGATTTGAACTTGTAGAGAGAGAAAAAAAAATGAAGATGAAGAAAATGGGGGGAAATATGTTATAAATATGAGAAACCCTTCACTAGCTGCCTGAGGGAACCATCGTAATCCCTTTCGAAGGCAGATGTGTTGTGTGTGGTGTGTGTGTGTGTGTGTGTGTGTGTGTCGTGTGTGTGTGTTGTGTGTGGTGCCTGTGTGTGTGTGTGTGTGTGTGTGTGTGTGTGTGTGTGTTGTGTGTGTGTGTGTGTGTGTGCGTGTGTGTGTGTATGTGTGTGTGTGTGTGTGTGTGTGTGTGGTGTGTGTGTGTGTGTGTGTGTCCGTGCGTGCGTGCGTGCGTGCGTGCGTGTGCTGTGCGTGGTGCGTGCGTGCGTGTGTGTGTGTGTGTGTGTGTGTATGTGTGTGTGTGTGTGTGTGTGTGTGTGTGTGTGTGTCTGTGCGTGTGTGTGTGTGTGTGTGTGACAGAAAAAGAGACAGACAGACAGGCAGACAGAGGACAGAAACAGAGACACAGAGACACATAGACAAAGAAGCACAACGCTCGCTCTAATCTTTGCTATTGATCGCCATGTCATATTCTCAAACAATCCAGACAATAATGGCAGTTGCAAGAACAGCAGTAAAAGCCCAGCAACCTCTTTACACACCCCGATTCTTCATTCTCTCCTCACTTCCCCTAAGAATGTTCTTGACATTGAAAGTTGCACATTTCATAATACAGGTTGCCTGTTGTGTTGCTTTGGAGACCCCCTCCTCTAAAGGGTACTTAATTAAAGTTAAGATCCACATGTTGATACTAAATGAACAAGCATTTGTTTCAGAACGGAATGGCAAGTCTTTTTCTTGCATCAAAATCGATGTAAACGCAACAAAACAAGACCGAATAAAACAGGAACTTATGAAAGTTAAAGTGAGACTTATGCTACTACTGTATGCGCACTTCAGTTTGCTTTCTGTTTGCAAGGGACAGGGGCAGGTACTTCTTACAGGGGCAGGTACTTCTTAGTCATTAAGTGTCTTCTTTGTGAAAGACACAGATGAAAAGAAATTTGGAGTAACTGGAGTCAGTTTTGTAAAAAAAAAAAAAAGAGTCTAAACCTAGTGACACAAGACATGGGTGAGAATTAGACTGAAACGAAACCAGCCAAACAAACAAACAAACAAACAAACAAAAACACGCATCCCTACCTATCCCCCACCTTCATCCTACGCCCCCCTCCCCGTTCCCACACCCCTGCGCTCCCCATCCCAATTTCTACTAATTGTAAAGCTTTTTGTTGCTGTTGTTGTTGTTGTTGTTGCTGCACCACCGTTATAATTAATAACGGTGACACTAAAGCTTTAGACAGTAACGAGCATTGCGTCACGTGTCGCTGCCGTTCTCCAAATGGCCATCCATCCGTGACGGCCTAATGACGTGCGTGGTTAGTTGGTGGTTACAGCTTCTGCGTCAGCTTAATGGCATGCTAACAGGCTGGTGTCTTATACCTAACGTGATGTCGTGGTCCAGGGTGTGGTTTGTTGGGATTTTTTTTTTTAAAGATAGGGATGGGCGTGGTGGTAGTGTGGGAAATTTTTGGCGAAGAATGGGAGCGAGAGGGAGGGAGGTGGATGACAGAGGAGAGAAGGGGTGTGTGTGTGTGTGTGGGGGGGGGGGGGGGGGGGGGGGGGGGGTGGAGATGGGAAGAACTAGCTTTGGAGGTGGGTGTGTGGGGTGGAGAGGGGGACGAGTAGTTGGAGGGAAGGGGGTGAACGGGGGCAGGTACTTCTTAGTCGTTCAGTGTCTTCTTTGTGACAGACAGATGAATAGAAATTTGGAGTCACTGGAGTCAGTTCTGTATGAAGGAGTCTAAACCTAATGAAGTGAAGTGATCTCTCTCTCTCTCTCTCTCTCTCTCTCTCTCTCTCTCTCTCTCTCTCTCTGTCTCTCTCTCTCTCTCTGTCTCTCTCTCTCTCTCTGTTCTCTCTCTCTCTCTCTCTCTCCTCTCTCTCTCTCTCTCTCTCTCTCTCTCTTCATCAGTTCCCAGTAAACACGCACACGCACGCACACACACACACACACACACACACACACACACACACACACACACACACACACACACACACACGCATATACACACACGCGCGCGCTCGCGCACGTGCGCTTGTGCACACACATACACGTACGTACATATGCACACACGTATAGATACATGTATGCACATGCACAAATGTGTGTTTTCACACACACTTGTGCACAAGCACACACGCACAAAGTGAGAGAGAAGAAGGTGAGAGTGAGGAGGGGTCAGAAGTCTAGATTTCTACAATTACGCTCATTCCAGCCACAGACACACACACACACACACACACACACACACACACACACACACACACACACAAAAACAACAGAGGAGAGAGAGGAGGAGAGAGAGAGAGAGAGGGAGAGAGAGAGAGAGAGAGAGAGAGAAGGAATCTAATTCCCGTCACCAGACTCTCACTACCGATCCCACGTACCTCCCTCTACATCACATTATTGTATTCTTTACAAAACAAATTGACAACCTTGCCACTTTGAACCTCCCTGACCCAACAATTGCCACTGATTGAAGTTGCCCGTGTCACACTAGACTCTCTGGCCCTCCCCCCCGCCTCTCCTCCCGAGTTCCCATCCCACTATTGTTTGTCTGTGTACGCATCGTTTCTGGTGGATGATTGTCCGTTTCCTGGCGGTTTCATATTCAGACTCCCTTTTAAACCAGCACCTTTACCCGTCATATGTCTTACATCCCCTGCCTGCCCGTTTGAGTAATTTGACGCTCAAAACCATTATGATGCTTTCACAGAGAGTAAAATAAAACCATGGATCTCTCTCAAATTTCATCATTGTCATCATACAGAAACAGATCTGCCCGCTTTTCGTGTATGCATGGAAGGTTATATTGGCAAACTGCCGCAGGCTCTTGATCAGTTACCTTTCAACGCTCTTTTCAGGCTGGAAACTATCCTCTTGATAGGAATGATAGCACGATACTTGATGTGTCGTAAATGGGACCTGCAGGAAGCTGGTGGTGGCAGGGATAGATGGAGTGATGAATTGACAATGCAGGATCAGGGATACTACCTGGTGTTCCCTGTTGCCTGACATCCAGATGAATCACACCTCTACACCAGCCACCAGAGTAGTGTTAGTTAGCATTATAGATTGGAAGTTGAGAAATCGAGGGTTACCAATGCCACTGAAAGCACAGAAATTTGTGGGATTCATAGCGATATCTGTCTGTCTGTCTACCTACCTATCTATCTTTCTGTCTATATTAATCTTATTGTGTATATATAGAGAGAAATAGATGTATACATTACAGAAAGAAAATAGAGATAGACAGATTCATGTATGCATTTTCTTACCAATAAAGCCGCATTATCGGCGTTCAGTTGCGTGGTCTTTTTCCGTTCAGTGCCATGCCTTGCTGGGGATCTGAACGTTTTGGACCGTATAGTCTCCATTTGATCCAAGGGAAGACTGACACACTCAGCCATGTCTCACTGATGATTCCGAATCAGCAGACGAAAGGCCTCTGAGCAGGTGATAGAGATGGTTCTCTTTTCAAGATGGAGTACTATGGTTACAACATGCTGGTAGTGAAGGATTTTATATTTATAACATAACGTAATGCCCTAATTTTTCAGTCAAGTGTTCTGTCTCTCATATCCTCCTTCCCATTTCTTCTTGCGTTTTTTATTCTTTACCAAGTCATTGTTGTGCTGACAGTAGAATTTTGTTAGCCTCTGCGCGTTCCTCCTGCCCCCCCCCCCCCCCCCCCCCCTTCCCCTCACATTTGTTCAAGTTGTAATATTGAACAAATTAGCAGTGTGAAAGGGTTTGCGTGGGGGTACGGTGGAGGTGGGGTGGTGTGTGTGTGGAGGGGAGGGGGGGGGGGGGGGGGCAAGTGCCGACCTCCGTCATTACAATGATGACTTGGCAAAGATTCAAAATGAAACAGAGAAAAATGAAGGGAGAGGGGGTTGTGACAGAAAGTCAACGGGAATGAAAGATTAGACATTAACGTCTAAATACGAATACAAAAGCCTTCACTAATAGCATACGGAGACATCGTGGTCCATTTTAGATACAAAGCCATTCATATTTACCTGCTCAGTGGCCTTTCGTCGGCTCATTCAGAGCCATCAGTGAGACACAGCTGCTCGTGTCGGTGCTCCTTGGCATGACATGGAGATATACCACAGTATATAATTCTGTTGTATTCTCACTTACCAAGGATTCAAAAACAGAATCCAACGGCATCACCAGAACAACCAGTGAAGGGCAGAAAAGTAAAAACAACAAGAAAGCGATGTAAGGAAATAAAGTGCTTAAAAATAAAGATCTTTAAGTGAAGAGTATTACATGTACAGGGAACATTTTCAGCCTATGTTGAGAATCCATTTTAAAGATACAAGGGGAGGAGAGGTGGGGGGGGGGGGGGGGGGGTCCAAAGGTGTCAAAAGCCAGTGTGGTCAACTAATGTCTAACAATCCAAGCGTTGTCCGTCACATGAGTGCTGACAACAGCTTAGAATCATGGACAAAAAACCTTTGCTTAGATCTTCTAAGAGGTGCAGATTCCTGCTGATCGACTAAACAATACTATGTCGAACAAATTAGTGACGGCGGAAAACAACTAACAGGCTAACAATTCCACCATTATCAAAATAACGAACTGGCAAGGCTTGAAAAAGAAACAAAGAAAATGAGGGGGAAGAAGATGCTGGGTGAAAGAAATCCAGAGAGACATACAGAAGCAGACAGACAGACAGGCAGACTGACTGACAGACAGACGGACAGAAAGACAGAGAGGAGGAGGAGGAATGGTGACGTATGGGCATGGGTAGAAGAGTTTTTTTTTGTTTTCTTCTTTTTTGGGTGTGGGTGTGGGTGTGGGGAGTTTATCCTACTTTTCCTCGTTGATCATCTGTCATATTCTCAAATATATAACAACAACTGCAGCAACAACCCAGCAAACCCTGTAAACCCTACTCACGGATTCTTCGTTCTTTTCTACTTCCCTTACCAACGTTGTTGAGACTGCGAGTTGCACGTGCCACAGTACTGCATGCCTGTAGCATTATTTAAGGGAACCACTGTCACTAATGGGTACAAAACGTTTGGACAACAACGGTAAATGTATAAGATAATAGTTTTAATCAAAGATCCGTGATTTCTGTACACACTGCTTGGTCTGCTTCCTCTATGTCACAGAACGCGCTAGCGACACACACACAGTTTGATGAAACCAGATGAAAAGAAATCAAATAACCCACCAAACGAAAGACAACATCCACCACCATCTCCTCCCTCCGGCATCCTACACCCCCCCCCCCCCCCCCTCACCTCCAGCCTATGTCCTGATTGCAGAGCTATTGTTCGCTCCGCCGTTGTAATTAATAACTGGGTGACACTAATAGTTTCAGACAGTCAAGAGCATGGCGTCACGTGTCGCGGCATTCCTCCCGAATGGCCAGCCGCCCATGACGGCGACATAAGATCATGGTTAGTTGGCTGTTACAGATTCTACGTCAGCTTATGAGGGCTGTTAACAAGCCGTTGGTTTACCTGGCTTGCTCTCGCTGTCAGACTGGTTTTTGTTTGTTTGTTTTGTTTTGTGTGGCTGTTGGTCTGTTTGGTTTTGTTTCAAATGTCGGATGGGGGTGGGTGGGGTAAAGGGGTTTTGGGAAAAAAAGAGGGGGGGGGTGGGAGCCAGATGGGGGTTTTTAGAAGGGGGGACAGGTAGTTTGTTGGGGGGGTGGGAAAAGGGGGGAGAGGTGGGTTTTTGGGAAAGGGGGTTGGGGGGAAGCATTTGGGGAAAAGGGGGGTGGGGGCCCCTTGCAATCTTTCGGTGACTTCGTTTTTTTCTGATTCAAAAAGAAATTTTCAGAGAAACAGGAGGCTTTTGTTGATGCAAAGAAGCTGAAATTTCATTGGGAAAAATCTGTGCTGTCTGTCTTCACCCGCATTTCGTCCCCCCCCCCACCCCCCCCCCTCTCTCTCTCTCTCTCTCCCTCCTCTCTCTTTCTCTCTTCCTCTCTCTCTCTCTCTCTATTTCTGAAACTTTAACCACATAAATTTTCCCTATGCAAAACAGCAGCAGAAAAAGACACATTCCCCTTTTTCCCACCCTCTCCCCCCCCCGGGTTTGAGCCAAAATTTCAATCAAAAAGAATCCTTCTAAAACCCCCCCCCCCCAAACACACACACATTCACACACACCACGCACACACATACCAAGAGAGAGAAACACACCCAAAACCACACACACACCCCAAACCCACCCCCCACACACACACAACACAAACACACCACACACGCAACGGGACATCTGCATAGCATTTTTGGCCACACAAACACGCACAAACCCAAGAGAAGAGAGAGAGAGAGGGGAGGGGAAAAGGGGGAGAGAAGAGAAAAGGGAGGGGAAGAGAGAGAAAAAGAAAAATTATATTCAAATTAAACAACATTTTTCCCCCACCCCTAAAAAACCCATGTACACAACCCCCCTCCTGTTTTTTTTTTTTTTTTTTTTTTTTTTTTTTTGGGGGTGGGGGGGGGTGAGGGGGGGGGCCCCTTTCCCCTCCGCCCAAACCCCAATTTTTTATGATTTAGTGCAGCCCTCCTTTTGAAAAAATTTAAAACTATGACCCAAAACAAAATTGTTACAAAAAGTTTCTTTTTGCTCATGTTTAATAAGATCATGCCCGCATATTGTAAAAATTATAATTGTTTTCACCTCTCCCCTATTTATTTATGAGGGTTTTGTTTTACGTCATACATAAAAAACCATGGACCCGCCATATTTTGCTAAAAAACCTTGTCATTTTGAAACTCATTCGAAAGATCTCGGGGAAAAAGGTTCCAGATAAGAAAAAAATCATTTGGGAAAATTGTTAATGATTAAAAATAATCCCTTTTTAAACCTTGTCAGGGGCGGATCAGTGGGGGTCAAAGGGGGGGGGGGGGGCGGCAGTTTCGGTCCCTAATTTGGGTTTTGGGGGCTTTTTTTTTATAGGAACATCGTAAAGTTTTGGGGGTGCAGAAAAAAACGGGAGGGGATCATGCAAAAACCCGCACACAAGCCCAGGGGGGTTAAAAACTAAAGGCTTGACAAAAATAAAGAAACAAAAACCCTTTTTTATCAAGCCCTAGGCACTCGGCTTTTTGGGAACAGTTTAATGCCGGAACATTTCCGCAGCTGGTTCCCTTTTCCCCCCCCCTTTTTTTCTGCAGCTGAAATCCCCTTTTGTGTAAATTTAAAATTTCTGACATGCCCCTAGTACCTGTTAAACTTTTAGCAATCTGCTCTGCTGCGGGTTTAAGTTTCCTTTTGTGACTGGCCCCAATTTCCCCGTTTTAAATTTCCCCAAACCCACTTGTGTGGGTTTTAAACGACATTTTCCCTCCCAGCCACCTTGCACTTGGAAGTAAACCCTAAAGCTGGGGAATCGGCTGCAGCTGAGGTTGGGGGAAGAGTGTGGACCTGCAAAAAAGTTTTTTCCAGCTGCTATTTTTGAACAAAACAGCTGTACGAAGTTCATCCAACCCCTCCCTGTTTTTGGGCCATTTATACATTTAGAAAAACCATCTTTCCACCTGCCGTTTTTGATGCGTCTATGCTTAAACGCGAAAAAACATGTCAGCAAGGCTTGCATCTCTGGACTGGATTTCATTTTTTTCCCAAGCTCCCCTTTTTCCCAACACCAAAGGGCCGAAAATGGTGTCAAAACCCTGTAAATTGCGTGAAGAAAAAGAAGGCATACGAACTGCCCAAAGGGAGCTTTTTATAAAAAGTTTATGCCCCAAATTTTTTGGAAGCTTTCCTTTGTTTGTCAAAAGAAGAAGATGTCAAGGAATAAATTTTTGAGTGTGGTGGGGCCAAAAAAAATCAGCAGGTCTGTGCCTCCCCGTTTACTGCGGGTGATGGTTTTTTTGGGCGCCCCCTATTGCAACAGTGAAAATTTTGAAAATCAGCACCAGCACAAGCGTGAATGACAGTGCATATGTTTCCAAAGAAGCCCCCCCCAAAAAAAGGGTTTGGAAAACCAAAAAAAAGAAACGTTGCTTGTTTTCTGGCCCAAACGGGAAAACCTTTCTTTTCGTAGACAAAAATGTCATTTGGCTTAAAATGCACAGAACTTGTTTTCCTTTCCCTTGGGGTCCCCCAAAAGGTGAGCCCATGTCTTTTTTTTGTTTGGCCAGAAAATGTACCCATCAAAACAATGACCCCTTGGGGGGTATTTGGGGTTTACAAAACTCACATAGGCGCCCAATAATGCTCTAAAAAGTGCTACCCCTTTTTCCCAAATTTGCTTGAAGTCGCTGAACCCAAAGATCCTCCATCCCCTTGCATCAGGGGGGAAAGGGATGGGAACATCTCTTTGGCCAAAACAGTTTTTCCACAGCAAAAAGCCAGTGCTGCCTTGTTTGGTGGCAATAAGTCGGGTTGACTCAAAAAAATGAGGAAGGGACACCCACCAACTCATATTTAAACATTTTCTCTTTCATCACAGATGTGGTGTTGGCTGCTTTTAAAATTAAAGCGCTGGAAAAAAATTTTAAAAGGATCTATTGATATTGGATTCCCTTTCCCACTTTGACTGCCTTTTTCCCGCCCCAAGTTTTTTTGCCCCTGGTTCTTTTTTTTCAAGATCAAATTTTGCAACTGCGTGGCCTTCCATGTCTTTCAAAATTTCCAAGACCAACTTTTTTTGGGTTTGGGTTAACATTCACAGTGAGTCCCCCCACCACACCATTGTCGATGTTTCTGAGGCGGGGTTTTCTTTAGAAAAATGGGCCCTTTTCCCCAAAGAATGATGTGTGATCATCATTTTCATTTGTGTTTTTTTGCCTTTCGAGAAGACCCCATTTCTAGTGCGGATCACTTTTTAATTTGGGACTGGAAACAGTGCCTTTTTCCCCTGGCAGTGTTCAAAACAGCACTTTGCGGGCCCGGGAAAAAGTACCCATTTAGCACGTTGGGACTCGGCCCACCCCCTTCCTGGGGGTGAGCCCCCCGTTTCTTAAAACCTGGGCATCGGGGTTTGCTCAATATCAATTTCGGGGCAAAAAGCCAGCCCTATCTGTTGCTTCCGTCTCACAACTTAAATGCCCCTTCGACAAAGCTTTTGTGGGGAAAAGGGGTTTGCTTCTTTAAGCTTTTTTAATCCTAAAGGGTAAAAATGGGCCGACTTTGGTATTAAAAGTTTTGCCCCCAGCTGCAGAAAGGGGTATGGGAGCTTTTCTCGTACGACGGGACAGATAAGGACCAATTTCCATTTCTTTCAGCCTCGGGAAAACGTTTCATTTAAGGCCCCCCCATAGCCTTTTGGGGCCCAGAGTTCACACTTTCCCTCCCAAAAGAGTGAAAAAATTTCTTGTTTGTTAAGTTTAGGGAAAACCCTGTTGAGCCAATCGTTGTTCTTGATTTGAATCTGGTGTCACTGCCCCCTTAAAAATTTGACTGTAGGGGGCGACCCCTTTTGAAGACTTCCCCTTTTTAGGGAAAGTTCTTTCCAAGGATTTGATTTTTTCTGTCCCCAAACACCCTTAGGTACGTCGATGTGGGAACTAGTTGTAGTTCGGGTTTCACCACCAAAGTTCCAGATACTTTTGTCCCTCTTTTTTGGGGAGGGTCTCCCTTCGGGCTTGTTTGTTTTCGGGAGTTTAGATGGCAGGGGGTTGAAAGGGTTTCCTCAGTTTCAAAACTGGAGTCTCTTCCTTTAGCTTTTGGGCAAAAACCAATCTTCCCACCACTTCCGGGGCACCTCCCCCAGCCCACACCTCCATATTCTGCACAGGCCCATTCCTGTAAAGTTTTCAAAAAATTGTATCAGATATCTAGGTCAGGAATTCTTTTTTGGTTATGTCTTTTACGGGGTGTTTGTTACACCTACTTTCTTCCGGCCCCAAGAAAAAAATGGCTCATTTTTTTCTTTTGATACATGCCCACAAAAGCGCGAAAAATCACGTAAAACACCACACACACCCCCACACACAACACACATACACACCCCACACCAAAAAAACCCATCCCCCCAGGGTGAAACCCCCTTCTCCATTCCAACAGAAAATTTCCCCCATTTTAAAAAAATAATCATAATAAAAAATAAAAAAAATGTTATTAAAATTTTTTGGGTTTTAAAATATTGATGCAGTTAGAAATTTTCCCCCTTCCCGAAATAATTTTAACAAGAACAAAAATGGTGATAAAGCAAAATAATTATTACAAAAAAACTTTTAAAGAGGAAGAAACGGGGAAACTTACGAAAATTTTGATCCCTTTGATTAAACCATCCCTTATAGAAAAAGATTTTTAACTTTTTTTTTGCTTATAAAACGCAATAAGAAAAAAGCCCGGAACATTAGTGTCGTCTGGATGGTGTTAAAAAATTATAAAGAAAAACTAGCCAAAGGGGAAAAGATATAAACAGTACTTACCAAGCATTTTGATGCAAAAGGGCCCTCCAAACAAAAAACCCGCGCGCTTGCGGGGAAAAGTTCGTCTGCTTTTACCAAATTGGGTTTTGGCGCCGAAACAAACGGTTTGGCCCTTTGGGCCCGGCTGTAAAAAGCCTACGGTGGGCTCGGGCGTCAAAACCCGAAAAAATGATGAAACTCACATTTTAAAAACCCAAAAATTCTGCGATTTGCAAAAACCCAACGGCATTTTAAATTTTGGGTTGGGGGCCCCTTTAATGCATTTTTTTAAAATCAAATTTTCCCCCTTAAAAAAAAAATTTGTGTTTTTTTATTTTTTCCCCCCAAAATTTCTACGGTGTCCCAAAATTTGGGGAGGTTCCCCATGTCCCCACAGCGAGAAAGGGGCCCAAAAACATCCCCCTTTCCCCTCCCCTTTCCCCTTTCTTCCCCTTCCTCCAACGCTTTTTTATAAAATTTTAACCCTAATAAAATTTTCCCTTTGTCTGTCTGTCTTTCTTCTTGATTGTGTCTCCCCTTCTTTTTTGTCTTTTTTTTCAATGTTTTAACGGGAAGGGTGTTGACGTCTCTAGCCTGTCTCTCTCCCCTTGCTTTGTCTGTCAGTCTGTCCCCTTCCCTCAACACACCCACACACACAACCCACACACACACCCCAACACACCCCAAACCACACACACACACCCCACACACACACAAAACGCACACGCAAAACGCACACACACACGCAGCACACAACACACACACACACACACCACAACAACACCCCCACCCCACACACACACACACACCACAACACACCCCTCACACGCCACCCCCACACACATGACCCCACCCAACAACACCCACCCCACAGCCCCCCAAACACAACACACCCACACACACACACACACCACACACCCCACACACCCCAACCCACACCACACGCCACACAACAACACACGCACACGCCACACACAACCCGCACAAAACCACACAAAACACACACACCCCAACACACACACACACACACACACACACCCAACACACCCCAATCTTCCCCAACTCGTACACAAATAAAACAGACCCCCACGTCAACTCCTGGGCATTCGGCGAAATTTGCGCATTTAAACTTTACCCGGGAAAAGTGCTTAATACAAAAAAACTCAAAAGACATAAAAATAAAAGTCCCCCAAAATTAAAATTAGGGGGGGAGAAAAATTTGAGGCAATGATTCATCTGCCTGGAAAAATTAATGATTACCCCAAAAAGTGGGGAAGGAGGGGGAGAACGAACGGAAAGGAGTGGGGGGAGGAGAGAAGGGGAAAAGGAAAGAGGGAAGGGGGGGGGGTGGGGGAAAAAAGGGGGTGCGGAAGGGTAAATTTTTTTTTAAAGCCTTTTTTCTAAAACCCCAATGGGCAACCCAAAACTGTATTTTGTAAACAGAAAAAATTTGTTCGCCCTTTGGAGTCGACCTTCGTCTTTGGATGAGACTTTCAAAAATCATTCGACCGGGCCGTACGTTCACCCACACACACCCACACCCCACACACACAACACACACACACACCCCAACACACACGGGGGCCACACAACCCACGGGACAGCAGACAGACACACACACAAAACACACACACACACACACACACACACACACCCCCCAACACACACATAAATAAATTTAAAAAAATATATTATAAATATAAATTATATATATATATATAAATTATATAAATATTTTATATTTTAATAAAAAGTATGTAAAATCTGCGTGTGTCTCTGTGTTGTGTTTTAGGGTGTGTGTGTGTTTTGGGTGTTTGTTTCTCTTTTTGTGTTTGTGGTGTTGGTTGTTTTGTGTGGTGTTTGTGGGGGTGTGTGTGGGGTGAGTATCTGCTTGGGGTGTGGTCGCCCCGCGCGCGTGCCGCGTGCGTACGTTGCTTTGTGCTGTGCGTGTGTGTTGTGTGTGTGTGGTTGTGTGTGGGTGTGTTGGTGCTTCTTTGACTCTTTGGCAAGTCATGCATATGATAAGGGAAAGAATTGTAACCCCTGCACTGTTTTCCCCACTACTAAATTTTTTAAACCAAATTATTGTTTTGGTCAATTAGTGGGAGATTTCGCTTTACGAGATTTAAGTTTAAAGGGTGTCCCCGCACAAAAATTTGTAGGGTGCTGAAAATGTTTTTTGGGCAAACTAAAAATTTGAGCTGACCCCTCTTTACTTTGACACTTTTTTTGGGTCTCCTTGCATTGTGAAAAAGGATCCTCAAGTATATAGACTCAAAAATTTTCTATCACTTTTTTACATGGTTTTAATTTTTGCAACGTATTTTGGGTTTTTTACACTTTTTTTCGTTTTAAATTTTCTCCCCAAAAAGGCTGCTTTGGGGTGCCCCGGGGGATTCCCTTTTTTTAACCCATGGGGGTTAAATACCCCGGAATTGTAGACGGGTATCTCTATCTGTGCCAATTTACCACAAAACCCCAAATAACCGTGTTTTCCATGATTCCGATACGCGGGGCGAAAAGGGCCCCGGAAAATAATATGAAAAGTTAAGTAACAGACGGGTTACAGTGGTTTTCCCTTTAAAATGCTTGTGAAAAATGTTTTAAATTTTTTTATATAATTTTCTGAATTTTCATTTTTAAAATTTTTGTTCTTCTTCTGCCTGTCCTCCCTTTATTTTCTTCCAAAACTTTGGCAAGTCCTTAATAAAATTTTGGGAAAAAATTGTTTTCCCGCAGTTTTCTTTTCCCAACCCCCGGGAAATCTTAAAATTTAAATATATATTATATATATATATAAAATATATATATATTAAATATATCTATATATATATTTTTATATAAAAATTTTATATAATTTAATTAAAACAAAGCTTGCTCCCTTTTGTCTTTTGATTGAAGAAATAGGGGAAATACACATTTATACTGCAGTGGTAGATGATTCTGGGGTAATTTAAAAGTAGGGGCTTGAGTGGGGGAAGGGGGAAAAAAAAAATAGATTCTTTTCAAAATGAGCCTTCCGCCAAACTTATAAACTCCAAGAGGGAGACAACCCCAATAAAGGGGGGGAAATCACTAACCCTATAAAATTGGGCCCTATACCAATTCGAAACTTGGTGGTTTCTCCTAGGCCGCGGAAAAATGGGAAATTTTTCCCTCTGCCCTTTTTAGTTTTTAAAAAGAAAAAAAAACCCCAAAAAAGGGTTTGGGGTGCAATACCCTAGAAAGTTTGTTTTGGGTTTTTAAAAAAAACCCAAACCAAAAAGGGGCCACCAAGAAGCAAAAAAAAATCCCAAAAAAAAGCAAAAACCCAAACTCCCTTTTTTTTTTTTAAATTTTTTACAAGAAAAATTTTGCTTTTTTTGCTCTTTTATGGGTTTTTTTTTGCTTCTTAAAGGGGGCACCTTTGGTTGGGTTTTTTTAAAACTCAACAAAAAATTTCTCCCGGGATTTCACACCAAAACCTTATCTGGATTGTATTCTTCCCCAAAAATGAAAAGGGGAGAGGAAATCAAAAATTTCCACTTTCCGCGGTTCACTGAGGAGAAACCACCAAGTTTTCCCAAATAAACGGAAAAATGACCAGGAGTTATTGTTTGGGTTTCCCCCCTATTGGAGGAGGGCTCCCCCTTGGGAAAATAAGCTTGCCCAAAGGGCCCTTTTGAGAAAATCTATTTTTAAAATTTTTTCCCTTCACCCATCAAGCACATATGTTATTAGGCAGAATCACTACCCCGCAGATATGAAATCGTAAATTTCCCCCTTTTTTCCTTTAATTTTAAGACATAAAAAGCAAGCTTTGTTTATAATTCATTTTCTTGCCCGTCATTGCAAAAACCAAGCTGCTCTGTAAGTTGCTTGGAAAGGTGCGGTATTTTTTCCTTTGGGAAATTTTTTTTTTGTTGATTTAAATATATATAAAAAAATTTTATATAATTATATTAAATTTTGTGGTGTGTCCCGTCTGAAAAATTTCTAAACTTTTTTAAAAATATGCTAGAATTTTTTGGGGGCTCAATTGGGGTAAAATTTCTGTTTTTTTTTTTTAAAGCTATTATCGGAGGGTTTTGGCGTTTTTTTCCCGGGAAAAAAAATGTATATCTAAAACATCTTGAATAACAAACAAACCAAAAACAAGAGAGAGAGAAAGAGAGAGAAGAGAGAGAGAGAGAGGGGAAAAAAAGAGAGAGAGAGAGGAAAAGGGGAGAGAGAGGGGAGTGTTTTTCTGTTCTTTGTGTTATCTGTTTGGGCCGTCTTTTAGCATCTTGGGTTTAAAAGTCCCCCTCTGTCCCGTCTGCCTACCTGCCTTTCTTGTCTGCTATATAAGAATTAAAAAAATCAAAATAATCAATCAGTAAAAAGAAAACAGTCAATCAAACGTCAAAACCCAAACCCGCAATCAAACAATCAAACCCTTTAATCAATCAATTTGACCGTAATTTTCTTTCTTTCTATGTATGGAATGTAAGTATCTACCCTGTCTGGGGCTTCTGTTGTCTTTCTATTTTTTTTAAACTATCTATCTATCTAACCAACTAACTATCTAATCTCAAACTGTCAGTTTGTCATCAATCCAAAAATAAATCGGGTACATATTATTTTTCCCGTGTACCTATCTAAAAAAAATAACCCAAAAAAGATTGATTTTTTTTTTGGGGTGATGATGATGATTTATGAAGATGATGATAAGTTTAATTTACGTGACAAGACCCCAAGGGCCCACGAAAGCCAAAGACGACGACGACCCACGGGCGCGGTGATGATGCCCACGACGACGACGCCCCGCGACGACGACAACGACGACGACGATGGATGGATTATGATGATTGATGAAGGTTATGTGATGATGAGGGCGACCTTCTCCCACTCTAAAAGGTTTTTTTTTCCTTTCCCCACCCCCCCCATCCTTTTTTTTTTTCTTGTATGTATCTCTTTCCTCCCCCCCCCCCCCCTGCCCCCCGTCCCTTTTCTTTTTGCGCTGCTTTTTGTTTGTTTTTTTCGTTTTATGACACGTTAAATACCCTGCCGCACCGATGACTGGTTCTCCTTGAGGGCAAAAAAAACCGTATGGCGAAAAACTTTCTGGGTCTGGGTGGCAAATGTCTTCATTGCCCGTGGGGAGGGGGGTTGGGGTTTTGGTTGGGGGTTTTGGCGGGGGGAGGGGTTTTTGTTTTTCGCCGGGGGCTCTGCAGTCATGAAATACGGGCTGGTACACCCCTGGGGTGCTACCTTTTAAAGGGTGTTATGAGCTGCATCCTGGGAAATCTAATTTACCTCTGTTAACCCGAGCAGTTTTTTCCCCCATATCTTTTGGGTGTCCCCGCGCGTGCCCGTACCCATCGTCCCACAGCGCAGGCCCCAAAGGGGGGGTACAGGGCTGTCCCAAAGGCGGGTGAAGACAGTGCCCTTTTCTGGCCCCCCCAGCACCTTCGGGTGTTTCTTTTTTTTCCCTTTGCTTGCTTCTGTTTTATTGGGCACGTTAAATAAACCCCTTTCAGCCCGTATACTGGTTCTCCAAAAAAAAAAAAAAACAACCCGTAAAAATTTGTAGTTTGTTTGTCACACCCAAGTTATTTGAGAAAAATTTGTGTATGCCCTTTTGGGGTTTGCGTTTTATGTAAAAAGGATTAATGGGGTTTTTTTCACTTTAATGAAGAAGGGTTTTAACGGAAAAAGGGAACCGTCAATGTAGGAAAAGAGAGAAAAAAAAAAAACCCCTATAAAAACAGTACATCACACATAAAAATTCACATGTTCCCGTTTAAAAGGGGTTTTTGGTTTTTTAATTTTAACCCCCCATCCACAAAGATTCAGTCCCAAAACTGTCCTCACTGGGAAAACCCTTTCTTTATTGGCTATGGGGCTGGGAGGGAAAATAAAGGGAAAGAAAAGGTCAACAAAAAAGTAAAAAAACACCTGTTTTAAAATTGCCCCTGGGACCGAAAGTCCCGAGCTTGGAAAAAAAATCCTCCTTGCCTTTGTGTTTTAAAAGCCCCCAAATTTAGGTCAAATGGCTAGATTGAACTTCAAAAAACTCCCGACCCGGGAAAGGGTATATTTTGGTCACGGAGGTCCCGGCAAAGGGCGAAAGGGTAGGGTTTTTGAAATAAAGATAGAATCTTACTAATACTAGAAATTTGGGCATCAAAAAGTGTGATTTTAACAAAAACAATTTCTTTAATGAAAAAAAAGAAGCCGATATTATTTTGGCCTGATTAAAGACCTTTTGCTTGGTTTCGTTATTTTCCCGACATTTTTTCGTTTTTCATGAACAATGTTGGCAATACAATCTTTTCTTGGGATACGGGGCAACTAAATTTTAACGCCCTGTAAGTTTTTGTGTGAGTACAAATAAAATGTGTATATCGTTTTGTGTTTGTGGGGTGTGGGGTGTGTGTGTGTTGTGTGGTGGTTGTGTGTGTGTGTGGGTGGGTGTGTTGGTGTGTTTGGTTTTTCCCGGGGTGTTTTCGGTGTGTATTTTTCAAGATACCTACGGGAAGAAAACCCCTGAAATATTGTCCCTGCCGAAACGGAAGAAACAAAACCCCTTCCCGATTCCCAAAGCTTTTTGGTCACCACCCGGGGAATCGAGGAAATTAAAAGTCACCCTTTTTTAAAAGTTTCGCCCATCCAAAAAAAAAAGGGAAACCGGGCCGTTCCTGGGTTTGGGCTGGCGTCTTCTGAGGCCCCTGAACAAAAATCCAAGCCTGTAACGCAGGTGTCACCACCCCGTGCTAAAACATCATGAAATTTGTCCTCACAGTTAAACCCGGCGTCACCCGAGAAAGCCCCCGGTACGTCATGCAGGTTCCTAACCCCGTCCTCAAGAATTAAGTGTTTGGTTTTAAAAAAACAGTAAATTGTCCAACCCCCCGTCCCCTTTGGGCCCCCAAAAAAATGGGGGTTCCCTTTTTTGATTTGGGGGGGGGGGGGGGGGGGGGGGGGGGGGCAAAAGTCTGAAACTTTCCAAAACGGTTTTTTGACAAGGGGGGAAATGGCATTCATCCCATTTTCGCTTTAACTTAGTGATTTCCTCGAAGAATACGTGCGAGGCAAGTCACCCTTTTCAACAAATTGGTCTTTTGCTACAATATTTGACGGGACAGACTCAGCCCGGTTAAACTTTATAGCAAAAAATGGACTTCAGTTTTTAAAAATTTTTTTTTTAAATATTGGGAAAAAAATCGGCTGGCTGATTTTACCTGGATGGTTTAAATGCTTCCCAAGACGGTTGTGTGAAAAATGTACACTATTTTTTTCTCACTACTTTTAAGTTCGCAGGTTTCGCTATCGTGAAAGTAGACCCCCCTCTCTCTCTCTCCCCTCTCTCCTCCCTTTTCTCCCCTCTCTCTCTCCCCTTCCTTTCCCCCCCCTCTCTCCTCTCTCTCTTCTCTCTCTCTTTATTTGCAATGATCATGAGCACACAAATCTTGTGTGGTGGATGTGGGATTTTGGGGTGGGTGTGTGGTGTTTGTGTGTGTGTGTGGGGGTGTGTGTGTGTGTGTGTGTGGGTGGGGCGCTTTCGTGCGGGTGCGTGCTGGTGCGAGCGGTTGGGGAACGTGTGTGGGGTGTGTTTGGGTTGTTGTGTGGGGGGTGTGTGGTGTGTGTGTGTTGTGTGTTTCATCGACAAAATGATGTTTTCTTTTATTTAACGAAAGACTTGTTAAAAAACCTTGACAACGAAGAGCATTTTTAAATTTTAATGCACGGCCCCAATTAGGGGTGGTTCAAAATGTGTTTTTTTCACGTGGGATGTTTTTAAAAGGGAAGATGCTGCTTTTTTTTGTTTTAGCCTTTTGACGATCATGTAGGCCCTAATTAAATCAAAATTCGTAATTTTTCCCCCTTTTTTTTTTCAAAAGCAAAGTTTAAATCAGACCCGAACCATTTTTGATAAAGCTGTAAAAAATACTTTTTAATCCTGCCTTGCCAAGAAAGGGAAGTGGAGGAGTCATAATATCGACATTGCTTGGGCTGAGTCTGTTTTATAGTGTTTACATTTCTTTTTATTTGTTTGGAAACTCGGTTTGCGAAAGGGTAAACAAGTTTTTTTTTTTAACATACGTTTTTGTTTGTTTTGGTTTGATTTTATCATTGGGAAAAAAAAACGTCAAATTGCTCGAAAAAAATGAAAAAATGGTGTTGTTTCTCCCTTTTCCCCTTTGTGAAAAGATCTTTTTGGGAATGGGCCATGAAATATTAAAATGTCAAAGGTCAAAGTCTCTCAACTGTTTCACCCCTTTTCCAACCCCTCCCCTTTAAATGCCCCCCATGTGTTAGCTCCCCCGCAAACACACACCCACACCACACACACAAACACACACAACCACACAACACACACACCCCCCTCAACAACACACAGCCCACACCCCCACACAACACGCACACACACACCCACCCACCCCCCCACACCCCCACCCCCAACACCACCCACCACACCCACCCACAACCCACCCCCCCCACCCCCCCCCCCCCACCAAAAAACCCCCCCACACCACACACACCCCCCACCCACCCCACACCCAACCCACCCACACCCCCCCACACCCCCCACCCCCACCAACAACCCACCCACACCCCACCCCACAACAAAAACCCCACCCCCACCGCCACAAACACACACACAACACACCACACCCCACACACACACACCACACCCCACACCACACACAACCACCCACCAAAACATAAACACCCCACACACTCACACACACACCCACACACACAACCACACAAAACACACACAACACCCACACAAACACCCCAACACACACCACCAACACACACACACACCCACACACCCACACCCCCCCCCCCCACCCATACACACCCCCCCCACACCAAAAACCCCACACACCCACACCCCCCCCACACCCCCACACCCACACCCACCACACCCAACACACCCAAAACACACCCACCACACACCCACCCCAAACACAACCACACAACACACACACCACACGCACACACACACACACACGCACACGCACACACACTAGCACGCACACAACACACACACACACACACACAACACACACACACACACACACACACACACACACACACACTATCATTCCAACTCGTACACATATATACAGACACACGTCAACTCCTATGCATTCTGGCGAAAGTGCGCAGTAACATTTTCAGGGATAATGATGCATAATACAAACAACTCACATGACATAGAATACATGTAGCACAATTAATTAGTGAGGGAGAACAATTGCAGGCAAGTGATTCATCTGTCATTGTGAAAAATTAATGATTACGCAAAAAGTGAGGAAGGAGGGGGAGAACGAACGGAAATGGAGTGGGGGTGAGGAGAGAAGGGGAAAAGGAAAGAGGGAAGGGGGAGTTGTGAAGAAATGGGTGCGGAAGTGTGAATATTTTAGCCATTTTTCTCAAAGCATGTGGCAACCACAAAACTGTATTTTGTAAACAGAAACATTTGTTCGCCCGTCTGGAGTCGACCTTCGTCATTTGGATGAGACTTATCAACATCATTCGACCTGGCCGCTACGTTCACACACACACACACACACACACACACACACACACACACACACACACACACACACACACACACAGACACACAGACACACAGACAGACAGACAGACACACACACACAAAACACACACACACACACACACACACACACACACACACACACATATATATATATATATATATATTATATATATATATATATATATATATATATATATATATATATATATATATATATATATATATGTATGTATATCTGCGTGTGTCTCTGTGTGTGTGTGTATGTGTGTGTGTGTGTGTGTGTGTGTGTGTCTCTCTGTGTGTGTGTGTGTGTGTGTGTGTGTGTGTGTGTGTGTGTGTGTGGTGTGTGTGTGTGTGTGTGTATCTGCGTATGTGTGTGTGTGCGCGCGCGCGCGTGCGCGCGTGCGTACGTGTGCGTGTGCGTGTGCGTGTGTGTGTGTGTGTGTGTGTGTGTGTGTG
>CM031617.1:27020773-27030773 GCA_018398815.1 Conus ventricosus | reverse complement strand
AGAACGGCCTGACACCAAGCCAGTAGCCAGCCAGACAGCTACACCAGTTTTAGTGTCAACAAAGCCCCCAACCAGAACATACCTTGATGCTGGCATTGGCAAGGACCACGACGAAGGATTGTTGGCAGTCAGGACCAAGCGGGAGACGAAGCACGTGCAGAGCGAATCACGGGTGACATCCTACCTTTAACTTTTCTTTCTTTCTGCGTACGCAGGCTGATACTCCTGCGGACACTCCCTGTACAGACGGGGACATGCCAGTTTGCCGCGTGCCAGATTGCCGAACACCCGCGCGCCGCCGGAGGAGGTCCATACTGCAAGGCTCCCCCCTGGCGTAACCAGTGTCCCAGTCTACTCCAAAGCAGAATCGAGGGTCTTTAGATTAGAGTAGGGCGAAGCCCGAGAGAGGACGAAGGACGAATGAACGAAGGCCGTTAGGCCAAGTCGTGCTCACACATTTAAGCCCGAAGGGCTGAGAGAGTGCTCAAAAGTCAGCAATCTGGCACGCGGCAAACTGGCACGTACCCGTACAGACAGGCAGTGGAGTTTTGTGTGTATGACTGTGGGTTTTTTTTTTATCCCGCCATTAAGGCAGCCATGCTCTATCTTCGGGAAGGTGCATGCTATGTGTAACGTGTCATCCATACCAACGGCCAAACGGGCCTTCTCTTCCGAAAGTTGGTGATGGGATTTGACGTGTGTGAAAGATGTTGTGCGTGCGTTCACACACGGAACCTCGGTTTATAGTCTCATTCGAAGGACTGTATGGGGAGTGGAGTCAGAACCAATGTTAACTCCGAGGGAAAAAAAAATCCCCCTGTACCGAAACGGCCCGGCGGAGATGCGAACCCGCAACCCCAGGATCACCAGAGTCCGGCGCTCTACCAACTGAGCTATTCCGGCCCCTGTCTACTTTTAACAAATCCGAAGATACTGACATTTTTTAGCAGTGCTGAAAACTTATGTAGGTGGCAGGTAAAGTACAGTCAGCCTTTAAGAGAACGTATTAACAATTCCCTCCATCATGCCAAAGTTGAGTCGGCCTCTGGGATCCAAAGGAAAACAAAACTAAACATTCAAAGTAGGTGACCGCAGGCAGAATCTGAAACACATTTTAAGTAGAATTACTAGTGAGTCCGCCGAACCACAGGAACAAATTACAAGACAAAACACTACGGGGTTCAGGTCTTCTTCAGAGAAGATAAACACATTTCAGGACGATGAGAACGAAGAATAAACAACATTCAGGACAATGAACCGATGGACGTTCTTCGTTTTCATTGTCTTGTATGTTATTGATCTTGCCTGAAGAAGACCTAAAAGGTCGAAACGCGTTGTGTTTTGTCTTGTAATTTATTTGTCCTTGTTGTTTGGCGTACTCGCTAATATTTCTTTTAAAAACTAAACGACGAAAAGCAAAACAAAACAAAACAAATTCAACATAAAATCAGAACGCCACAGACAAACCATGCGTTCTTTATCACCTCCAGGACTTGTCCCTTAAGGGAAAGTAAACCTGAAAAGCAAGTCCCCATTACAGACTGATGAACAAGAACTCCAGGCAGTAGAAAGAAACTCGTGGAGAGCGTGGCAGCAGAGAGTCCTCAGAAGAGAAGCCCCCTTCAAGCAAGTGTTCGGCCCTTATCTCCTGACACTCTAAGGGGGGTTAGGCCACACCCGGTTCATGGGCTCCGGGTGTCCCTCTGCTGCCCCTTTTTTTTCCCCATCTTGGACGAGCCATGGCTGGGATTCGAACCCATGAACCCTCTGGACATGCTCATTTTCTACTTAATGACTCGCGCTTTTAAACCACTGAGCCACAGGCACAGGGACAACCTAATATTTGTAGGGAAATTAAGCCTTATGAAGTTCACTTTTGTTCCTCCTTGACCAGATCCAGCTTGAACACCTCTCTGCCGCTTCTGCCATTGCTTTCAGGGCTCTGGTTTTTTCCTTCCCTGCAACTGAGAGCTGTTTCATGAGGCTGTATGCAGACGTTCCTACAAATCCCCTAGCTCCAATTTCTGCAGTGAGGACTTTGACCTGATAGCCTTCTCCCTCAGGCTGTTTGCCAGATCAGCATACTTTTCAGTCTTGTAGATTTGAGCTGCCTCCATTCTGTTCTCATATGGCACCGTGAGCTCGATCATGATCAGCTGCTTGGTTGACTTAGAGTGGACTACTATGTCTGGTCTCATGCCACTCTTGCTGATGATCTCTGGTGACTCTTCCATTCTGGGAGGTCTGCAGTGCACTCCCAGTCATCTGCCCCATCCAGCAGACTCTGCCTGCATGTTTCGAGTGGCACTGTTGTTCTTGGCCATGATTTGCTGCCTCCTGCCGTGAAGAATGTTGCGGGTGCTTTTGGAGTCCTGATTCTCCCTTTTGTGGTGTTGGTACTAGCCCAGACTACTTGTACAATTTCTTTGAGCACTTGGTTGTCCCTCCATGTGTACCTTCCTTGAGCCAGGGCTACTTTACATGAGCTTAGAACAGCTCCACTGTTTGTTTTTTATGGCAGAGGGGGCATGCAGGATCGTCTGTTTTCCCCCACTTCACCAGGTTTGCATTTGAGGGCAGAAGGTCATATGCAGATCTGAGAATGAAGCTGATCCTGAGAGGGGCCATGTGCCAAATGTCATTCCAAGTAGACTTCTTTGGAGTGCATTCTCCCACGTCGTCCATTGCCCTTGCTGGCTCTGCTGGACTGCTTTTTGGAGTCTTTTTTGGTCTTCTTCTTTTCTCATCTCCTGAATCATCATGTCTCTTTTGGCTTTTCCTTTGGCCTTTGACCACCATTCAGTTTTGGTCACCCCCAGTCCTTGTCTGTTGGTCTGTGTGTGTCCTGTTATTTCTCTGATCTTGAGACTTTCTTTTGCAGAATCCATCGCCTCTTGAACTTTCCATTTTCTGCCTGTCTTCAGCTGGGCTTGATTGCTTCTATCACCTTGTCTCCTGAGTCCTCCAGCATGCTTTGAAGTCTGATCTTCCCTGCTTTGTATTCCTCCAGATGGATTTCAGTGGTAGTTTGAGCTTTGCTTGGCGACAGTACAGCGCGATGTCAGTCAGACAGGGTGGGACACCAAGCCATTTCCTTGTGAACTTGTTGATTTTTGGCTTCCATTGCCTCCACTGTGCTGTGCAGATGTCGTATATCATCAGAGGCCATAGGAGCTTTGGTATCAGCATGAACTGCAGACACCAAAACCTTGTATTTGCCAGGGAGCCCACAGTGGTCAATGGTCTCCAAGCCTTCTTCCGCCATCTGCTTGTTTCTTTTGCTCTTTGTGTGTCTTTCAGCGTATCATCATACCATCTTCCAAGGCTCTTGACTGGTTCTTCTGTGACTGTTGGAATGGCCTGGTTGGCAACACTGAAGACCACAGATTCGGCCACTTTTCCTTTCCTCAGTGAGAGACTCCGTGATTTCTTTGGCTTGAACTTCATTCTGGATGAGGCAACTATGTCGTCCAGCCTCTCCAGCACATGACGTGTCTCGTCTTCTCTGGATGAAATCACTGTAGTGTCATCCATGAAGGCCTTGAGAGGAGGCATCTTGTATCCATCGCCAAGGTCTGTTTGTCTCGCGTTGTTTGTTGCTGCTTTCAAGATGAGTTCCATTGCCAGCACGAACAGTATCGGGAAATTGCACACCCCAAATTGCAATGCCCACTTCCAAGTTGATCCAATCAGTTGTGTACTCCTTGGTAGAGAACCGCATTGAGAAGCCATTGAAGTACTTCTTGAGCATGTCGCGGATGTTCTTTGGCACATGGTACATCTCAAGACCAACTGTATCATCTCATGGGGCACAGATCCATATGCGTTTGCCAGATCAAGCCACACTACGTCCAGGTCTCTCTTTTCTGTTTTTGCTTTTTGGATTGCGTCCCAGATCATTGTGGCGTGTTCTACACAGCCAGCCACGCCTGGGATGCCACCTTTCTGGACTGACACATCCAAGTACTTGTTTTCCATCGGGTACTTGGTCAGCCTTGCTGCCATGACAGAGAAGAAGATTTTCCTTCGACGTTCAGTAGTGATATTGGCCTGAACTGGCTGGTGTCACTTGAGTTTTGCTCTTTGGGGATGTACACACCATCTGCCGTCATCCACTGGCTGCTGATCTTCTGGTTTCTCCAAGCCGATCGCAGCAGCCTGTGGAGCCACTCCAGCACCTTGGGACATTTCTTGTAAAGCTGGGAAGGTATCCGTTTGGCCCTGGTGATGATTTGGCTCTGGCTTTGTCGACCACCTTCTTGATTTCCGCCAACGTTGGAGGCTTGCCATTGAACTGTTCCTCAGGGTTGGTTGGCCACACCAGATCTTGAATGTCGAGTGGTGCTTTGCTCTGTGAGTCAGAGTATGTTTTCCTCAGATGCTGCTCAAGAACTCCTTTGTCCACACTTAGGGTCCCAGATTTTGGCTGCTCAAACAGTGTTCTGGCAAACTGGAAGGGGTCTCTGAAGAAGCGCTCTTTTGTCTTCTTCTTTTTGCTCTTCCTCTTCCTAGCAGATTCCGCTTTGCTGAGGCGCTGTTTTTTCTTTCAGGTCTTCCCACAGTTTTTCCAAGCCTTGTTTTTCAGCTGGCAGTGCGGTCTTCATTTGCTTCCTGAGGTTGTTCTTTTGGACTCTGATCTTGTCCATCTTTTCTTGGCGTCTGGATTTCTTTGGAGGTGTTTTCTCTTTGGTAGTTTTACTCCATAGGCGTCTCTACATGTGGCATACACAATGTCCCCATATGTGGCTAGTTTGTGTTCCAGGGTGCTTTTCCCTATCAGTGCATCGAGTCTTTGGACGATTTTTGCATCCAGTTTCTCCCAATCTTCAGTTTCGTTTGCTCGTGGCAGGTTGAGTTTCAGGCGCCTGGCATCGAGGGCCTGTGCAAATTCCTCATCCGAACCAACAGCGTGGATGTCCTTGGCACTGTGGTTTAAATCCTGGCCTTGGTCTTCCGACGTCTTATCTGCTGATGCAGTGCGCTGCTGCTCATTCAGATGAGTCTTCACACATCCCATCTTTGTTCTGTGGATCTTCATGCCACGGGTGGTAGCGAAACGCTTTCCACAGACACATGGATATTCCATTTGGTCCATGTTCATAGTCCGTTTGGGATTTGCAGTCGTGATTGGTTGAGCACCGATGGATTTATCATTCCTCTCCCCCCTTTCGGTGAATCCTGGGAGCATCTTTTCCTTTTATTCTTAGTAGCCACATGTTTAAGGCAAAGTGGGGAGCCAGCCCACAGAGCCCTTGGTTCTGGTCTTTCCCAGTGTCCTCCGTCTTTCCCGACGTCCTCCGGCCTATTCCCGGAAGTCAATGGTTTACCCATGCATCAGTAGAAAGAAACTCGTGGAGAGCGTGGCAGCAGAGAGTCCTCAGAAGAGAAGCCCCCTTCAAGCAAGTGTTTCGGCCCTTATCTCCTGACACTCTAGGGGGTTGGCAGAAGATTAGGCTTCGGAGAAATGGAGTGTCAAACTATAGTACAAAACAGAAACAAAAAAGAATGAAAGCGACCACAAGATACACAGGGAAGGCTGACAGAACTACAGGTAGCTGGGCTACATGGTAGAATGCAGAACCAGTTCTCTCCTAACAAAACAGACAACAGTAATTCGACAGTTATCTGGGGACTGCAATCAACTATGCAATCACAACCCACCGTCAGAATTCAACAGTGAACTTGGGGGCCCTCCAGTATTCCCAGAAGCGGAAGAAGGATAATGGTACTTACTGTAGTGAGGCAAGTCATCCGGAAGGACAATGTGTTATCAGAATGAATGAAGGATGAAGGTTCAGAATCACCAAGATATTCACCATTATCTGACAGACAGCTCTGATGGTAAAGCGCCGTACTCGTGATCCTGGTGATCCTGGGCTTCGGGTTCTGAGATCTACGCCGTACCAGTTCGGCATTGGGATTTATCCTTCGGTGTTAATAATGGTTCTGACTCTCTCTATTTCCCGAAAAGCCCATCGAATTCGACTTTCATAGACCGAGGTTCCGTGTGTGAACGCGCGTGTAACATCTTGCACACGCGTAAAATCCGTTTACCAACTTTCGGAAAAGAAGGCTAGTTTGGCCGTTGGTATGGATGACACCTGTAGCTAGCATACATTCTCCGTAGGAAAAATAAAAAATAAAACGAAAAGTGAAAACAAAAACACAAAAACTAAGCGACTGATATTCGACTCCTTTGCATGGGAAACGAATGAATTTAGGGCCATCAAGCAGCTCTTCAGTCGGCTGTACAGAGGTGGGCAGCCCGTTGTGCAACGAGTGCTGGATTGTAAGCTCTTAGAGCTTGGTCTGTAACCGAGTGCGGGCGCTGTATAAGTACTTTCAGTGATAATGATAATGATGACGATGATGATGATGATGATGATGATGATGATGATGATGGTGGTGGTGGTGGTGGTGGTTGTGGTGGCGTTGGTGGTGGTATTAACAGATACCAAAAAGTGGTCGAGCTGGGTGAAGTGCCCACTTCCCACAATATTGAACAGATCGTCACCGTAGTTCATTCATTCAACGCATGAGAAAAAAAAAAACCCACCAGGGGAAGTAATACGTAGAACAGACTCAAAGAGTACTGTTTTGATAGGACATGGAATACTGTAAATGTTCATGTTACAAAGAAAGTTAGATATACCCAGAAAATAACTAACTTAATTAATTGCCAATAATTCGTAGCGGCAGCATCACAGTGTCCATGGTCAGTGTAAAGTTTGTAATCAACGTGCTGCACAGGTCGTGGATCTGCCGATTGATCTGGATCCGTCGAATTTGGATTCACTCGAAAATCTAAAATGTTTTCCTTGGGCCTTATTCCATGTTATCAGCAAGTTTCGTTGTACCCCCCCCCCCCCCCCTTGTTTTTTTCTTTTTTGTAAGATTTGTAATAATCTTGCCAAACTATCCAGGATCTACCTTTGATATAGATATAGACCATTGATCCGCACCGACCCATACAGGATTCATCATTGGGTCAAATTCCCATCATCTGACCACGTTAGATTAAAATGGACTCAGCAGGGTTTTGTTCTTTTTTTTTTTTTAACTTTCTTTCTTTTTTTTCTTTCTTGTTGCGTGGTCCTGCTAACAGAAAAGACAAGCAAACGAACAACTCAATGGACGATGGTCAAAATAGAATCTCTTCGTTGGAGGTTATAAAAGGGATACCAACCCTAATCATCCCCCATCCCCCACCCCCTCCACCGACCCCCCCCCCCCAAAAAAAAAGGGATATCTACAACTACGTCAGAACCATAGCACTATCTGTGTAACCAGTCACTCCGGTGAAGTATAAACACCCCCACCCCCACCCCCTCCGCCTCCCGGTTCCTTCACTTCTCTCCACTCCACCCTCCCTCCATCATAAGCTGTTGAAAGGGAAGACAAGAAATTCCTGTCAGAGAAGAAGTCAGGGCGGAATACAAATGATTAGACCTCAACATTACAGAGTTGATCGAAAACACTGTCGTATCTTAACAAGAAAGGACGTATTGAAAGCAGGGGAGAGAGTGCTGGTTTTGCAAGTAAGTGTGAGCGGATAGCGGAAGAACAGAGATCCTTTATACAATCGGACCTTAAGATTATTGCACTGAATTTGTCATGGGAAGTCACCAGAAAAAGAATAACAAGGTAAAGGGACGCCGGAATAGCTGGGAGCCGGAATAGCTCAGTTGGTAGAGCGCCTGACTCGTAATCTTGGTGATCCTGGGGTTGCGGGTTCGAACCTCCGCCGGGGCGTTTCGGTACAAGGGGATTTTTCCCTCGGAGTTAACATTGGTTGTGACTCCTTTTCCCATACAGTCCTTCACCCATCACCAACTTTCGGAAGAGTAGGCCAGTTTGGCCGTTGGAATGGATGACACGTTACACATAGCATGCACCCTGCGTGAGAAATGGAAAGAATGAAGGAAGTAATGAAAATGAGTGATCGATATTGAACGATATTGACTGGATGACACGGGAAACGACTGAATGAAGCGCCAGCTGGCAGCTCTTCAGTCGGCACTACCCAGGTAGGCAGCCCGTTGTGTAAACGAGTGTGGATTGTAAAGCGCTTAGAGCTTGGCCTCTAGCCGAGAATAGGCACTATATAAGTATTTATTATTATTATTATTATTATTAATATACATAATTGTGCCGGTGTAGATCATGAAAAGCGTATCAAGCGTATCAAGTGCATCAGCAGTATTACAAAGCCAGCAAGCTAACAACAGGAAAGACGGGACACTGGTGATGGGGGGAGTGGTAGGAGGAGGATGGGAACGCCGTTAAAGAAGGGCAGGGGCTGATAGTGGTGGTGGTGGTAGAAGAAGAGGGGAAGGAGAAAGGTGGAAGAGAAGAGAGAGAGAGAGAGAGAGAGAGAGAGAGAGACAGACAGACAGACAGACAGACAGACAGAGAGAGACAGTAAGACAAACACACAGACAAGCAAACCGAGAGAGAGAGAGAGAGAGAGAGAGAGAGAGAGAGAGAGAGAGAGAGAGAGAGACAGACAGACAGACAGACAGATTTTACACAAAAGGTTAAATACAAGTTTTCTAGCGGAAAAAAACAACAACAAACTCTGACATACACAGAATTACAACGGCTTCATGTGCAACGTTTCGATGCCGCTGCTATAACAACAACAAAATAAATAAATAAAAAATAAAAAAGGAACCGACAGGTTTGTTCAGAGGTCCAAGCAGAGAATGGTGGAGCAAGGACGTCTGCAAAGGATTGGGAAGGGAAGGAGTGCGGCTGTGGTGTGACAATAATGGTGGTGGTGGTGATGTTGTTAACACGTTGTTCCCTTGTTCAGCGACGAAATTCCTACACCGTGTTCCCGGCGAAGTCAAAAGAAACACACGCCACACGATACTCTTGTGTCAAGAGAAATGCGTCACGAGCGATCTCCAGCCAAAGCGCATGCGCCCACCACCAAAAAGGAAAGTGCCCGGATGATGTTGAGGAACAACAGCAAAGTTTTCGTTCAGTTCGATTTCTTCTCAGGGCGCAGAGAATAATTATCATTTATTTTGATTATGTTGATTGGTGTAGATTAGTAACTAATCTGTTATTGTATAACCACTGTTATTGTAGGCTACTGTTGATTTCATTGCTCTCTGTGAATATGTGGTGTTAGTTTAAGCGGTAAAGGGTGGCACTTTCATAGCTGTCGCGTGTTTCATACATTAACCTTTGGATTTCAGTTATTTTACTCTTGTGCGCACAGTTAAGAAAGGGCATTATCGTAATCTTTCGGAATTGTGGCAAATCTTGGCTCGTCACGTTTTGCACAGTTCTGTTGGTTGGTTGTCGTGTCTCCTCCCTATGCTATCCTCTCTCTCTGCCTATCTGTCTGTCTGTCTGTCAGTCTCTGTCTTTCTGTCTGTCTGTCTGTCTGTCTGTCTGTCTGTCTGTCTCTCTCTCTCTCTCTCTCACACACACACACACTCACATACTCACGCGCGAACAGACATACACACACACTTACGCGCGCGCGTGCACACACACACACACACACGCGCGCGCGCGTGCACACACACACAAACGCGCGCGCGCACACACACACACACACACACACACACACACACACACACACACACACACACACACACACATAGAGTTTTTGTGGCTCTCGTTATCCATTGACCTGTTGATAAGTTTAGAATTTAACATCTTCACACAGAAGAATATATATATATATATATATATATATATATATATATATATATATATATATATATATATATATATATATATATATATATATGAATGCTTATCTCCCATATATATATATATAATATATATATATATATATATATATATATATATATATACATATATATATATATGAATGCTTATCTCCCCCTATTTCTTCAATCAAAGACATAAGAGCAAGCTTTGTTTATAATTCAATATTTCTTGCAGTCATTGCAACACCAAGCTGCTCTGTAAGTCGCAGGAACGGTGTCCGGTACTTATCCTTGGAATTTATTAGTTT
>CM031617.1:27010773-27018273 GCA_018398815.1 Conus ventricosus | reverse complement strand
CAGTGTCACTGTTAAACATAAACAGGATACAATGTAACAATGATACACAAGATTAATTTTAATGGGGATTTGTTATGAGGTCGATCTCGTGAGCAAGTGTCCGGGCCCTAACTATGAACAATTATAACAAAAGGAAGCTGACGTATAGGTGGGGATGTGTGGGGTGGGGTGGGAGCGAGCGAGTCTTAATTCATTGCCTCCAAACAAGAGTATGTATGTATCAGAATTAAATTGAGATAGCTATAGAGGTGTTCGTTTTGTTCTGCAAGGTACTTATACTCGTTCATGGTATGACGTTTTAGACCCTGGTTTAAAAAACGTCCGTTTGATAGAAAGAATACAACTGATCTGAAACAAAAAAGCATATATATTTATATATATATATATATATACAACAAACTAATAAATTCCAAGGATAAGTACCGCACCGTTCCAGCAACTTACAGAGCAGCTTGGTGTTGCAATGACTGCAAGAAATATTGAATTATAAACAAAGCTTGCTCTTATGTCTTAGATTGAAGAAATAGGGGAGATACGCATTCATATCTGCAGTGGTAGATGATTCTGCCTAACTAACAGTATGTGCTTGAGTGGGTGAATGGGGAAAAATAAAATAAATGCTTCTCAACAAACATACTACGGTATTGCACACCAACCTTTTCTGGGATTGCATTCTTCTTAAAACTGAAAAGGCAGAGGAGTCAAATTACCACTTTCCGTGGTCACTGAGAGAAACCACCAAGTTTCGAAATATCGGTATATGACCAGGAGTTATATGTTAGTGAGTTTCCCTCCCTATTGGAGGATGTCTCCCCCCTTGGAGAATATAAGCTTGCTGAAGGCTCATTTTGAGAAGCATTTATTTTATTTTTCCCCATTCACCCACTCAAGCACATACTGTTAGTTAGGCAGAATCATCTACCACTGCAGATATGAATGCGTATCTCCCCCTATTTCTTCAATCTAAGACATAAGAGCAAGCTTTGTTTATAATTCAATATTTCTTGCAGTCATTGCAACACCAAGCTGCTCTGTAAGTTGCTGGAACGGTGCGGTAACTTATCCTTGGAATTTATTAGTTTGTTGTATTTTAGTCCCTTGCGGATTCATTCCAAGAACTGGCCCTCAGCACTTGTGTCTTAGAGGATATCTTTTTTATATTTTCTACTTTTCAAAAGAAAATGTAGCTTGTTTTGCTCTTTATGATTTTCTTTTGCTTCTTAGATGGCACCTTTGGTTGTTTTTTTGAAAACTCAACAAACATACTACGGTATTGCACACCAACCTTTTCTGGGATTGCATTCTTCTTAAAACTGAAAAGGCAGAGGAGTCAAATTACCACTTTCCGCGGTCACTGAGGAGAAACCACCAAGTTTCGAAATATCGGTATATGACCAGGAGTTATATGTTTAGTGAGTTTCCCTCCCTATTGGAGGTTATATATATATATATATATATATATATATATTATATATATATATATATTGAATTATAAACAAAGCTTACTCTTATGTCTTAGATTGAAGAAATAGGGGAGATACGCATTCATATCTGCAGTGGTAGATGGGGGAAAATAAAATAAATGCTTCTCAAAATGAGCCTTCAGCAACCTTATATTCTCCAAGAGGGAGACATTCTCCAATAGGGAGAGAAACTCACTGACATATAACTCTTGGTCATATACCGATATTTCGCAACTTGGTTGTTTCTCCTCAGTGACCGTGAAAGTGGTAATTTTACTCCTCTGCCTTTTCAGTTTTAAGAAAAATGCAATCCCAGAAAAGGCTGGTGTGCAATACCGTAGTATGTTTGTTGATTTTCAAAAACCAACCAAAGGTGCCATCTAAGAAGCAAAAGAAAATCATGAAAGAGCAAAACAAGCTACATTTTCTTGTGAAAGTAGAAAAATATAAAAGATATCCTCTAAGACACAAGTGCTGAGGGCCAGTTCTTGGAATGAATCCGCATATATATATATATATATATATATAATAGATAGATAGATAGATAGATAGATAGATATCAACGATCACATCTCTGTTTGTATCGACTGATTGATTTTGATGCAGAATTTTTTCCCCCAGTCTTTGAATGGACTTGTATAAACGGCCATAATTTATCTCTATTCATACACCGATTGATTTTGATGTAGAAGGGTTTTTTTTCATATTTGAAAGGACATTGTAAACATATGTATCAACGGCCATGTCTCTTTGTTTATCAAACCGATTAAATGTTGATGTAGAAGTTTGTTTGTTTGAATAATAATAATGAATACTTATATAGCGCCTATTCTCGGCTAGAGGCCAAGCTCTAAGCGCTTTAACAATCAACACTCGTTTACACAACGGGCTGCCTACCTGGGGAGTGCCGACTGAAGAGCTGCCAGCTGGCGCTTCATTCAGTCGTTTCCCGTGTCATCCAGTCAGTATCGCTCAATATCGATCACATCCTTTTCTTTACTTCCTTCATTCTTTCCATTTCTCACGCAGGGCGCATGCTATGTGTAACGTGTCATCCATACCAACGGCCAAACTGGCCTACTCTTCCGAAAGTTGGTGATGGGATTTTACGTGTGTGCAAGATGTTATGCATGCGTTCACACACGGAACCTCGGTTTATAGTCTCATTCGAAGGACTGTAAGGGAAATGGAGTCAGAACCAATGTTAACTCCGAGGGAAAAATCCCCCTGTAACCGAAACGCCCCGGGGAGGTTCGAACCCGCAACCCCAGGATCACCAAGATTACGAGTCAGGCGCTCTACCAACTGAGCTATTCCGTTGAAGGACATCGTAAATGAAACGTAGATACTTAGAGGACGTTTGTATGGTTGTGCTGTGTAGCTCGTGTCCACCGTGTGAGCTAGGCCATTTGGTGACTTCCTTTAGATTCCTGTTTGCTGACGTGTCCACCTTCTGCATTATCCATTCGTTCAGCGTTGTGCTGTTTATTCCAACACGCGGGTTCGTCTTCCTTTCGAGACGTTTGTCATGTTCATCTCGCTGGTCAAGGACAATCACTTGTTCACAACGTTTACTTTGGCGGCTGGCCAGAGAAGAACAAGCGCCGTCAACGGGAGGACGTATGGTTAACTATTGTTGTCAAAAGGCGATGTTCTTCCCGCTGTCTTCCCGTCTAGTCTGCCTGTGCCGTACATTTACACAAAATAAGAAACCCGATGACTCAATAAGCCGATAAATACATAAACATATAAACAAACGAATAGATTACTAAAAACGTAACTGACAGTAAACACCGATGAATAAATATATGAATATAAAGCTAAATGTATCGATGAATAAACAAATATACGTAGAATGAATAAACAATTGATGAGCAAATAATGAGAAAGGATACACGAATAACCAACAGTATGTCATGCACGCAGACACAGCCTTAAGTTCCTCAAAGCCCTCAGCATTAAAAGACTAGCCATGAACAGACTGACTATCATCAATAATCAAATCTTGTTTATGATGATAATAATAACGATTATTTATGGCGCTTAATCTTACATCATAAGCCCTAAGCGCTTACAAATACATACAAGGTTAAAGAAAACATAAATGAAACCAATAAGAAGATGAATATTGCAATACGTACCGTGCATCTACAAACTAGGCTGCATATTGACAAGCACCCACTCACTCCCCCCCCCCCCCCCCACACACACACACAAAACACATGATCCCACACACACTGTCGCACAACAAGGGACACAACAGCATGCGCACGTACACGCGCACACACACACACACACCAACACACACGCGCGCGCACACACACACACACACAACACACACACACACACACACACACACACACACACACACACACACGCATAGTCGCACACACACACACACACACACACACACATCAGTGATATTTGACGAAAATCTTGTTCCTTCACGAATGTAACCCTGTTCAAACTGGCGACTTCTTGATCTGCAAGCATTTCAATCCGCTCAGTAAGATGGTCAACAAACTCCATGCTGCAAGTTTCTTGGCCTTACGTAATCTTCCCAAACGAATGCCCAAACAGCTGTGAACACAAGTACACTAAAAGGAGAAGTATACCGGCAATGGTTGGCTGTTCCTCTTCCTAGTGTCCCTAATCTGATTGATATACATGAGGGAGCAAGGTCGAATATGCAGCAGCAACAAAAGGTTTAACGCTTAGTTTCGAGCGCGAACTGATAGCCAGTGAAGGTGTTTGAGAAGAGGCGTCACGTGGACGCACTTGCCCTTTTCAAGGACTAAGCGTGGAGTATGATCCTGGCTCTGTGAAATCTGTCAGGCGGAGTGTTTGAGAGATCAGCGAACAGACAGTTACAAAAATCCTTTCGGGACAGGATAAAACCAACAAAAGCTCCCCCCCCCCCCCTCAACCTCCTACCAGTGGTGAAAATTGTTCACATGCAGCTGAATCTGTGGAGCTTAAGAGAAAAACGATTCAATACAGTATCTGGCATGGTGCGCAGTCGATAGAGGTGTTTTGAATATTCGTTCAAGTTGCTGACGTAAAGAGCCACGACGATTTCTCCACTGGAAAGGATACGTGCGACATAATCAAAAATGACTTGGAGTTTAGTGGTAGTGGAATGACCTCACTTTAGTTACCTTTCATGGCATCTCACATTCATTTGACGTTGTTGCTTGCCGGATGTGTCACCTGCCTTCTCAACCTGGCTCAACTACTGTATTAAACTGATCACAATCGTACTGATCAACACCCCCCCCCCCCCCCGTTTTTTTTTTTACAATAAAAATCATGAATTGAAACGACCTCGATGAACTTTCCTCTTTTCTATTTTTTGTTTTGTTTTGTTTTGTTTTTGTTTTCTGTTCTTTCTTTTCTTTTCACTCACACTGACGCTGAAGTTTCTCCATACTTGACACGGAATATCAGGCACCATCAGAGGAAGACGATCAATGGCAGTAAAGGGACTAGGGAACCCCGGGGTGCCATTGTGCAGGATGATGAGCCTAATTATCTGCTCTCGGGGTGACCCGTGGCCTCGCATTGGTAAAGAGGCAGCCGTGGGGTGAGGAAAGGGGCGGCAGGGAGGAGGAGGATGAGGGGAGGGAAGGGGAGAGGGTGTGGTCTTGTGTCCAGTTTTGTACGTGGCTCGTTTGGGCCAGTGGCCGCTCTGTTTGTACAGCTTGTACTGCCATCCGTTTCTTTGTCGTTGCTCTTCCCCCGTGTCTGGTTTGCCCCCCTCCCCCTGGTGTGTGGTGTGTGTGTGTGTGTGTGTGTGTGTGTGTGTGTGTGTGTGTGTGTGTGTGTGAGAGAGAGAGAGAGAGAGTGAGAGAGAGAGGAGAGGAAGAGAGAGAGAGAGAGAGAGAGAGAGAGAGAGAGAGAACACGTGCACGTGCATTGGAACAAGGGGCCAGGGAACATCGAGGGAGTCCAGCAGCATATTTTTCCATCGCATCCTGTCAGTTACACGATTTTGTGAAATCCAGAACATCCCAAGACTTAATAGTTATACTCACCAAAGAGGCGACAGAGGTGGAAAGAAGACCTTGCACTCAAGACTTCCCTATCTGGATATTTACAGGTTATCCTGTTTATTGTGATATTTTCTTTTCCTGACAGAAATCCAATGTCCAAATCACTTTCAGGAATAACCTAACAGCCTATATTTCTATCATTTCAGTAGGATTGCATTCATGATCTGGTAACGATTGGTTAAAATGACGACAATCATCGAGTCAGCACGCATGGTCTTGTGAGAGTCATTAATAGAAATCTAAACTGGATGTGCTGATCACTGTCACTTAATTACATATTCAAGTAAATAAAACGAAGCAATGACAACATTGATGCCAGCGGGGAAAGTAATAGCATCATCGACCAAAGTAACAGTAGTTACACTGATAAAGAACTCAACTGAACGTTTCCTCCACAGAGGTCTGATAATCTCTTGAAGAAAAGAATTTAATGCATGTCTGACTGGCCATGTAAAAAGCAACAGACAGAAAGGTTCGCCACCCTCCCCTCTCTCTCTTAACCATCCTACCATCCCGCAAAAAATCATTCATGCCGAGGTGTATGCAGCCTCTATATTCTGATAATGGTAGCCATGCTAACGTAATAATTCCACGGCCACACACACACAACACACACAACACACACCTCTCTCTCTCTCTCTCTCTCTCTCTCTCTTCTGTCCTTCCTCACCCAACCCCATTCTCCACTTCACACCCCCCTCCCCCCCCGACACACACCACACACCACACACACACACACACCACACACACACACACATACTGTGACGCTTGTTACCACGGAGATGACCTCAGAATGAACAAAGACAACACCCGACTCATGCACGGCACATGGCCACAAATCTGAACATCTGAACATTATGAGAAACGAAGGGGACGGAGGGTGAGGACCTGAGGGAAAGGGGTGAGAGCGAAAAGGAGAGGGAGGGAGAGCGAGAGCGAGTTGGGGGATGTGGTGGGAAGGAGACCATTGTATACACACTGATGAACCCATTGACTCTTCTCTGTCCTCCTGTTCCTTGGATCTCAGCGCTGTGTGAGGTTCTTCTGCTGCAGACGTGTCTTGGTCCCGTGGCGTGTGTTTGGTCAGCTTGGCTGACTCTCACAGCTCAACTGCTACCCGTTATGTTGCCTTTTGTTCGTATTCTCTGACTGCCTGTCTGTCTGTCTGTCTGTCTGTCTGTCCGTCCGTCCGTTCGTCTGTCCGTTTCTTCCTCATATGCCTTTTTTTTCGGGTGAACAATGTCCTCCATTTTCAGAATTATCTTCTTGTTACAGAAATTGACCGAGTCACATCTTCTCTCTCTCTCTCTCTCTCTCTCTCTCTCCTCTCTCCCCTCCTCTCTTTCCCCATGGTCTCTTTCGTGTGTAAATGTGTAATTTTACAGAATGGATCCTGTGCAAAAAATATCAACACATATGTCCCGCAAGACAGATAAATACAAGTTTTCTCTCCCCTCTCTCATTCCTCTCTCTCTCTCTCTCCTCCCCCCCCTCCTCCCCCCCCTCGCTCTGCCCTCTTTTCCTTCTTTGTCTAGTCCTTTTGTCCTCATCTTCCTCTTGAAATGATAAAGAGGGGGATCTAACGCCATCCGCCAATCCCTCATCGCCATCGCCACCTCCCCCACCCTCCTCTTCCACCCCATCTCTATCCCTTTAACCCTAAACCCTTCCTCCCCCCTCCCTCATACAAACTTCCCCTCCCCCCCCCCCTCCCCCCGCCTCTCCTTTTGCCCGCACTAAGAGTTATTTCCACACTCACCAGAGTACCCAGGAACGCTAACAGATGTCGCCTGGCCTGGGTGTCCCCCACGACGCATGCCCGGACCATACTACGTGACCCCGCCAGTGTGACCGCTCTCACCTCTTGGGTTGGCTCCCTTGGCTGTTAGAGAGAGAGAGAGAGAGAGAGAGAGAGAATGAAATTTATTCAGAATAGGCCACAGCCTCTTCTGAAGGGGGATTCGTTCCTAACGGGCAGGGTGGGC
>CM031617.1:27000773-27005773 GCA_018398815.1 Conus ventricosus | reverse complement strand
CGGTAGTCAAGTTGTAACGGGGCCCCCTTTTGAAGACGGAAATTCCAGACCTGTGCGGGAAATTTTTTACAGGGGTTTTCCAGGCTCCCGCTCTCCCTTCCCTCCACCCCGCCTCGGTGAATTACTGAATGTATCTGTCAAACACTTTCGAATTATCTGAATGATCATCTCTTCCAGGTCAAAATTGGGCGAAATGTGAGAAGTCTTTCATTTGTTAACCGCTGTTTCTTTTAGACGAATCCCACGTCAAGCTGAAGTTTTTCAAAAAAGTTTTCAGGGTGGAGTTTTTTTCGAGTGAAATTCGAAGGAATCCGCAGCTGGTTTACAATTCCAGAAAGCGCCAGAGGTCCGCGACTGACCTTGGGGCTTAATTTCAGTTTCTTTTCCCCTTCGTCAGGGCAGCATGAATTGCATATTCATTTACAACAGAACCCACAAATTCAACAAAATGATTCTGAAGTTCACACTTCTCATTCAGACAAATCCAAAACACAAAACCATTAAAGTTTTTCGTGACACGTTTTTGTCAAATGGTTAATCAGAAGAAAGTATTCATGATAATGTCCATTTGACAGTTAAATCTCGAGATCTGCTGGATTTCAGATATGGGCTCCAAGTATTTAAGTGAGGCTGATTTCCCAAGGGGAAGGGTCGAAACGATTGCACCCCACGGAACGAGAAGGCAGTGATTTTTAAAATTTGTTTTTGTTGTTGTTGTTGTCGTTAATGTTCTCTTGGTGAAATCTGTTAGACGCCGCTCTTTTCAGTAAGTTTTGTGAAAAGTTAGCTCTTTGCGAATTTTGCGAGACTATCATCAATTCATGACATTATCTTTTATACTGAACAGATTCGTTGAGCTATGTGTAATCAACACAAGTTACTGAAGCATTCGGTTTGGGGATCACAATTATACTAACACACGGGGTGATTGGTTTTGTTACAAGAAAGATGACACCTTCTTTGTCCATTCTTTCCGCTGGAGCTCGTCTCTACTTTTCGTATCAGAAGGTGACAATCTTTTAAACAGTATAAAGGCGCATCTGAGTGAAGAGTGATGCTGTTAGTTTTTAATTTATTATATGTCCAGTTAACATTGATGAGAATTCATCATTCTTCTTCTTCTTCTTCTTCTTCTTCTTCTTCTTCTTCTTCTTTTTCTTCTTCTTCCTCTTCTTCTCGAACACTCTAGATGGAACGCCAGCTCCCCTGACGAATGCTGCCGTACGCTGTAGGTCCCCAAGGGCACCGTAGAGCTTCCTCTCCACTGATGTTTGTTGTCTCAGAGCGTCATGCAACGGGAATCCTGCAGTAGATGTGCTGTTGTCATACTGCCGGTCTGGCATGGGCACTGGTCTGACTGACCGATTCTGAGCTTGGTAAAGAGGTGACAGTTCAGGCGGTTGTGACCTGTCCGCAGCCTGAAGATGGCCACCTGCTCTGATCTTGTTAGCAGGTGGTACGGGTCATGTCTATTGAAACGTGGATGCTCCTGCAACCACTTGCTCTGCTATCTGGCTTTGAATTCATCTTAAAATCTGGTTTTTCAGACTTTTTTTTTTTTTTTTGCTGTCCCAACCTCTGTGCTACCTCAGAGTCAGTGCACCCACGCCGCTCATTCCGACACCCCGTCCACAGCCACAGCCCAGTCGGCCCGCCGCAGCCCGGCACCGGCAATCCACAGGGAGCAGTCAATGTCAAGTCGTCATGAGGCAACCACACCGGAGGAGACACTGCACTGCCGCCGAGTCACTTCGGTGGTGTTCAGTGGCGCCTGTTCTGATCTAACATACGCAGGACACCACCTACTAAGCCCCCTACTGACGACAATAATTGCTTAGTCGCGGAGCCGGGGTGAGTGAGCTCTCCCTCCGGAGGGCGCCACCACGTCCGTCCAACGACAGCCCCATGGACTCGCCGATACCGGTGACCCCGACGGAAGCAAACCAAGGCCACAGACGCGGAGAGGACATCGAAACAGGTCACCATGAGAGCAGGGCATGAAGGGCCACAGAATTTGAGACATTTTTTTTTAATGCTGATCAATGGGAATGAGGATGATTAAGATGATGCTACGGATTTCCATTTCGGTCTGAGACTACATGACAGGGCTGTACTCTACGCTTCCTTTCATAATATATCCTGACGTCAACCGGGCCCGAGAGATACAGGCACCTGCAGTGTTGGTCATGAAATTTGAGCAACACTTCAGAAACGCATCCATTAAGTGGATGAAACTCGACTGTGTGGTCCCAGTCTTCCCAACTGAGTCCGCAGCAAACTCAACTCTGGGTAGGAGCCGGTCGGGCAGAAAAAACCCACATGACTCTGATGGGATTCGAACCCACGACCTCCCAGCCGGGAGTCCGCGACGCTAACCACTTCGCCACGGCGGCTGGTTGGTTTTTCAGACTTTGTCAGTTCCAGAGATAAGACCCAGTTGTACACATGCCTGTCAACTGGAGAGAATTTGGAATGTATTCATTAATTTGTTCAATTATTTATTCTGTTATCATTGTCATTAATGTTTTTTTATATATAATATATACGCATAATTTCACGGGGGTGGGGGTGGGGGGATGAGGAGAGAGAGAGAGAGAGAGAGAGAGAGAGAGAGAGGAAGAGAGAGAGAGAGAGAGAGAGAGAGAGAGAGAGAGAGAGAGAGAGAGACAGACAGACAGACAGACAGAACTGTCCAGGACGGGGAAATCGTGATGGTATTGCTTAAGTGCACTAAGTTGATGCATTATTCATTAGGCTTAACACACCAAGGTTATCTTTGCACTCATATACGCATATGCACACTCATGCGCACACCAAACATTCACCTCTCTCTGGGAATGGGATGTCACGCATTCGTTTCTCTTCTAACACGACTGAGCACAAGAAATACAATTTCTATGCTACTTATAATCAAACATGAAAAATCCAATTACACAGATGCACAAATCAACACATAAAAGATCAATACTTCCTAATCCCGGTTACAATAAAATGGCTTCTTACCTGGCCAGGTTTTCACACACACAAGCCACGCTTTCACACCACACCACAGTTCTTGAACAAGTTTCTTCAAGTCTTCTTCAGCACTGCTTGATGGTGACGCCCTTGGTTGACTGGCTCCAGGCTTCAGGACTGGTCTTCGTGGTCGTCTCTGGGATCTGGACGTAGAACTCTTCTTCTTCGTCTCCTTCACCCACCTCTGGGTTCAAATTCAGTTTGTCTGTCTTCACCCACCTCTGGGCTTCAAACTTAGTTTTCTTCTCTTCCAGCTTGTCTTTAACCTTAAGACTTTGCTGTCTCTTCTACTCTCAGACCACGTTTCTCTCGACCCTGTGTCCTGCTCACTCCTCTCCTCTCCTCTCTCTCTCTCTCTCCTCTCTCTCTCTCTCTCCTCTCTCTCTCTCTCTCTCTCTCTCTCTCGTGTGTGTTGTTCCTCTCTCTCCCACACGTTGTTCTCCCTCAGTTTATATAGGGATGGAAACAAAGGATTCCCCTTCGGGCCATGCCTTTGTCCATGCTGCTTCTCGAACCCCTAGATCACAAGTACCCTGAATTCTCCATTCGCTACATTCTCCCACACATCAGCATTTACACACATCCCTACGTAATTGATTAACAAACAAACACTTGGCACCAGATGGACATCGAAAAATCCCGCCGACTTCGGAGGCCACTTTGACACAGTAATTATCTTAAAGAGGGCTACAATAACAACATCCACGTGTGTTCAACCAGCCTGACAATAGAACCAACCAAGTGACCCACGGCAATACCATCCGAACGAGTCCAAGACTCCTGCTCTTCAATGACTGTTTACAAAAGAACCTCAGCTGACTGAGCATTTAGCGCCCACTTGGTGCACCGAGGTCCTAGTGGTTACATCTCTCCCCCTTTTCGCTATCGGGCAGGTCCGAACTCTCTACTACCTTAGGTGCCATCTGTCATCTGACCACTTCGTCCTCCTTGACACAGTTCGACCGTGTGCGATGGGTAAGGTACCCTGGTTAATGGGTCTATCACCTATTTGTATACTACGTACAACGTCCCTTTGCCTCTAAGCGTTTAATGCCTTTTGTGAGAGGTTTTAAGTCCTTTGACACAGACAGACAGACACCCCCCCCCACCCCCCCCCCCCCACACACACACACACACGGGCGCGCGCGCGCGCGCACACGCACACACACACGCACACACAGAGTGAATGGTAGAAGAGATGCTGAGCAATGCAGAGACAAATAGAATAGTTGAGACTGAGACAGACAATCAGAAGAGGAGAGAGAGAGAGAGAGGAGAGAGAGAAGAGAGAAGAAGAAGAGAGAGAGAGAGAGAGAGAGAGAGAAGATTATGATAATATTATCATGAGGGAGCAACTCTTAGACAAAGCCGAAAAGCAGGTTACATTCACACGAAGCAGGTTACATTCACATGATAACACATTTTACAACACACTTGTTTGGAGCAACAACACTCATTCTCTCCGTCGTACACGTAAACCCTGCAGAGAAGTTGTATAAAGAAAAAAAAGCCACGAAACCACGATTCTAGACCCCCCAAAAAAGCAAATCAGGCAGTTTCGGATAAGATAGAATGACCCACAATCGATGGAATCAAGGCAGTAATAAATTTCCATTAGCGTGAAACGCAGTATTTACTCCCGACATTCGTGATAATGCCTTCCTCCACAATTGCCAGTTTTCATGTCGTTTCCATGGAAACGCTAATTATAAGGTATTGGAGCCACTTTCGAGCTAGCCGTTAATTGAGTTCGTAACACAATTAAGCACAGTCGAAAACCACGGACATGACGTGTTCATGCGGGCCTTCGAGAGGGAGAGAGAGCGTTAGATGCTCAAAACAATAATAAAAGCATGGCAATTGACGTTTTCGTTTAAATTGATGAAATGAAAAAGGGGAGGGGGGGGGGGGAGTAATTTTTTTTCCCGATATTCGTAAGGTTTTCAGACATAGTAATGAATCTTCATGTATGTATATAGTCTACG
>CM031617.1:26978273-26990773 GCA_018398815.1 Conus ventricosus | reverse complement strand
CCATATCATAACGTTCGGGCCTCCCCAGGGGTTTCCGCTCTACCACACAGGAGTCAGCATCGCGTTCACCAGGTTGACGCCATATTCTGACACGACCGTCAGCCATGTCAATACAAAAACGGCTCTCATCTGAGAACAGTATGCGTCCCCACTGCTGCCTGCGCCAGTTGATTCGGGCTTGTGCCCACTGCAGCCTGTCCTGCTGGTGTCTTGTGTCAGTACCGGACCTCTGTGAGGACGCCTACATGCCAGCCCGTTCTCCTGAAGACGCCGCCACACAGTGTTGAGGCTGATTCGTTGCTGGAGATTCCCACGCACCTGTCGAGCAGTGTTAGCGGCTGTTAGCCGCCTGACAGGCTGATGGGTTCGAACAAAATGGCGATCCTCTTTTGGTGTGGTGACCCGAGGACGGCCTGCCCGGGGACGATCATCAGTGGTACCAGTGACTCGCATGCGGTGCTGCAGACGATAGATGGTTGAGATGTGGACGTTAAAGATGTTGGCGACCTGCATGGCATCCACACCAGCCTCCAGATGGCCTAGGGCACGATTGCGTTCCTCTGCTCGTAGTCTTGGCATCTCTGTAGCGCTCAGACGGCAAATCATAATCTGAACCTTGTAGCGCGGCTTTATAAAGGCTGCATGCCTGCGTACTTGTCGCTGATTAACTTTGCTCTGCATGGTGCGCACGTGCCTCACATGCAGCAACCAGTTTGCCATTTTTGTTGGCCCTCCAATGCCGGGAATGATGTGTTGCTCACACAATTTTTTCACTGCACGTGAGTCTTGGACCCAAACAACTTGACCACAATGGTTCAATATTGTATATTCACCCCTTTTCACCCGAAAAATAGCCTTTCAATTTTTCGCGTTTTTTATGGAAATCAGTACACATCAAGATGACATTTTCTTTCTTTTTTTTTTTTTTTTTGCTGTCCCAACCTCTGCGCCACCTCAGAGGCAGTGCACCCACGCCACTCATTCCGACACCCCGTCCACAGCCACAGCCCGGTAGGCCCCGCCACAGCCCCGGCACCGGCAATCCACAGGGAGCAGTCAATGTCAAGTCAAGTCGTCAAGAGGCACCCCACCGGAGAAGACACTGCACTGCTGCCGAGTCACTTCGGTGGTGTTCAGTGGCGCCTGTTCTGATCTAACATACGCAGGACACCACCTACTAAGCCCCCTACTGATGACAATAATTGCTTAGTCGCGGAGCCGGCGTGAGTGAGCTCTCCTTCCGGAGGGTGCCACCACGTCCGTTCAACAACAGCCCCCATGGACTCGATACCAGCGACCCTGACGGAACCAAACCAAGGCCACAGACGTGGAGAGGACATCGAAACTGAGGTCACCATGAGAGCAGGGCATGAACGGCCACAGAATTTGAGACATTTTTTTAATGCTGATCAAAGGGAATGAGGATGATTAAGATGATGCTACGGAATTCCATTTCGGTCTGAGACTACATGACAGGGCTGTACTCTACGCTTCCTTTCATAATATATCCCGGTGTCAACCAGGCCCGAGAGATACATGCACCTGCAGTGTTGGTCAGGAAATTTGAGCAACACTCTCAGAAACGCATCCATTAGGTGGATGAAACTCGACTGTGTGGTCCCAGTCTTCCCAACTGAGTCCGCAGCAAACTCAACTCTGGGTAGGAGCCGGTCAAGGCAGAAAAACCCACATGACTTCTGATGGGATTCGAACCCACGACCTCCCAGCCGGGAGTCCGCGACGCTAATCACTTCGCCACGGCGGCTGGTATCAAGATGACATTGATATTATTATACAAATGAAAACATAATTGAAAACAAAGCTTAAATCAGTGGACATGAACAACATAAACAATGTTTGCTTCAAAAATACTGAAATCTCATACTAATGTACCGATAGGACTGCGAAGTAAATATTTTGATACATTAGCCAAAAATGAATGACTTGAAGTTAGAGTCTTAAAATCATCAATTGTAGGATTATTTGGTAACTGAAAATTGGGTAAGTACTGCCGCATCGTGGGACAATTAAATAGTACATGAAATGTCAAAAGTTTTTCCCCACATATGCATTTTGCAGTATCAACATATTTACATTTCAATGAATTATATTTAAGTCTAAAACACAAACTGGAAATTTCCCTTGGAGAAACATTCAACAAAGACATGCTATGCTGTAAGAGGTGTGCCGATTTACATTATAACCCACACGGGCTTTGGTGTCTTTTTCTAAAAGATTATAGCATTCCTTTACAGACACAGGAATATGAACGTTTTCACAACGAATTCTTTGCCCTGCACCTCCTCTAGCTACTCTGTCTGCCCATTGATTTCCATAAATACCACAATGTGATGGAACCCAAGTAAATGTTACACTGGAACCCTTTTGAATTAGAAAATGTATGAGATGATTAATTTCAATTACTAAGTCACATCTTTCTCTAGACTTCATGGATTTCAGTGTAAATAAGACAGACTTAGAGTCAACACAAAAAAGTATTGGAAATATAACCATAGGAAGATTAACAATGTACCGCAGAGCCATGAGAATGGCTACCAGTTCTGCGGTGAAAATAGAATGACCTGTACCAATATGAAACGATTTTTCTTTCGTTAGTCCAGGTATTACAAACCCAGAACCGCCACATTAGTGTCAATAAGAGAACCATCGGTATATACCTTCAAATAGTTAGAATAATTTGAATGAACATGAGATCGAAAAGAAAAAGCAAGTAGGTGAGGGTTATCACTCTTTTTTTTAGATCGTCATTGGAAAAGTCAAAATCTGCTCTGAACCCATGGAGGAATTGGAGACGTAATCGAACGCTTACCTATATCTTTAGTTTTCAGATCTAATCTACTGTGAATATCTGAAGTATAAGTGGCTATTGGCGTCAAAGATTTTATGGCCCTTGCTCTTTTTGGAAATTGAAGATCTGATCTAAGTACAGTTTCATTCACGTTGACATTTTCAACAGCACTGCTTCTTATAATGTACTTAGCTGAAGACAGTTCTCGATAATTGTTCAAAGGTAGAACACCAACCTCCCCATACGTAGCAATAATCGGAGTGTGGACAGGAACTCCCAAAGCTAATTTGTATGCCTTAGATCAATACTTTGTAATTTCTTCATAAGCTATTTAGGAGCAGAAAAATAAACTTCTTGGCCGTAAGTCAGCTTTGATCAAACCAAAGATGCTGCAAGAAGAGTCAAGCTTTTTGTTTCTTTACCCCAATTTTGTCTGCTTATAATTTTAAGCAAATTTTAAAGCTTTTTTGAGCTTTTGATAGACTGTTTTCAATGTGAAATTTCCATGATAATTTCGATGTAAAATAGACACCTAAGAATTTTGTTATGTCTTTGAATTGTAGCTCAGCTCCGTCGATAAACAAACTAGGTAATCTTCTGGGAGGACACCAGCACTAAATACCATCATGTGAGCTTTTTCAACAGATAAAGACAAGCCATTCTCTGTCAAGAAAGCACTTATCTTATCTAATTCAGACTGATAACAGATCTGAATTTGTTTCAGTTTTCTGTTTGAAATATACTTCAATTTTGCATCCAACCAAATACAAATGTCATCAGCATATTGAACAATCTTAACATTTTTTGATATCTTCTTAGAAAGATCTGATATCATAATACTGAAAAGATAAGGAGCAATGATGGATCCTTGAGGAACTCCACGAAGACACACAACGTGTGTGTGTGTGTGTGAGTGTGTGTGTGTGTGTGTGTGTGTGTGTGTGTGTGTGTGTGTGTGTGTGTGTGTGTGTGTGTGTGTATGCGTGTAGTGTGTGTGTGTGCGCGCGCGCGTGCATAAATCATGTTTGTCATGTGCTTCTTTCAAGCGGAAAATATGTTTTAGAAATTGTAGCTGAAATGTATCAGTTACATTTAACTTTTCGTATTCCCATATTTCACAACTATATAGTAGTAATACTGGAACAATCATTTATCAAATAAATCTAAAATAACATGAATAGGTAAATCCTTTGTTCTAGCCTATTGTATCAATTTAAACAGGGCTAATGACGTTTTTCAAAAACGTTTTTCTTTCATTTAGGAAAAGAACTTATTCGATTAAAATCTACCCCTGAATATTTGAAGCTAGTGACAACATCAACCTTTTCATTTCCACAATGAAATGTGTCCTGTTTATTCAGCCTTGCACTGGTAAATATCATTATTATAGTTTTAGCAGCATTAAGTGTTAGCTCCCACTTATTATAATATAATAGCAAGGAATCTAGTGCTTTTGTAATCCCACTTTTCTCTCTAAAAATATGATTGTGTCACACAAAACACACACACACCACACAACACACACACACACAACAACACACACACACACCACACACACACACACTACACACCACCCACCAAAACACTACACCACACCACACGACACGCACCACGCGCACGCGCGCGCACGCTCGCTCCTACACATACACAGCGAGCGCGCGAACGCACGTGCGCGTGTGTTCGTGTTGTGTGTGTGTGTGTGTGTGTGTGTGTGTGTGTGTGTGTGTGTGTGTGTGTGTGTGTGGGCGCCAGCACACACAACACACACACACACACACACACACACACACACACACACACACATATTACACACACACACACACACACACATACACACACAACACAACGAATATACACACACACACACACACACACACACACACACACACACCACACCACACACAACAACACCACCACGCACATTACACAACACACACACACACACACACACACACACACACACACACACACACACACACACACACACAACAGCACGCACATATTCACACACACACACACACACACACACACACACACACACACACACACACACACACACACACACACAGAGAAAGAGAACAAGTAGAACACACTGCCCTATATCTGCATTCTATTTAAGTCCAAGTAGTGGATCGTAATCGATAATCACCGTCACAAAAGAGATATAGAGATCAATGTATACATTGTTTTAAAAAGATAGAGTTAAAAAAAAAAACACCACTAGTCGGCGTGGACTCACCGTCACAAAAGAAATATACAGATGAACGTAAACATTGTTTTAAAAAGACAGAGTTGAAAAAAAAAAAAGAAAAAAAAAAAACATCACCACTCGTCGGCGTTGATTACACATTGGTAATTTATGACCATTCAAAGACAACAAGTAACAATACAATGATGATGACATTGTCTTCCGACTGCTATTTGCTTGCAGAGAGAGGTGAGCATTGGGGGGGGGGGGGGGGGGGGAGGAGGGGGGGGGAGGAGGAGGGGGGGGGGGGCGATGAGAAATGTGAGCAAGGGCGAGGAAATGAGAGATGGATGGGTGAACTTTGGGAGGAGGGGAGGATGAAACAAAATCCATTAGAGAGAGAGAGAGAGAGAGAGAGAGAGAGAGAGAGAGAGAGAGAGAGAGAGAGAGAGAGAGAAGAGTTAAACAAAGAGAGCAAGAACCAAAGCCAAACTCGGAATGGGCGAAAAGCAGTTTAGCACTGACGTAGGTAGATAGAGAAGCTGAAGACAAGTCTCTAGTTCAGGTAGAATGACGACGACGACACAGACATAGGAGACACAAAGGCGCCTTGCTGTTTACTGGACATTCCTTTCTTCAAAACGGTCAATGATGTCATCCCGCTCACAAATGCATGTCATCATTTCAGATGCAAGGTAGACCGAAAAGAGGTGGCTGAAGAAAAGAAAAATAGAAGAGGAGGAGAAAAAGAAAGAAGAAAAAAGAAGAAGAAGAAGAAGAGAGAGAGAGAGAGAGAAGAGAGAGAGAGGAGAGAGAGAGAGAAGAGAGGGGAAGAGAGAGAGAGAATCCATATGAACACTGATGGCATATATAACCCTTCTCGGAGCTGGAAATGTGGCAAGATTTTGCTAAAATATAAAACATTGACATGCCGAAGAAGAAGAAAAGAAGAAGAAGAAGAAGAAGAAGAAGAAACGTTAACATGCTTCAAGCATGAAGAACATGAAGAAACAAAAGAAGAAGAAGAAGAAAAGCAACAACAACAACAACAACAACAACAACAAGAACCAAGAAGAACAGGAACAAAGAAGAGGAGGAGGAGGAGGAGGAGGAGGAGGAGGAGGAGGAGGAGGAGGAAGCAGCAGCAGCAGCAGCAGCAGCAGCAGCAGCAGCAGCAGTAGTAGTAGTAGTAGTATAGTAGTAGTAGTCGTATATCGTAGTAGTCGTATAGTATAGTAGTAGTAGTAGTAGTAAACAACAACAACAACAACAACAACAACAACAACAACAACAACAACAACGCCAAGAAGGAAAAAAAGAATGCAAGAAGAATATTAAGAAGCAGACAGAAAATGAAGTCGATGCGATGAATGAAAGGAACGGGGTAAAAGGCCAAAGAAAGAGAAGAGAAGAACAGTGATGATGGACACTGCCCTGACATTCAGACAGATGAAGGTGGCAGAGGGATGGATGCTCAATCCATTCAAAGCTTTTAAAATGCCATTACTGGAAGCACAATGTGTGTTTCTTCAAATCGTGTGTTCAATCAAAACACGTCTAGAGGGGAGAGAGAAACCAGAAAGAACTATAAACAAGGAAAGACGGAGAAAAAAATAGCTAGAATCCAATTGGCCAAAGCAAACAAATAGAAACATTAATACAATGAAAATAAGAGAGAGAAAGAGAGAGGGGGGGAGGGGGGGAGAGAGAGAGAGGGAGAGGGAGAGAGAGCAGAGAGAGAGAGAGAGGAGAGAGAGAGAGAGAGAGAGAGAGAAAGAGGGAGAGAGAGAGAGAGAGGAGAGAGAGAGAGAGAGAGAGAGAGAGAGAGAGAGAGAAGGAAAGGAGGACGACGAGGGGGGAATAGAGGAGAAGAAGAAGAAGAAGAAGAAGAAGAAGAGAAGAAGAGGAAGAAGAAGAAGAAGAAGAAGAAGAAAAGAAGAAAGAAGAAGGAGAAGAGGAAGAAGAAGGAGAGGAGAGAAAAGAAGAGAAGAAGAAGAAAAGAAGAAGAAGAAAAGAAGACCACAACGAAAGGAAAAAGAAGCCGATGAAGATGACCGAATGGAAGGGGGAGGGGAAGAGGGGGGAGGGGGTGTATAAAAGGTCCGAAGAAAGAAAAGAAGAATGATGATGCTTCCTTCATGACATTCAGATTGATGAAGGTGGCAGAGGGATGGATTCTCCAATCCATTTCAAAGCTTTAAAATGCCATTACCCGGAAGCATAATGCATGCTTATTCAAATCGTGTGTCCGACCAAAAACACATCTAGAGACAGACAGACCGACAGACCGACAGACAGACAGACAGACAGACAGAGAGAGAGAAGCACACGGTGAAGCACACGGTGAAGCACACGGTGAAATTTAATGTGGGGCCATCGGTCCATACACATTCATCCGGTGACATCTATGAGCAGCAATACGCAAAATGCAACATCAAGGAACAAAGTGGAGAGTTTAACGGAACAAAAACGAAAAGTTAATTCATAAAATTTGTCATCGCTTCTTGGTCCCCCCTTACTGCAAAATTGTAATATCCTATAAACAATATCCTATAAACAATGCCTTATTTACCCTCATTATTTCTTCCCCCTTTTTTCGTTATAATTATGTTAACAAACTCAATGTGGGCCTACAATGCAAAATGAGCCTTCATATCTATGGAGCCGTGTATTTAATGATATGTCATGGGAGAACAAAATTCAAATCTAGAGCAACCAACATAAGTCGACAATGAACATCAGCTAACACCTAGACAATTGACTTGATTCACGATGGACTAGCAACAAGGGCCGTGTCATACAGCAACATAGGCAGACAAACGGCAATGACCAAAATCTCATAATGTTCGCGATGCGTACGCCATTGGCAACCATCAGGAGTGGTCAGTCCATGCTGCAGCAACAAAGCTGGCCACAGAAACATCTTCAACATTAATTAACCCCATGCATATGACCGTCCAATGCTGAACACAGCCCACGAAAAAGAAGTTTGCAAGGCAAACCAACAACAGATTCCACATGTACCTAAAAAGCATGCATCACACATAGCACATTCGTATACAATTACTGCATGGCATCATGGAACTCATTGTACACAGTGTGTTCTGCATACCGACGTATTATTATATGTATAATGGTCAGATACTAAGTTACATGATGGTTACGTCATTCATCGCATGATGGATAAACATACACGGATGTCTCTTATCACCTCCTCCTTAGTTGATTTAGTAACGTTAAAAAAGCTGAGTGATGATCTCGTTTAATATGCTTCAGATATACTTTGCCTTAGCTCATTGTAGGTTGGACATTTCATTAAGAAATGGCCGTTCCGTCTCTTCTTCTTCGCAAAAAGGACACTTCGTATTGGGTCATTTTGTATAGTATTCTAGTTACAGTTAGATTGTTCGCCTAGGCGAGTCTTGCGTTTGCCTGACGAAATTTCGTAATTGTAATTCCTGCAGATATTTTTCGCATTGAAATGTGTTTTGAAAGTAAAATAGTCTGCAACGGTAACTCATTTCACATTTCTCATGCCATTGTTGTTATGTAAATATCTCTCATCCTTAGTTTGAGCTGCCTTAAAATGCATTACAGACGGGGTTCCTTGTTGATCCAGACTTTCTGAGAAGCGTTTTCATCTAGTATTCTTTTTATTTGCATCGCCCAGCTACTCTTTTCGTGTGTTTCTGTTTTTTCGCGTTCATACGCTTGTCTGGGTATTCTAACGTCGTCCATGATTTAATATTTTAACCAGTATTTAACAGCTCTCATGGCACTATCTATGTATAGAGGAAACCTACCACAGTTCTCCATATATTAGACAGTTTGGTGTTTTTTTCTTACTCCTAGAAATTTTTTTTACAAGCCATCATTGAACTCTTCAATGACATTATAAGGGTTTGTACCCATATTCAGCTCCATACATGGAGAGTAGGAGTTACCTGCGCTTCTATTAATTTGAAATATATATCGAGGTCTAATTGTCCAGCGCGTACATGTTTTCTGTATTTGAAAGATTTTCTCTTAGCCTTCCCCACATATTCCGCTAGGCATATCCACTGATAATTATAGTTGGTGTGTAGCCTAGGTATTTATAGTTGTTGACGACTTCAACTTCTCACCTTTATAGTACCATTTTTCTCTTCTTCCAAGAACCCCCCTTTCCTAAAAACGATTATCTTAGTTTTTTGTAATTAATTGTCAGCCCTAAGTTGTCTGATGTTTGTCCTAGTATATTCAGTAGATGTTGTAGTCCTGCAGGGTCTGTGAAAATTATTGCTAAATCATCAGCGAACATTAATTTTAATTTCTGGGGTTCCTGGTAAAAACTGATAGCCCTGGTCCCTGAGTGTTAATCTATTTGCTACTTCGGAGATAAGTAGGAGAAATTTAAGGGGACATTAAAACAGCTTGTTTTAACCCTAATGGACAGTCTAATAATTCCGATGTTTCTGCTCCATACCTTATTCGACCTGTACTACCTTATATATTGCTTTTAGCATATTGAGCAACTTGGTGAAAGCCCGATGTTCTTCAAAATGTCCCAGAGTCTATCCCTTCTTACAGTGTCGAAAGCTTTTGATAATCAATAAAGGCTACATACATTTTTTTTCCTACGTTTACCATATAGACAGTTAGAAATCATCTGTGTTAGAGCAAAAATGTGATCTGTAGTTTGCATAATTTCTCCTAAAACCTGCTTGCTCCCTGTTAATTTTATTGTTCTCCTCTGCCCATTATACAATCTGCTTGTTAAAATGGAGGTAATAATTTACTGGTCATACTTAAGAGAGAAATACCTCGATAATTTCCTGGTAGGTTTGTATTACCCTTTTTGTGGATCGGTACTATTGTGGACTTTGCCCATTCATCGGGAAGTGACACTGTTAATAAATAGCATTAAATAATAGGGTTAATAGGGTGTAATTTTGTTAGTATCACCTTGAGAAATTCAGGTGGTATCTGGTCCGCGCCAGCTGCCTTTCCTGCCTTCATTTTTCTTATCGCGGTGTGAACTTTCTCTTCGTTATATCTGTATCTAATTCTTCTATTTGGATTATCTCATCAGACGGTCATCTGAATCCCCACACGTCTTCCCCATCTACCTCTAGGTGTCTGGATTCAGTATTCTATTAAAGTGCTCTTCCCACTGTTTGATTGTAATATCCACTAAAGCATGTCTTGTCTTACGGACCCCCCTTAATTGTTTTCCAAAATTTGCTACTATCCTTTCTATGGTCCATAAGATCTTGGTAAACCCTTTGTCTGTAAAGTTTTTTCTTCTCCCTTATTGTGTCTTGTGATAGCGTTCCTTGTTATAGATATTCATTTAGTAGTGCTCAAATCTTTGTGATTTCTATTTCTATCCTAATTCTAAACCTATTAAGGCATTTCTCGCGTCCTTCTTAAGTTGTAAACACTGCTGTCGAACCATGCATTTTTGTTATATACTCCCCACCTACACCTATCCTTTTATTCATGGGTCCCCAGCTTCTTTGAGCAACCAATAAAGTTGTTGATGTTTGTATCAATGCTCATTTATATTTCGCATAATTCTGAAGTTTCGCCACTGTGCTCTCCTCTTCGAAAAAAGTCTTATACTGCTCTGTCCTTTCCCGCGTCCCATATTATCTTATTTTTATAATATCTTTCTTTACTTTAGTCTACTTCTTTCTTAGTCTGGCCTAATTCGATCGTGATGGTAAGTGGTCTGATTCAATTCTGCTTTCTATTTGGAAGTCTTTGACCAAACCAAGAATTTCAGGGGAACAAAGATAATGATCTATCACACTGTTGCCTCTACCCGAAGAAAAGTGTAGGATAAGTCAAAATACCGTTCTTTCAGCCATGAATCGGTAAAAGATTAAAGCATGTACACAATTCAATGAGTTTCTTCCGAATCCGTTAATGTGCGTATCTTGTGACTCTCTATGAAATATATAGGTGTCAGGATCCTATCTATTCCGTCATTATCATCTGCGGTCTCAAAGGACCAGTCGCTTATCTTGAATTCAAGTCACCGCCAATTAAATAATAGTAATCTTTGCCTTGTTTCTATGTTGGAGGCGATCAAGGCTTCTACTTTGTCTAGTGAACAATCATAGTCCTTATCCGTATAGTAAGGACTCTCTGCAGGGTGTACATATAGCGTAATGAAGAGAATATCTTTATCACTATTCCATATGCTTTTGTTGAATTCCAGGCATAAAAGGTGATCAAAATCAATGTCAATACCTTGATTTTCTTCTCTAATGTTTTTCTGAATAATAATAATAGGCCACCTGATGCCCTCCCCTGTCTTATGCTTCTATAGCAGCAAATTGTTTGCATACATAATCAGGAAACTTTATATCGTGCTCGAACTCAAACAGCAAAAAAGTCTCAGACAAGCAAATTACATCAAAACAACGTAATGTATGCTATTAGATCTTCTTCGCTTAATTTGGTTAGGAGGCCGCCTATGTTCCAGCATATACAATTTATTTGGTCCCGTTCTGGGCTCCGCTATTTCGATTCTCTTGTCTAAATATTCTCTGACATGCCCTACCCCTAATCTGTTTACACCCCTCTCCTTTGTCAGACTTCCTTTAACTGCTTCACTGTATTGGCTTCTTGATTGGTTCTCTCCCCCTACCCAACCCCTCCTTTCTCTACCGTACTTGGCTTATGGTCTGGCTTGTTACTTGTCTTTGAAAGTGCAGAGACCAGGCCAAGATGTCACTTGTTGGTGTCTCTTCTCCTGATCCTTTTTCTGAATTACCTTCGCGCTATTGTCTGTGGGCTCTTAGAAGATAGTTAATGTTCTTCCCTCCCCCTCCCCCCAAAAAGGCTTGTTTCATTCTTTGGCTCTGTCTTTTTCCTGTCTCTTCCCTCAGTCCTCCTCTCCTGTTTAGCCTAGCAGCCTCATTTTTGTTTTCTGCTGGAACATAAGTTGTCTCCCCACCTTGGTGGCAACAAGTTGCCTCTATTACATCGTCATTTTCCCTCATAGGTTCTTCCATGGGATGTGCTTGCGTACCGCCGAGTCCTTTTCAGGGGGACCCACACTTCCAGCCATTACCTCCACCTCCTCATCTTCGACATTGCATCAACTGATACAAAATCGTCATCAATGTCATCATTTCCATCTTCTGGTCTGGTCATATAGACACCTGTGGCTCCACCAACTCAATCATTCCGAGATCAACAGACATGGTGTTGCCTTCTCCACTCACATTCAAGCTCACATTCAGACTACTAACATGCAAAGTATCTTTATTTGTCCCGCTCCCACTTTCATCCTTGTCATTCTCACCCATTCCACCTCTCTCCTTGATCTCATTTTCATCAGATTTCATTTGGCCGTTGTTACTTTCACTCCCCTCACCTTTCTGCTTTGGTATGTTTTCACTTCATCAGCCTTGGTACTACTATTGTCACTAGCCTCCTGTCTGTCTTGGTCAAGTATATGTCCTGAAGGTCTGTGCTTTGTGTGTCAGTTGTTCCCATATTTGTCAGGTA
>CM031617.1:26965773-26968273 GCA_018398815.1 Conus ventricosus | reverse complement strand
TGCGTTGAGGTTTGATAATAACCATGCTGGAAGCACAGTAACTTGTTCAATGTACATGGGCCGGAACAGCTCATTTGGTAGAGCGCCGGACTCGTAATCTAAGGGTTGCGGGTTCGAACCTACGCCGGTCGTTTCGGTACAGGGGGATTTTTCCCCCGGAGTTAACATTGGTTCTGACTCATTTCCCATACAGTCCTTCGAATGAGACTATACCCGAGGTTCCGTGTGTGAACGCACGCATACATCTTGCACACAGTAAAATCCCATCCCACTTTCGGAGGAAGCCAGTTTGCGTTGGTATGGATGTACGTTCACACACAGCATGCACTTCCCGAAGATTGGATATGTGCTGCCTTAATGGCGTCGCGTAATAAGAATAAAGGGGGGAAAGGGTTTACAAAAAGGGAAAAACCAAAGCCGTTTTTTTTCGGGACACACCACACACACCCCCACATCCCACGCCCCGCCCCGCGCGCGCGCGCGCGCCCCGCACCACGCACGCAGGGGCACGCACGCCCCAAACGCACGCACTACGCCCCGCACGCACGCACGCACGCACACCCACACCCCACACCCCACAACACACCCCAACAGGCACACGGAAACGCACCCCACCACGCACACCCCAAAACACAAAACACACACACACACACCAACAAGAGAGGAGAGAAGAGAGAGAGGAGAGGGAGGGAGAGAAGAGAAAAAGAGAGAAAGTTTTTACATTTTGATTTTTTGTTGCCCATTAAAAAAAGGGGGTTCTTTGACAAGGAGTGAGGGGGTAACAGAACAACAACATTTCCCTCTTCCTTTCCTGCAAACAAATAGTAGACCTACACATTCATTCCCAGTGCGTATCAATCAAAGGTTAACAAAAACAAATGAAATCGTAACATTTCCTTATGTTCTCACGCACAGGAGTAATGCAGTAAGGTTTAACAAAATAGAAAAAAAAAATCATAAGACTCGACCATCTACTCAATCAAATGATGACATTGTATCTTACTGATCCCTTCCACATGCGATGAATGATATTATTCATTCATATATCTCTTACAATGCATTACCTTAAATTTCATCATCCTTCATCAGTCTAATTTTCAATGCTTCCACGATGAATTTCGCAGCTGATTTAATTACAAGTTCATCATCTGATGATAACACGACAGCGACATCTTGTCTTTTCGCTATATCTAACTGGAAAAATGAACAGTTTGTCCGCACTTCATTATAAGCAGTACAGTGGAACAGAAAGTGTTCTTCGTTGTCAATAATGTGTCTACATGCAGGACGAGGAGATTCTGTGGATGTTTCATATTCAAACCATCTTTTGTTCGCATTAAAACCTAAAGTTCTCTTCTTGAATCTTGGGTAATTTATTCTGTGCCATTTATCTGTTACGACATTGGGAAATTTTTCAGACTTTTCCCCTAATTCTTAGCCCACCATACAGAGAGAGAGAGAGAGAGAGAGGAGAGAGAGAGAGAGAGAGAGAGAGAGAGAGAGAGGAGAGAGAGAGAGAGGAGAGAGAGAGAGGAAAGAAAGAAAGAAAGAAAGAAAGAAAGAGAGAGAGACAGAGACAGAGACACAGAGAGAGAGAGGATCGCTGGGAATGAAAATGTTCTCTATCTATACTTTCTTTTTCATTAAAAAACAAAAAGCCGTTTAAAAAAACAAAGCACGCGGACATAGAAGAAGAAAAAAAAGGGGGATTCGAACTGAGGACTAGAGGGGAAGGGTGAGTGGGTGGGGGAGGGGGGCACTCACGGGAGTGGGTCTTTGCAGAGGAAAGGGGCGAGAGAGGCAGAGGGAGAAAAGCGGGCAAAGGGGGTGGGGATGGGGGGGGGGGGGGGGGGCGGGTGAGAAAACTCAATTTGACCACTACTTAATATGCAGTGCAATGACTCTTCCTGTCGTCAGGCTGAGTCCGCTCTGGATGAAAAAAAAATCCAAGAGAGAGAGAGAGAGAGAGAGAGAGGGGGGGGGGGGGGGCAGGGAGGAAGGGAGGGAGAAGGGAGGGGGAGGGGTAAGGTATGCAGGCAGAGAGAGAGAGAGACAGAGAGAGACAGAGAGAGAGAATTGTGAGGGGCAGAGACAGACAGACACTCTGAGAGAGAGAGAGAGAGAGAGAGGAGAGAGAGAGAGAGAGAGAGAAAAGAGACAGAGACAGAGACAGAGAGACAGAGAGAGAGAGAAGAAGAAGAAGGGAGGGAGGAAGGAAGGGAAGGGGGTGGGGGAAGGGGAAGGCATGCAGACAGACAGAGAGAGAGAGAGAGAGAGAGAGAGAGAGAAGAGAAATGAAATGAAATGAAATGAAATGAAATGAAATTTATTCAGATAGGCCACAGCCCCTTCTGAAGGGGGATTACATTCAAAACTCAGCATGATAAGTATGACAACAACATCAACATAAAGTTTAACTAGAATGCATGAGGGGAAAAAAAAAAAAAAAAAAAAAAAAAATACCAGCAACAAAATGACACTCAAATGGATGAATTACAAT
>CM031617.1:26946933-26960673 GCA_018398815.1 Conus ventricosus | reverse complement strand
ATTTGTTTTTTGTTTCATTTTTGTTAGGTCGGATGGTGCTCATTCCGCAGAAATTATAGAGGCCGATGCGGCTAGAAGATTTTTGCAGCGCTGCAGAAAGTGCGAAAATGATTGTTTTAATTGAATTTATCTAAAATAAAGATGGCGCTAAAGACCAAAAACAGTTGATCAGCACCCTTTTGGGATTTGGGGTTTAGAACTCAGTGGGGAAACCCACCAAAAAGAAAGAGACATGATCACATTGGGGAAGTTCGGGAGCAGCGACAGTAATGAAATCTTAAATAAAGTTTAAACAAAAAAAGGGAAAGCTCCCTGTATTTTTTCATAACTTGCGAGGTTACGACTCCCCTTTAATGAAAGCAGGGGACGTGCTTGGGTGTCATATTGCACAGTTCAAAAAGACATGTGTTTCACTTTAAAAACATGTCTTTTTTGATTATGAGCACTGATGGGTTCATTAAAAGTCGGCTATGTCCAAAAGTCCCCCCAATAAAGAAAATATTTTGATCCAAACTTGTTAAAAAAGGGTTTACCCTTATGAGTAATAAACAGTTGGAAAGGTTTTGATGGTACACTTCCCCAAAAGAGGGTTCTTTTTAGTCCAGGGGAAAGGGCATTGGGATTCTGATTCCCGCTGCTAAGTGCGTGGCGAAGTTAGTTTCTAAAAACGTGGGAGCTATCAGGGGTTCCACTTGATGGTGTCATGTTTTTTGGGGACGCTTTAAAAATTACAAAAAGTGCATAAAAACATTATGCCTGGACCGCGCTTACATTTCTGCCCCCCCGGGTGAGTTGGATGCTTTTTTAAAGTTTATGGGTACGATTGATTTTTTGTCAGTTTCCCAATGATTCAGATGTTTAAAAACGGATTGGTGGGGGAATTAGTTGGCGTCGCTCTTCTGTAAAGCAAAAAAACAAATATTGGCGACTTGATAAGTAAAGGTTAACTTTTATGTATTTAGTGAAAAACCATCTGTAGGATGGGCAATGGTAAATCGTTCCTTACGAACTTTTAAATGTACAGGCGGCAGTAAAAAATTTTTTAAAAAAGATAAAGGGTTGGGCATTTTGCGGGGGTTCAACGCGTGGTTTCTTCAAAAGTTGATTAAAATTTCCAGAACCCCCATGACTGCAAAATGACTACCCATTAGCAGCAGAAAGTTGAAGATGGCGAAAAAAAACCACCTAAACTTGTGTAATTTGGGGGGAAAAAAAAATTATGTCTGTTTTTACAGCTTCTACAATTTTATTTAAAAATGGTTTAAAGTTGACAGCTGTTATCGTATAATGTTTTTGATCAAGAATTTCATAAAATAATCTGAAAAAACATGATTCAGAACTAAATCCACGTGTTCAGAAAAAGATTTTTTTAGTGAGAAAAAAAGCTTTTTTGGGAAAGATATGGAGAATCCGCAAAAAGCCAAATGTCAGATTGGTCCCCAGAGGAAGAAGCATTAAGTGACTAAAAACCAATTATGGGACTTCAAAAGTTTTTCTGAAGTTTTTTGGCAAAAAGGGAAAAAAAAAAAAAAGAAAGTCAAATTGGAAAAACCGTTTTTTGGGGTTTTGTTTTAGAATTTCAAGCTTTTGATGTTAAAAAATTTTCTTTTGACTATTTAACCCCTCTTTCCCTGTCAGAGACTTAACAGATCCCGATAGTTTTGTTAAAATACCCCTAGAAGACATTTAAAAAGAAGGGAAATTTAGAAGAGCAAAAGGGACGGTGGTCGACAATCCAATTATCCAAAAGATTCGTTTGCATTAATTTTAAAATAAAAAGGTTTTAGGAAAGATAAAGGGTGAATTATTGGAAAGGTGATCGGAGTTTTTTGGGTTTGGTCGAAATGTACGTATTCAAAGCAGGAGAAAACCCTTAAGAAAACAAAAGGGGTATCCCGCAGTTTTGTGCGTGAGCTATGCAGAAATATAAAGAGATTGTTTTGGGAATAGATTTTCTCTGACAACTAAAAAAGCGTCAAAACTACGAATCAACAAAGTTTTAACAAAGAAGTCATTGTAGAAAAAAACAAAAAGTGTGTTTGTTAACCAGGTTTTCTTGCATTGGTCATTTAGAACCCTCAATTATTAAAAAGGGGAAATGTGTTGGCGGGGTTATTGTAGTTTTTCTTTCACAAAAAATCTTTGAGGGCCGGTTGTTTTGTTGTGTCAGTTTTTTGTAAAAAAATCAGGGGGGATTTTCTTTAAATTCTTTTTTTTGTACGGGTAACACTCCCAAAAGGGATCTTTTGCCCTGTGCGAGTGTCCCCCTTTTGCTTCCCCCCGGGAAATAAAGGGACCTTCTTTCAAACCAAAAGGTAAAGTTGTGGATAAAGCTTCCCTTCGAACATTATTGTTTTTCTTTTGATTGCTTTGTATGGTTTTAACCCTTTAAAATTTTTCATTTTTATTGCGCGTAGAACAGGGCAGTTTTAACCCCTTTGTGTTGGAGAATTGTCAATCAGCTCTCGTGATATGGTAGAAAAAAGTCTTTGCTAACGTTTGTTAAAGTTTTCGACTAAAGTGTGATTGTGAAAATCCGGAATGCCCCTTTTTAAAGGTAACCTATGTTTTAACAATAATTGATTTTTGACCTTTTAAAATTTTTTCCCATCTCGACTTGAATCATGCGAGGGTAGTTAAAGGGGCCTCGTTGGGTTTTCATGTATCGGGCAGCAACAGAGAGCACTCTTTTGTGTTAAAGGCTCCCCATCTTTTATCTTGAAGCTAGTCAATGTGTGGTGGTACTTAATCTTTTGTTAATGTATCAGAGGGTAAAATAGAAGATCATTTTAGGGGGTCTTTGGGGTTTTGTTCACAAGTGGGTCTCTGATTGTTAGGCGCGGAAATAAAATTTTCCCGATGCTTGTTTAGTAACCATTCTTTTTTCTGTTTTTTCCTGACCCCCCTGCTTGGCTTTGCTTTTTAATTGTGTTATTCCCCTTCCCAAAATCCTTTTGGTGAATAATAGATTTTGTTCATTTTTTCTTCTAGCCAAGATTATGCGCAACAAAATAGACAACAGTCATTCACTCGACAATAAACGCGATTTCTTGCATCTTTTTTTTTCTGATGGTTGATTAAAAGTTGCAGAATTTTGGTGGGGGCAATGTCTCGATTGGTTTGCCGTTACAAGATAATATCTTTTATTGCCTGGTCAACCATTTTTAACTGTGTACAGCTGCCGTTATCCCTGTTTTTCCAGTGTGTTATTTATAAAATCTAATGCTCAATTATCTGCTTGTGATTACGATCTTGTGCTGCAGCTAGTTGCTCTACAGCTTTGTTATGTCTTTTTTTCTCTCGCCGTCATCCATAGTTTACTAAATGCGTAAAATTACTTACGCTAATATGCAGCGCATTCACCACCGCGCCACCTATCATCATTACGATGTGGAGCCATTCTTTTATAAATGTATTTTTTTTTTCATATTTATTATTCTCTGGAATTATTCCTTGCTTACTAGAAAATCTTTCGTAGCGACCGAAGCTGCAATAATTAGCAATGCTTTGCTGAGTCTGCAAAGTCTAGTTTGCCAGATTGCGGTTTTATTTTTAACAGCTTTACCAAGCATTGAGTATCCTACACTTAGCCCTCCAAGTCACGCAGAATGGTTTACAAGGTTAGTAATAGTTTTTTCGGTGCTCATTTTAAAAAAATAATATAATATAAATTAATCAAACATGAACAGCGATGATCTGCTAGAGCTACAGGAGAGGACTAAACTTCTTGGGATTACTAATGAGTAGTGGATGACCAAGCTATTATGCCAAAAGGAGAGGTTTGTATTCTTTGGGCAGCATGTGGAAAACAAAAACAGTTCTCGGAACTGAATTCAGCATAGAACAGATTCGACCAGATGTCGCCGCAAGACATTATAACGTATCACAACAGGTTTGAAGCGCAGTGGGGGTCGATGAACTGGTTAAAAAGTGTGGGGCAAACGGTTCTTAGTTTGTACACTTAAACTAGTCAGTAGATTTGTCCATTGTTTCTGAACAAGATCTTACGTATGATTAAACGCAGAAGAAATCCAGTGTAACAAGTCATTAGAGTCTCTAAAGCTGTGATTTATATATCAGATTTGGAAACCATTGTTATCGCCGCTAATCATGGGATGAATTACGTTTAATCCTATCATATTTTATTTCCCTTCAATGAAGAGTCGCGGAAAATCAGCAGAATCAGAAAACACTGAATCAGGTAGAGATAGTGACGAGTGAAAAGCTAAAGCATCCTGGGGTGTTGCAGCAGGAAAAGAGTCGCAGAGTTAACAGACAAAGAAAAGTAAAGATTACAATCACAGAATATAACTTCATAATGAAAACATAAACACCGCCCAACGCCAACTGTTTGATTCAATTGCCTGCTCCAGAACAAGGAGTTAATTCAAGGGCACCAAGTCTTCATGGATATTGAACTTAAAACTGTAGCCATTTTTGGCGCCATTGCTGCGTGAGGGCAGTTATTACGGTTATAAAATATATAAACAATGGCGGACAAAAACAAAAGAAGTTAACACAACTGAACCACTAATACAGAAGAAGACAAACAAGCACCGCCAGCACAGCCAACAACAAAAATTCATGTTCATCCAGTTCAAATGAATAATATTTTTAAGAATAATAGATCATGGCGGATTATTATTTGTTTAAAAATTGATGAAGTCAATAAATAAAGACTGGAGTCTATAAAAACATTTCCATAGAACACGAATTTTAATCAATGCGGTTGTTAGGATGTAAGACTTCATTAAGAGCTATGCTAAACCAATCCACGCAAAGGCGTTAAGCAAGACATCCTCAATGATGACGCGTTTTTTTGAGGCGTGGGTGTACTATATAGAATCTACTATTTAAGATAAAACATAAATTGTACTTGTTTTTTTTGATAATTATTAGCTATACTTAAATTAAGAACTTGGTTGTACTTAGAGGTGACTTAATGACAATATTGAGGTAACTTAATTAAGTACTTAATTAAGAACGTAATAAGAACTTAATTAAGAACTTGAAGTAACTTAATTAAAAACTTATTAAGGAACTTATTTTAAGACTTAGAAGAGACTTAAGTGTGTGCATGCGATGGGGTGGGGGTGGGGGTGGGGGGCTTGGTGCGTGGGGTCCGGGGTGGGGAATCGTGGTGGTGGGGTAGCGACAAAAACACACACCCAAACAAACAAACAAAAAGTGGAATACTCGGACCACTTTTGCTTTTGTGAACAAACAGGTTGTGTCTCGCGCGCACCTCAATCAACTAGGCCAAGTGTCACTACGGGGTCGTTTGCCTTGTTTGCCGCTGAGCTTTGCAGGTGCTGCCGCGCTTTGCAGGTCAAGATGATCACATATGATCACTTGACCTAGTTTGCTGTGCCCCTCTTTTCTCACCAGCTTGCAACTGGCTTTGGCAGAGTTACAGCAGTTAATTGCTTGTAGCCAGCTTTTTGGCGGGCTCTAATCGCCAGGTAGGAGTACATCCGTCATTGTATATTTGGAGCATTTATATGAAGATGTGCTGGCCACACACTAATCCTCTCCAATACTGGTAGATGTACTAAGGTCTGCCTAAACCTATCTAGTCGTTTGCCAGGAAAACATTCGAAAATCGCCATTCAGTTGCATAAGGGCACACTGATAGGCAGATGAACTGGTAAGTCAACTCCCCTAACTCAAAGTAACACATCTTAATACAGATCAGCTTGCCACATGAAAACTGAATCTGTAGTTGACAATACAATCAAGTCTGATTACAAACTGGGAACTTTTTTACTTGGGTGGACAGCAAAAATGTTTCAAATATAACGTTTTTTTAGCATAGAATCAGCCGTTGTTTACCTCGCTTTATAGAATGAACGCCATGTTTTTTAAACATGATTTTGAGCTGTCTCAAGGCCTGCTCCAACAATCAACGCGTGATGGATTGTTTTGCTTCGGCGACTTTCCAACATGCAGCGCCATTTTTTGATAAGGAACCATTCATCGATAGCCAAACACGTATGTTTAAAAACTGGCTGTATCTTTGTCAACATATTGCCTTCAACGTTTATTGTCCTTGAGCCACACAAACCTTTTAAGAGTACACAATTCTGTTCTTCGGTAAACCGGTTATCCATTTTAGTATAACACACCACAGCCACAGTAAAAGCGACGTGCTCGACCGGAGTCAGTAGAAGAATGTTGTGGGTTACCCTAGTCATGTGAGCGCCGCTAAGCCTACGCTTAAATGTAACCCCCTCGTGATTGGACGGGCTGAGACAACGGCCAAATCACGTGGTTAGTGTTGACGTGCAGAGAAGGTTCAAGATGGCTGATAGCAATAGTTGGTTATGGGGCAGGCTGGGCGGGAGGGGAGTGGCGGTGAAGAGGAGGGGAGAAGAGTGTAGGGAGGTGTGTGGCGGTATGATTTTTTTTGGGCCCCCACAGTTTGTCAGAAGGATGGAGTGACCGCATAACTTAAAACGCAGGACATATTTATTATAGATGACTGTACAGCCAGAAAGAAACACTTTGTCAAACCTGGCTTTCAGTGGAAGACATGCAGAGAACTATTAAATAGTGTGTGTGTGTGTGTGTGTGTGTGTGTGTGTGTGTGTGTGTGTGTGTGTGTGTGTGTGCGCATACGCACGTATTTTGTGAAACGCAGAACACGTATGTCTATGGCTCCGAGACTGGTCTCTCCTCCGTGTCTAAATAAAAATATCACAAGCAATTCTTCGCCACACGTTGCTCTGAGGGCAACTTGACCTTAACGGGCTTTGGCTGAATAGAACGCCTCTCTCTCTGCTGACGACCCCACGCTGTAATCAACATGCCGCGTAGCAAGTAATCGGATAGCCTAGTGCACCACCGTTTGTATATGGGGCGCGTTCAGCCGCGGCTGCTTTTCCCCTACGTTACTCTATGGGGCGTGTTCAGCCACAGCTACTTTCCCCTACGTTACTCTCTGAAAACTTTGGTAAATTAGTATTGAAAACGGATAACCCTACACAATATGTTTGTTTGTAGATAATCGTTATTTTTTGGTTACTTGTCAGAGAACAGTAATATGCCGCTTCTAGGGCACTTTCGCCCGAAAACTGGTTGAGGGCGAAAGTGAGTTAGAAGCGGCATATTACTGTTCTCTAGAGGTTATCTTTTTATATTTTCTACTTTTCACAAGAAAATGTAGTTTGTTTTGTTCTTTCATGATTTTCTTTTGCTTCTTAGATGGCACCTTTGGTTGGTTTTTGGAAAACTCAACAAACATACTATGGTATTGCACACCAGCCTTTTCTGGGATAGCATTCTTCTTAAAACCGATAAGGCAGAGGAGTCAAATTACCACTTTCCGCGGTCATTGAGGAGAAACAACCAGGTTTCGAAATATCGGTATATGACCAGGAGTTAGGTGTTAGTGAGGTTCCTCCCTATTGGAGATTATAAGCTTGCTGAAGGCTCATTTTGAGAAGCATTTATTTTATTTTTTAGTTTTCCCCATCCACCCACTTGAGCACATACTGTTAGTTAGGCAGTATTAATTGCCACTGCATATATGAATGCCTATCTCCCCTATTTCTTCAATCTAAGACATAAGAGCAAGCTTTGTTTATAATTGAATATATATATATATATATATATTATTTTTCCCCATCCACCCACTCAAGCACATACTGTTAGTTAATCTAAGACATAAGAGCAAGCTTTGTTTATAATTCAATATTTCTTGCAGTCATTGCAACACCAAGCTGCTCTGAAAGTTGCTGGAACGGTGCTCGGTACTTATCCTTGGAATTTATTAGTTTCTTGTATATATATATATATATATATATATATAATATATATATATATATATATATATATATATATATATATATATATATATATATAAGTTAAAACAAGTAAGAGGAATCTTAAAACTATCTACAAATTTGTTTCGAGCGCGTTGCGCTGTCATCAGGATGTTTTTTTGGTTTGCCCACCGCCGATGTTATATAGCGTGTGGGCTCCCGTTTGCGGTTGTTTGCACGTGCGGGTTGGCTGCACGTGTTTTTTGAGGGCTTTCAGGTTTTTGTTTTGGGTGTATTCACTAACAACGATTTCCATTTATGCCTGCAGTTGTTTACTATTTCTGTTTTGGTGTTTAAAGTTGGTAAGTGTGGTTTGCATAGTATTAACCATTTTTCAGTTAAACATAGGTTGCACTTTTTTGAAACATTGCTGTATGGTGATGCTCTTTTTATGATTTTCCAGGATATATTGTAGCTTGCTTTTGCGTCTTTAAGTTTCCAGATATATTTGCTCAGTTCTGTTTGGTTTTTATATTTTTCTTTATTAAATGACTGTTTGTGGTTTGCATATCTGGTTTTGAAGTGGTTTTCAGTTATCCCTATGTATGTTTCTTTTTCATTTTCTGATGTCACAGTAGCCTGGTATACAATGTTGTTGTGAAGACATTTATTGTTTAGTGGGCCCTGCTCCTTTCTGGTGCAATTGCAAGATTTCCTTTCTTCACCCTTCTTTGCTGTGTTGATTTTCATTTTGTTGGATGCGTCAATTAGGTTTTTGAGTTGGGCTACATGGTACGATAGTTTGACAGTGTTTTTTTAATTTTTTGGACAGTTTGTGTTCTTTAGGAAATAAAGTTTTTTTGGATTTTGAAAAAATTCTTTCCCTTGTTTGTTTTGATTTCCCGTTTTGGGGGGGTTATACCATATGATTTTTTTTTTTCCTTTTTTTCTTGTTTTTTTTTGTGTTGTTGTCGGGTTGTTTTGTAATTGTATTGTATCCCTTGTTTGTATCCCTCCTGTATTCTACTGGCATTGTTAAAACATCCTCACTGCTAAAGGTTTGATAGCCTTGTTTAGGGGCAGGGTATGGTCTTTAATACAGATGGTGCAGGTTACGTTTGGGTGTACATAAAGAGGGTATGGGGGGTTTTCTTGTAGGGTTTTAAATTTGTTTGTTGAGACCAGTGTTATGTCAAGAGTTCACTCCCTTTTGTTGTTTCAAGGGTTTTTAATTTGTGGTTTTGGAAGTTTTTGCTAGTTCTTTCTTCTTGGTTCGATGGTTTTTGGGATTGTTTTTTAGTGCAGCAAGGCCATGTTCTGTATAGCCCGACTTGTTTTCCGATTTTTTTCTTGTGTTGGACAGCATGAATAGTCCCCCTTTCCCAATTTTTCTGCACAATCAATACCCTAGTTACGTCGAATGTTGATTTTTTTTTTTTTTTTCCTGATCATTTTTTCCTTTTTGCTGGTAGTAAGTTTTCTTGGTGGGAAATGATTTCCCATTTCAGCCCGGGTATGCTGTGGGTTAGGGGCAAACTTCGGGGCTTTGGTGAGTAGTTCCTCATTTAGAGGGAAAAACGTCTACTATGTAAATGTGATAAATACTTATTATTTTGTTTTTTTGGTTTTTTAAACCATGGAAAACTTCGTTGTTTTCTTCCAGAGGTTGTATTCAGATTTTTGTTTTTACGTTTTTATTTTTTTTTCCGAATTTTCTTGTATTTTGCCAAAATTCAGTTTTGGGAGGGGGTTTTTTAGTCTACATTTGATTGTTTAAAAAAAATTGGGCTTGTGGTCTTTGAGTGTTAGAAAGCTTCTTTTTTGTGTCGCTTCTACCTGTCATTAGGTCTAGGCTCTGCAAGTTCTTTTTTTTTATTTTGGATACTGTCATGTTATTTTTGTCGGCTTTTTTGTAGTTTTTCTGGATTTTTTTTTGCAGGATTTTGAGAGTATTTTTTTGGTTCCATTTTTGTAGTAATTGCGTTTTTCGGGCGTTACAAATTTTTTTTTGTCATTTTGTACTTGTTTTATTTGTTTTTTTGTGTTTTTGGAAACCGTTTTTACATTTTTGAATTCAATATTGGTTGCATTTTTTTTCATTTGATCTTAAAAGGGTTTCATTTCGCTATGGCTGGTGGTGATCCCCATGTTTTGAAATGTAGGTGTTTTTGTCCCTTTTTTTTCTTTTGGGGTTCAGAAAAAAAAAGCTTTCATTCATAGTACAAACTTTTCTTTTTGTTTATTAATTTTTTTTATATTGATTGCAAAAACGGTAATTTTTTGTTGACGCCTAAATTGGTTTCCTCCTTTTTAAATCCTTCAGGCCCGTGCCACGTGATCCTCCCTCCTTCTCCTCCTCTCCTCTCCTCTCCTTCATATTATAATATATATATAAAAAATTTAATTTAAACAAAGCTTGCTTTAGTCTTAGATTGAAGAAAGGGGGGGGGAATACGCATTCATTCTGCAGGGGTAGATGATTCGTAACTAACAGTATGTGCGTGAGTGGGTGAATGGAGAAAAATAAAATAAATGTTCTAAAAATGGCCTTCAGAAGTTATATTCTCCAAGGGGGAGACCCCCCAATGGGGGGAAACCACTAACATATAACTCCTGGTATTACCGATATTTCGAAACTTGGGGTTTTCCTCAGTGACCGGGAAAGTGGAAATTTGAATCCTTCCTTTTCTTTTTAAAGAAGAATGCAACCCCCAAAAGGGTTTGGTGTACAATACCGTGATTTTTGTTGAGTTTTTAAAAAACCAACCCAAAAGGTGCCATCTGGGCAAAAAAATCAAAAAAAGGCAAAACAACAAATTTTTCTTGTGAAAAGTAAAAAATATAAAAAGAATCACTAAGACACGTGCTGAGGGGCAATTCTTGGAATAAATCCCAAAGGGGACTAAATAAAACAAACAAAAAAAATTCCCAAGGATAAGTCCCCGCACCGTCCAGCAATTACGAGCACTTGGTGTTGCAATGACTGCAAGAAATATGAATTATAAAAAAAGTTGCTCTTATGTCTTAGATTGAAGAAATAGGGGGGGATACCATTCTACAGCAGTGTAGATGATTCTCCCAAAAACATATTGGTGAGTGGGGATGGGAAAAAAAAAAAAGCTTTCAAAGAGCCCTTTAGCAAGTTTAAAATTTTCCCAAGGGGGGGGGCATCCCCAAAGGGGGGGGAAATCACTAACTAAACTCCTGGTCTATACCCAATTTCGAAAATTGGGGGTTTTCTCCTATGACGCGGGAAAGTGGTAATTTGACTCCCCCTGCCTTTTTGTTTTAAGAAGAAAGAATCCCAGAAAAAAGGGTTTGGGGACAATCCCTAGTTGTTTGTTTAGTTTTCAAAAAACCAAACCAAAGGGGCCATTGAAAGCAAAAGAAAATTTAAAAAGAGCAAAACAAGTACATTTTCTTGGGATTGCTTTTCTTAAAAAATGAAAAGGAAGGAGTCAAATTACCCCTTTCCACGGTCACTGAGGAGAAACCCCAAGTTTTGAAAAAACGGTATATGACCAGGAGTTATTTTAGTGAGTTTCCCCCCCTATTGGAGGATGCTCCCCCTTGGGAAATAAAACTTGCTGAAGGTCATTTTGAGAAGCATTTTTTTATTTTTCCCCCTTCCCCCTCACGCCTACGTTAGTTGGAGAATCTCTCCCTGCAGATATGAATGTGTATCTCGCCCTATTTCTTCAATCTAAAACTAAGAGCAAGCTTTGTTTTAATTCATATTTCTTGCAGCATTGCAACACCAAGGGGTCGTAAGTTGCTGGAACGGTGCGGTATTATCCCGGAATTTATTTGTTTTTGTATTTTGCCCTTGCGGATTCATTCCAAGAACTGCCCCCAGACTTGTGCTTTGAGGATATCTTTTTATATTTTCATTTTCACAAGAAAATGTAGCTGTTTTGTTTTTTATGATTTTTTTTTTGCTTCTCGATGGCACCTTGGTTGGGTTTTTTTAAAACTCAACAAACATTACGGTAGACACCAACTTTTCTGGGATTGCTTTTTTCTTAAAAAATGAAAAGGGAGAGGATTTTAAAATTTCCCCTTTCCGCGGGCACTGAGGAGAAACCCCCAAGTTCGAAATATCGGTTTGCCGGATTTTTTATGTTAGTGAGTTTTCCCCCCTATTGGAGGATTCCCCCCTTTGGGGAATATAAACTGCTGAGGCCTTTTGAGAACATTTTTTTTTATTTTTCCCCCCTTCCGACATACGTTGTTAGGCAGAATCAACTACCCTGCAATATAATGCGTACTCCCCCTATTCTTCAAACTAAGACATAAAAGGGAAGCTTTGTTTTTTAAATTTAATATTTCCCCTTTCAGTCATTGCAACACCAAGTGCTCGTAAGTTGCGGAACGGTGCGGGACTTATCCTTGGAATTTCTAGTTTTTTGTATATAATATATTAAAACGCACCGTTTTTATTTTCCCATTTCCCCCTTTTGGAAAAAAAAAGTGTATTTGGATTTGGTATGTTGACACAATTTTAAGGACACAGATTCAACTGCCTCGGTTTTTCCCCGCTGCCGAGTTCGTGTGACCCCAGTGCAACCGCCCAAAACACTTTTTTTGCCCCTGGGGCCGAGATGAACTAGCACATCTTTTCTAAATGGGATTTGAAGCTCCGCGGAAACGGTATCCCGTTGTCATTCCACCGCGAATGGTCCGAAAAAAGCCCGACGTCATGCCAGCCCCAGGGCCATTGGTTTTTAATGGTGATTTTAGGAGAGAGAAACCGAAAATTTAAGATCATCACAAAATTTTTTGGCAACAAGTTTTGGGGCAATGGTTCCACCACTGATCGGCGCCCAACGGAAGTGTTCCACACCAAGATGTCATTGAATTTTACCGTAATGATTCCCAACAAAAAACATGGCCCGGGGTTGGGGACGGGCCGGTTTTCAACAAAAGTTTTACGTCGAGCAAAACAGGCTCAAATGCAAGGTCATTTGCCCAGTCCCCACCCCCGGGCAGTGCAAGTGGTGGGCCAACCAACTTTTGGGGCCCGCCGTGGGACTTGCTTTCTCTACAAAGCCGAAATTGTTAAACTCAAAAAAGGACGGGAGAAAAAGTCTGGGGGGTTCGGGGACCTAGGCAAAACCGTTTTAAACCCAATAGATGGGGAGGGGCGTTATTTTGGGGGGCATTCATCAATTTTTTCGGAATTTTACTTTTTTGACAAACCGTGAAACCAAACTCCGCAGGGCGCAGAAAGGGGCCCTTTTTCCCCGCCCCAGTCTTTTCCAGCATGATAAGGCCCCCCCCGAAGAGACCCTGGTTTCTCCACGAACAAAAGCCTTTGTGGGCCCCTTTTCCCCAAAAAGGGGTATTAAAACTTAGTGGGCGTTTGTGAGGAAAGCCCCGCTCTGACATTTTGGGGGACGAGAGGAGTGGGATGGACTCCACGGGGGTTTTGCACAATTGTTAAATCCGAGGGGGCCTTCCCCCAAAAAAGGGGCAAATTGGGGGGACCCCCACCGGCATTAAGGGCCGGGAGGAAATTGCCTTTGTTTTTTTACAACCCCGTAATACATTATTTTAAGAATTGGACGTCAAAAGACATTTTTTTAATTGAAAAATGGGGCGAATCAAAATAATTCAAAATAATTTTTTAAATTTCGGGTCTTTTGCAACGGCTTTTAAGTTTTTTCAGAAAAATTTTTAATTTTATTTTGTTTTAAATTATTTAATTTTTTAATTAATGGAAATTTTGATTTTTTTTTTTAATTCGTTTTTTTTTTTTTAAAAGGTTTTTTTAAAATACCCAAAATGATTAAATGATTTTGATAGTGCTCGACCCCTTGGGGAGCAACATTTGATGTAACCATGGGATCATATGACGGTGCAGAAACATGCGAACTGGTTGGACTATTTATGCTATCCAACATCAAGAAACATCTCGGAAAACAAGTTGGATTATACAGAGACGACGGCCTTGCTGCACTAACCAACAACCCAAGAA
>CM031617.1:26934433-26941933 GCA_018398815.1 Conus ventricosus | reverse complement strand
CCAATGTGTTATGTATTTTCACAGTGCTACACAGGTAATCAGTATTGTGACGGACAAGTGGACTGCCTTAATGAAGTGGATGAAACCAACTGTCCTGTCATCAGTGACGAAAGTGTGTATCACCAAGGTCCTTCATCTACAGTGGGTGTGATTGAGTTTGTAAAAAATGGCAGCACCATCATCACCCCTCTCCACACCGTACAGGATGGACAGGCCTACTCTTTTCAGGCTTGTCCAGACACTCACTACCAGTGTGCACACGATGGACACTGTCTGCCTGTCTTTACTAGGTGCAACGGTTTGTATGACTGCCCAGACCACGAGGATGAAACCGATTGCGACATCTCCACCTGCTCTGGGCTTTACCGTTGTTTTCATTCTTGGGTTTGTGTGCATCCGAGCCAAGTGTGTGATGGCATCAACCATTGTCCTCGATCAGATGATGAACTGTTGTGTAACCAACACTGTCCACAGCAATGCATTTGCCATGGTCAGGCCTTCACCTGTCCGCGACCTTTCTCTGCTCATAGTTATTCTGAACTACGGTATTTGAACGGGAGAGGCAGTAGAATGACCGTCTTTGAAGTGTCAGCCAATAACATGTTGGTGTACCTCAGTCTAGCCGACTGTCACCTGAAAAATGCTTCCAACGTAACGTTGTCTAATATCATCACCTTAGACTTCAGCTTTAATAGGCTTCGCAGCATTCCAAAGGAAATTCTGTTGAATAGTGGGAGTCTAAAATCATTGTTTTTATCTGGTAATCCCATTGCAGGTTATCTCAAAATGAATGCAATAAAGTCATTCCCACAAATCGAAACACTTGATCTCTCACAGACTATTCTTTACTCCTTGGATTTCTACATCGTGGCTCTGTTTCCAGAGGTCACTTTTCTCAATTTGTCACATAGTGGCATGCAGTATGTTAATGAGGAAGGTTTTCAGCCAATGAGCAAGCTTCAAGTTCTGGACCTGATTGGATGTCCATTGCTCAGCATTGACAAAAATCTCTTGAGAGGTCTGGATCAGCTGCACACTGTTTATGCTGACAACTACAAGATATGCTGTATAGCCATGCTTTTTCCAAATGCCATTAACTGTCACTCACCACAAGATGAACTGTCTTCCTGCCAGGATCTATTGAGATCTAACTTTTACCGAATCTGTTTGGCTCTCTTCAGCTTTCTGGCTTTGATAGGCAATGGTGCAAGTTTTGTGTTCCGCATGGCCTCTGTGAAAGGAAGTGGCTCGCCAGGCTTTAGTGTCCTTGTTCTTCATTTGTGTATCTCTGATTTTCTGATGGGCATTTATTTGGCAACCGTAGGTATTGCTGACAAAATGTACCAATCCATCTATGTTTGGGAGGACAGAACATGGAGACATAGTGCGCCGTGTAAACTGGCCGGCTTTTTGTCTCTACTATCGTGTGAGGCGTCTTCTTTCTTAATATGTTTGATCACACTAGACCGCTTTCTTGTTGTTCGCTTTCCATTGAGTTTCTTGCACTTTAGAGGATGGAATGCACAACTGGCTGCTTTTCTGTCATGGGTCACGGGCTTTGTTCTTGCTGTTGTTCCACTGCTGCCTATTGTGGCTCACTGGGAATTCTACAGTCAGACAGGGATCTGCATCCCTCTTCCTGTCACCAGAAAAATATTCGATGGTCAGAATTATTCTTTTGGAATTATGATTGTTTTAAACTTTGTTCTGTTTCAGGTGATTGCTTTGGGTCAGGCAGTTATCTACTGGTCTGTACAATCAAACACAATTACAGGAGACGTAAGTAGTCATCGTTCGCAGGATGCCAGTATTGCCCGTCGACTGTTCACTGTGGTCATGTCAGATTTCTTGTGCTGGTTTCCTGTTGGTTTACTAGGGATTCTGGCCTCACAGGGTGTGTCTGTGTCAGGTGAACTTAACGTTGTGATAGCTATCCTTGTGATGCCATTGAACTCTGTTTTAAATCCATTTCTCTATACACTCAATCTGTTGATGAAAAAACGGCAAAAACAGATAGAGGAAAGGCTTCTTAAGCTAATAGCGTCTCCGAATGGTTAAATTTTACATTTGACGATAACATTCTTGTGAGCAGTACAGGTACACATTTGACAACAGATTTGGGTTCGAGTTACATCTTTAAAGGACACAGCCGAAGACTAACACTGGAATAGTGTGTACATTTTCCATTTGTTTGTTTTCACAGAGTCCCCAGACTTCAGCAGCATATGTCAAATTATCTATCTGAGTATCAAATAGTTTCCAAAATATCGAAGGATCAATAGAGTTTAATCTTCTCTTAGTACGAAGAATTTTGATTACTCTCTTTCTGGCCTTTCTGACAACTTCTGACCAGCCTGCCGTTAAGCTTAGTTTTGTAGTAAAAACCATGCCTAGGTATTTGTTTTTGTTTGTTGCCTTCACCTTTTCATTCCCATACCACCAGATTTCATTTGCTACAAGGTGTCCTCCTTTCCAGAAAACCACGACTTTGGTTTTGTCCAAATTTACTGTTAAGTTTAGTCTGTCTACTTCAGTTTTTAATACATTAAGTTGGTTTTGTAATCCAATCGAAGTATCTGATAATAAAATAACGTCATCAGCAAACAGTAACATAAGCACTTCTACGGCTGCTGCAGCTAATTGTATGCTATTGTGTTCCTCGTTTGGACAACTCTACCGCAAGTTCATTGATAAAAATGAAAAGAGTAGTGGGCTTAGCACACAGCCTTGCTTAACTCCTCTCGGGCAATCGAAATACTAGGAATATAGGCATTTATTGCGTACACAAGCCAAGACAGTGCTATAGATTCCTCTCAGTGCTTAATATAATTTCCCATCAATGCCTGCTTTCCTCAAGATTTCCCATAGAATATTTCTGTTGGCAGAGTCAATGGCCTTTCCAAAATCGACGAAGGAGTTTCAAGAAAAATACTTTTGAACTAAGGAGTAAAGCGTGAAAATGTGGTCAGCTGTACTGTAGCCCTTTCTAAACCCAGATTGCTCTTCAATAATTTTTTCTTCCCTTTCCGCCCATTTTGTGTCTTTTGTTTAAAACGTTTCTATACATTTTGCCTAGCACACTTGACAGTGTTACACCTCTATAATTATCAGGATTATTGTAATCGCCTTTTTGTGCAAAGGTACGATAATTGATTTTCACCATTCCTAGAACATTTGAATTTTTCAGCATTTCGTTTACGATTCCATCTGGACCAGCACTCTTACCACGTTTTAAACATTTGATAATGCTCTTAACTTGTTTTTGTTACTGGATCATTGAACAAAGGTTCTTGTGAATTTTCGTCATCCTCTTCGATATGATCGTCTTCAATATCAACGTCTGAATATGAGTTTAAAAAAAACACACATCATGAAAATGGCCGTACGACTGCTATATTGATGTATCATTATAAATGACCGACTTCTTATGGATGGATCTTATTGTTGACCAGAACGATTAAAAAAAAAAATCTTTAACCGACTCTTTTGGTTTGTTCAGTCTGTTGAGGTCGTGTGCTTTCTGTTTTTCTTTTTAAAGTCTATTATAATCCACATGCCTCTTTCCGTTCGTTCAAATCGGGTTTTGAACGCTGGTAATTTCTGAGAAGCCCCTTGACGCGTCTTTTCTCAGCTTCACACACCATATAAAACACAATCAGACGTGTCTCCCTGATGAGTCCGATCCAGCGGACGAAAGGCCTAGGAGCAGGCGATACATAAAGATCTGCCCTTTGAGAGGGATTGCGATGGATCCCTTATGCAGCTAGTGAAGGGATTTCTTATTTACAGTACACATTTTCCCATTTTCGTCTTCTTCAACCACCCCCCCCCTTTTTTTTAAAAAATAAAATTTACTTTATTTTATTTTTCTCCAAATCTTTGCCAAATCATATTATAATGAAGGAAGAATCGTTAACCTGCACTTGTTTTCCCCCATACTTAATTGTTCAGCATTATATGGTTTGGTCAATCGGTGGGCGATTGCATCTCTTAGGAGATCCAAGTAAAGGTTGTTCTGCACAATTCTTAGCCGCTGACAATGCTTGGGTTTTTTGAACAGCAGAGCTGACCACTCAAACTGTTCCATATCTTTTGATCTCCCTTGCATCCTTAAATGGATCCTCAAGCATAGGCTCAAAGATTGTCACCTACATTTTACACTGTTTGCATAATGCTTTTTAGTTTTTCAGCAACTTTTTTCCACTTTCCTCTTCCGAAAGTTGGTGATGGGATTTTACGTGTGTGCAAGATGTTATGCGTGCGTTCACACGGGGAACCTCGGTTTATAGTCTCATTCGAAGGACTGAGCGTCTTCGGTCCATGAACGCTGTTAAGAGGTTCCACCACTGCTTTCACACTCTGGTCATAATCTTCTTGAGGACTTTGCTGTGGGATGCCGAACAGCCGAATATTGTCCCGCGCGAAAATTTCTCCAACCGATCGATTTCAGTGTTCAGTTTTCTGCATTTCTTCACGTAAATTTCCCATTGATTTTGACATTGTCTGTGTAGCCTCTTTTTGTTTGTTCATTTCCGTATGTATATAGTTTTGAAACATCAGTAACATGTTTGACATGGCGCTGGACAGTCGTCAATTTTCTTGTTCTAACCTATCGCACCTGCCGTTGATCTCGTCACAGTTCACAATGACTTGTCCTAGTTCTGAATTAATAAGCGACAGATCCTTGCGAATCATGTTGGTCTCGTCACTGTGTTGTTGTCTCTGTTGTTCGATGGCTTGCAGAATCTGTCGTGCCATATCGGGTGAAATGTGACCCTCAGTCGATAACGGTGTAGAGGTGGCCGACGTCGTCCGGTTTCCTCGAGTCTCCTCCATATCTGTGTGAAGCCAGCCAGGGTACATTTCCACATCGTGTGACAGCAGAATGCGTCTCAACGACCACGCGGCATACAGCATGCACAGAGTTGTAAGTGCTTGGCTGTGCACGGGTGGCCCATGCGTGAGACACGAACTGTCGCTACACACTGTCATCACACATGGCATTGTCCCTCTTGGAGCTGGGATAGTAAACATTTCTGCTGAAGGCACGGAAGCTGACTCACTGGCACACCCAAGAGCGAAGACATTTGTTATCAGACAGTTGAGCAGTGACAGCAATAACAGCAGCACAACAAAAGAGGTGAAAACACCAGCCACTGACACAGTCTCGTTTTCGCTCGCCTGACACATTTTTTTTCGGGTTCGTACTTTGTACATTGACACGCGAAAATGACCAATTCTGTTTCTCCACAAGCTTAAAAATCAAGCATTTTGCCAGTCTCAACCGTTCTGCGTACTACGGGATACTTCACTGTCACACTCTTGTCAACTAGTGGAAGAAGCTGACACTGTAAACTAATATTGAAGACGGAGCACCACGCATAAGCTGTTAACACGCCGCCATCTTCTTGACTGTCCCGAGAGAGAGAGAGAGAGAGAGAGAGAGAGAGAGAGAGAGAGAGAGAGAGAGAGAGTCAGGAACTGTGCCCAAGTTCTTGGTGGTTTCATGTATGTTTATTTGTGAAAAGAGTATGTTGACAGAAAACATAGACCGCTTGTACAATGATGAAAGAATAAAGTCTTGTGCCTCGGCCCACCTAGTCATGAAAACCGTGCAGCATACATAATATGATAATAATAATAATGACAATGATAATAATTTCATTCATTTAAAAAGAAGTGACGCATGTCCCTTGCGAGGCTCCAGGCGCCATTACAATGTGAAAGCCGAACGTTTAATAGTGAAGAGAAGAACAGGAAACACATAAGATTAAAGCATATAAACTGTAACGTCATAAGACCAACATATATTAAGAACATAGAATTGTACCTGCAGAGAAACATAATTATCCCCGTCACTCTTTCCCTACGTTGTCTCGCCCCTCACTCTTCCCCTCTCTCCAGCACACACAAACACACAAGACATACAAACGCACATACACAGACACAGACACAGACACACACACACACACACACACACACACACACACGCAAAAGACATACAAACGCACATACACAGACACAGACACAGACACACACACACACACACACACACACACACACACACACACACACAAACACACAAGACATACAAACGCACATACACAGACACAGACACAGACACACACACACACACACACACACACACACACACACACACACACACGCAAAAGACATACAAACGCACATACACAGACACAGACACAGACACACACACACACAACACACACACACACACACACACACACACACACGCAAAAGACATACAAACGCACATACACAGACACAGACACAGACACAGACACACACACACACACACACACACACACACACACACACACACACACACACGCAAAAGACATACAAACGCACACACACACACACACACACACATACACAAACACGCGCGCACTCACACACACACACACACACACACACACACACACACACACACACACACACACACACACACACACACACACACACACACATTATTCAGGATAAGACATAACAGCAGGTTAACAGTGCTGTTCATGAAATTAATCATCGTTAAGATAGGCATGGAATTTTGAAGGTCATCAAGCCTGACTTTAAAAAAAAAAGTGTTCAGAGACTGTGCGTTTCGAAGTGAAAGAGGTAATTAATTAAAGACAGTAGGGGCAGCGAAAGAAAAGGAACGTTTACCACATGTCGAACACGGGGGATGGTCAAATGACCGGCATCCGAGGAACGTAGCGATCTTGATGGTGTGTATGGTTCAACTAGCTTCGAAAGATGGGAGGAGGAGAGATCGTGGAGGTATTGAAAACAGAGGGTGGCGATTTTGATGGTATGTTTGAACAGCTAGCACAGGATGATTGTTTGTCACCTGTAGGGTGGGGAGTTGAATGGGAGGAAATCTGGCCAACGGAGTCGTACAGACAGTGAGCCGTTGGCGAGGGTGTACACCTCACGCCTTTTCTCTTTAATGACACGGGAGGTGTCTTTTTTGCCCACCTTCAAAGAATCTTTTGAGTAAATGACAAACGAAACAGCAATTACAACAGAGTTACGCCATTACTAAATGCTTCCATTGTGACTGATATGAAAAAGAGCTTTATGATAGATATTGTTGATGATACAGACATGCGAGGAAAAGCTGACGCTTACAAACAAAACATACAAATAAAAGCAAATAAGCAATAGTAAAAAAAAAAAAAATCAAACAAACAAAACAAACGAAACGATAATGATACAGTAGTCTCAACAGGATAACCACTTGCACAATGTACATATTACAATTGTATAAACAGGACATGGTGCTTATGATCAATGCCAAAAAACATTGGTTTATAAGAATTCCATTAAGTAATAGCATCATCACTTTTACACAATGTACATGTTACGATAGGATAAACAAGACATGGTGCTTTTAATCAATGCCAAAGAGCATTGACCTATGAGAATTCCATTCCAGTTTGAACCCATTAATGTTAATTTCTGCATTATGTAGCACTATTT
>CM031617.1:26899433-26929433 GCA_018398815.1 Conus ventricosus | reverse complement strand
GCCGACCAGACTGCACCAAAGACAATGAGCAAATAGTGAACGCAGTATGTGGATTATGCGATGACAGTCAATTAACTTTGTGTGTGATTTTTGTTTGACACATGGGAACTAACGTTTCCTGTTACTTTCTTCTTGTTATTATGATGATTTTTTGTTGGCGCTGTTTTCGAGAGGGGAAGGGGGTGGGGGCAGTCTAGAAAATGTGTTTGTAAAAGCTGATGCAGTAACTGGCAATGTATGCTTGCCGAAATCAGTCATTGGTAAAGAGCAAGCTTAATATAGAAACACGGACATATGCCTTTCAGCACATTAAACGACAGCAATACTCAATGAATGTTTCACAAGCACACATAAAAAAGTCTTAAAAGCTGTGTAAGAATATGAATGTTTCTTTTGTCTGCTCCTGATAATTCAAGTTCAGAAGAGTTTGCCATACAATAAATACATCTATATCAGTTTGTTTGTCAAGCACGCAAGACAAGGTATAGCAATCGCCGTGAAGCAAATTGGGGAAAAAATAAGATTAAAATAGTGTTGATATATCATAATACATTCGTCAACATAGGAACTACAAATAGTGATAGATGTACTTACTTTCTGCACAGAATAAAAAGACTCTGCTCAACACTTTATATGAAATACAAAGGCAGTCAAAATTTTTGCAGCAATTTTGGCCAATGTGTTAAAAACCAAATGCGAAAAAATTTTCAAATTGAAACTGGAGATAAAAATGTTCTAGCTTGGAATGAAGAAAACACAAAACAGATGAAACGTTTGACCGAAGTGTTCTGTTTGCAAGCAGTTGATCCATAAATGCAAATTTGATCCTATACAATTTGGTATGTATACTTTCAAAACGAGTCCAAAGATAGTCATAGAATTGGGAGAAATATCGGTATTGTTCAGAACCGAAATATGCTATTCTTTTTATAGGAATAGGCACCATTTCAGAAACTTACAGATTGTAAAAATAAGAATTTAAGATGAACAGAATCGGTTACACATACACACACACACACGCGCACGCACACGCGCACGCACGCACGCACGCACGCACGCACACACGCACGCACGCACGCACGCACGCACGCACGCACGCACGCACACACACACACACAGACTTTCTCTGTCACGTCATTAATGCCCTTAACAACGTTTCAGCCACCATTGACGTTTGATATTCAATTACCTCACATGGGTTGAAAATTGAAAGAACTGAGCTATCGAACGGACAGATACTTCTGGCATGGTCTTTATCTCGGCGAAATAAGACGGTCGAATAGTGGAGAAGTAAAGAGACGAGAGAAGTATTCCTGTACTAAGATTTAGAATAAAACAAACAGGTACATAAAGAAGGATTATTGATTAGCAAGGCCATCAAGAATGCTCTTCTAGGATGCCACCCTGTTTTTCCCAGCAGCGTTGTAACGACCCGCCTGTGAACGAAACACTTCAACATCATGATAGTAAAATATATGCTTGGACCATGATGATGGCCAGATTGCCACACGGCACCTGAAAGGTTGAGAAGAAAGACTTTCTTATCGTCCAGAGAGCTTGGAATGCTAATATTAGACCAGAAACCCAAGAAGACTTGGATAATTGCAGTGGCCACTAGTGTAATGCGATGACTGTGCCTGCTAGAATTATCCAGTGATAATGACATAGCTCTTGCCAACACTGTTGGTAAGAATAAAACATCCCGACAATGGACATGGTGCTCCTCAAATGATAAGGATCACACAGACAATATCCTTGTGAAGAACCGATACAGGTCTGGGATCAATAAGGCATGGACAAGGACACTTCCAGGGGCTATTCAATTCAATTCAATTCAAACAACTTTATTATCACAAAACGTGAAATTCAATGTGGCAACGTCTTTTGATTTTTACAACATAACACAATCAATACAAATTACATATCCAATAAAATAGCATTCTGTTTATGTCATTTTATGTTATGCACTTTAATACAACACAGTGCACCAACACACACACACACACACACACACACACACACACACACACACACACACACACACACACACACACACACACACATACATACATACATACATACACACACACACACACACACACACACATACACATACCCCCCACCTACCCACCCACACACACACACACACACACAACACATCAGTTCAAGTTCTCAATGTTTTCAATCGTCACATGTAAAGAAGACTTATTTGTTTAAAAGCTGGATGGACATGGGATAAAACTCTTTTTTTTTCTACTCAGTCTAAATTTTGGGGTTCCATAACGTCTTCCAGATGGCAAAAGTTCATAATACTGACTAAGATTATGGCTGCTGTCGCTCACAATCATCTGCGCCTTTCGAACTGCTCTTTGTTCAAACAACACATTCAAACTACTCTGTCTCTCGCCCACAATCTTGCTACATACTTTCACCACCTTGTTCAACACGTTCTTGCTCTTCACAGTTAGGCTTCCATACCAACCGATAAAAAGAAAGTTAAGATGGACTCAATAAAACATCTGTAAAATCCTTGCAGCACTTTTCTATTTACATTGAGGCTTCTGAGCTTCTGAAGGCAAAAGATCCTTGATTGACATTTCTTGTGGATAAAATTAGTATTTGCTGTAAAGGTTAATTTGTCATCAATTATTGTACCTAGATATCTATACTCACTCACATGTTAAACTTTCTCACCGCTGATATGAAGGTCCGGAACATCGGGGCATTTTTACTAAAATCAATCAGCAATTCTTTTGTCTTTTGTACATTTAGGTTCAGATAATTGTCTTCACACCAAACAGCAAACAAATTCACACGATCACAGTACACAGAATGAGAGTTTGACAGATCTTGGAGGGCAGAGTCATCAGATTATTTCACAAAGGTAGAGTAGTATCATTGACAGTACAGTCATTAGTGTATCGAGTAAACAACACAGGTGAAAGAACAGCATTAATGTTGGTTGTGACCATAACCTTGTCAAGATGAACTTTAAATTACATTTCAAGAAGAAGATGAGAGTGAAAGGCAGCCGACTTAACTCAAGTTTGACAAACTGAAATATCCTGACCTCGTTGAACAATTTCAATGGCCCATTGGATGAGAAGCCACCCCCTTCTTCTCTTAAAAGAGTTTGAAGTCTTCACGAAGTTTCAACCCCGTGATGATCCAAAATACGACAGTTTAAAAGAAAAAAAAGACCAAACAGAGTCTTTTTACAAACAAGTAGGGTAACTCTTGCTCCCATGATGAAATAATTGCAAGCCCAAAACTTTTCCATCGTGGAAACAAGAGTTCCCCTACTTGTTTGTTACTTACAATTTACTGTTTCCTGCCTCACTTAACATTTCCTTTCAAAGTTTCGTCAGTTTACCTATTGATCAACAAGCCACTCAACCCATCAACAAATTCACTTGCTGCTATCAGACAAAATATCACCGAGTAAACACACACACACACACACACACACACACACACACACACACACACACACACACACACACACACACGCGCGCACACACACACACACACACACACACACACACACACGCACGCACGCACACACACACACACACACACACACACACACACACACACACACACACACACACACAAGCACGCACGCATGCACGCATGCACACATACACACACACACACGCGCGCGCACACACACACACACACGCACACACACACACACACACACACACACACACACACACACACACACACACACACACACACACACACACATGAAGCAAAACTCGATTTCATCAGAACATGGATGGAAAGATGCCTGGTGGGCGGAGAAGTTTCCCCGTATAAAACATAACCATACAAGATAAACAATTCACAATATAACGAACTGACAATGCATTTTATACACACGTTATGTTGAGAATTATTCAAGGACCCTCTAAGTAGGAAACTTTCTATACATGCCCACCTCTTCCTTTTTCTGCTGTCCTCCCTCCCCCACTCCACATGTCTGAATAGCTTAGAATGATACTCAATTATCAGACGAAAATATTAGTACCTTACCATGACCACTGCAGTAGCAGATATTGCAGTCTTTGATGTTTAATGACTGCTTATATTCACCTGCATATCCCACCTAACGTATTCCCACTTTTATAGTGCTGCAGATTGTTATTTCTTTGAAAGACGTCACGAAAGACCACAAAGTGGAGATGAAAGTTACCAACGGAACGGCTTCACCACAGAAGAAAAGACCTGAAGTTGTACGTCTTCTTCCTCACATAGGTGAGCTAGAAAGTCTAGTTTATGTTACCCTATTTTTCTAAGGAATTTTGTACATTTACTGCAGTTTGCTCCATTTGTAATCCATTTAATTAACACAAACCTGACACACGTTGTCCTCGTGAGTGCTAAAAGTAAGAGAGACGGAGTTTCTATTAATGTGCTCTGATTCCTCTTGATTCCAATTAGAATTAATACTCCAGTGATTTAACAAATCCAGCGGTTTCACACCACCGCCCGAATTAGTAATGTCATTAAATTCCTAAATTACACACATTCCCTTTCACCATATTCACAACGATTACATGATTGGTGTACTCTTAGCTTCTTAAATCTGAAGAGAAAAAACAAACAAACATGTTCTATCATCTGATATAAATAAAACATATTTGCACTCGTAAACGCAAAACAATGTGCAAGACCCATGCATGTGGAATGTCGATACGCAACCAGACTTACAACGAAAGAGATTTATCCCTCTGAATTTCATAACAATGCTTTTTTCATCACTTGCAATTAATACGTTTACGATTGCTTCATTTGGTTCGGTTCTATTTCACGACACACACAAGTTTTCAGTGCGAAAGGCGATCAGGTCCTCACAGATTCACTATGGAGCCTTGAAGAAGACTGGTCATAAAACTATGTCATTGAAAAGCCCTTTCCAGTTTTCACACACACACACACACACACACACACACACACACACACACACACACACACACACACACACACGCACGCACGCACGCACGCACGCACGCACGCACGCACGCACGACGCACGCACGACACACACACACACACACACACACACACACACACACACACACAATTCAGTTTATCTTGATTATGAACTCAGCAGTTGCACCTAATCTCTGTTATGTTAAAGTAACCTTCAATCAAATTTATCATGTCAAGTTTGAATTGTCTTTGACATGCCTACCACTGACCATCGTGGCCTTCTCTTTTATTGGTTGAATGCTTGATTGATTTGCTTATCTATTTATCTGTTTTATTTATCTATTTGTGATCATTTTATTTTGGGGCGTGGCCGTGAGAATAGCAATGGGAGTGGGCAATGTTTTGTTACATATCCCATACAGAATAAAGGTGGTTTTTTTCCTGTCACATTTTTGCACATGAAGTAAATTTTCTTTAATGCATTAATATTAATTGACAGAAATGCACATAATACTTTTTGCAGAATGAAACAACATTGGTTAACATTTATTCAGTTATACACAAAGGCAAAATTTATGTCGAAACCAATGATACAAATAATAAAGATTCTTCTCCCCCCCCCCCCCCCCCACCCCCCAAATTGAATATTTAGACTTGTTTAGAGGAAAGCGTCTTGCAGAGTGAGACAGTATGTGCGTGTGATTTCTGTTTGCAGTTTAAGCCTGAAAGGTAATAAACAACGTTTTCCTATCAATATCAGCATGTACAAAGGCAGGCAACTTGGCATCCATGTGGCTGAGAAACATGGATTGGGTGACACTGTACAAAAGTAACTGACGTCAACGTCATGGCAGACATGATTCGATTATTAAGATCAGAATAAACTGCAGTTTGTTGATAGACATGCCTGCTAGTATTTCCTCCTGATAAAGTCAGAGAAGAAAAAAATAAGTGCATGCCAATTCCTTTTAAGAAGGTCAAAGAAGATCCGATTTCACAAAGAAGAAAAACAAGGCAACATGTGACAGTAGCAAATGTGGAAAAACAACAGTATTAAATTTGCAATGTGTGGAAAAGTGAACTGGAGACCAAACTTCACAGGGCAAATTAAATGCAATCATTAGTAAAGAGATTTTAATGAAGGCGAAGAGGAATGGCTGAGAATGTTACTTCGCCAAAGGTGAAAGGAGTTCCAAACACGATCTCGAGAAGGGCAGGAAATGATCACGTCTAACCATGAGTATCCGCACACAGAGTGATAGTGATGAGACATTGACTGAAGGCATGTTGTTGATGATGGTTGTGAGCATTTAAAACTGATGAACGTGCAAGTGCGCATTTTTTATCAAGAAAAAAAAAAGAAAAAAAAAAGAAATGACCACAACAAACAAGCTGGGTGGCCAGCCAAGGATGGCATGCTGTCTTGTACAGTCCCTGCTTGCTTCCCCTAGCCAGTCATTTGCATATCTGATCCACATCTCTTAGCCATTGGACGCACGCCATTCATTGATAAGCTGGCGCGACCTAGCCCTTGGGAGGCTATAATGCACTCCAGATTTGAAGAAGTGGTTATGTCAAATGATGTGAACAATTGTTGTTCCACATAATTGCATGGAGATCATAGAGCACATTTCTAGTTCGTGTTGTTTTCCTTTCATTAGAAATGGGTCTAAAGTTTTCTGGTGCGTCACACCCTTCACTTTTTTGTCTTTCTATCGCCTTAGCTTCCTCTTTCTTCTCTTCCCTTTCCACACTTTTTCCATCATAAATAACTATTTACCACAAAGCACCGGACAATTAGCAAATGTCTGGGCTTTCTGTTGCTGTAGTGTCCATGGGTAGAGTACTTGTCAGTGCTTTCAAGTTACTGGATTTCTGTTTGTTGAGTTAGTAGTCAGCTGTTACTTTTGATCAGCAGTTTTGGATACATTTGTCTGGGCTTGTTTCTGTTCCAGAGCAGTGTCCAGGTTCTTGAATTCTTCCTCTTGAATGTCCTCTTGCATAGGCAGTAAGCTGTCATTAACATTCCTGTGGAACTTTGAAAAGAGAGGGTGTTAGTTTGGCGGTAATTAACACCCTCTCTTTCAAAGTTTTGCTTCGACTCCGCCGTCAGTCACCCCATTTTGAAACATTCCTGTGGAGTCATGGAGAGATTTAGGGTTAATGAAGAAAGGAACGGGTCATGCCTGTGTAATTAGTGAGAGCACGTCTGCACGTCTGTATGTGTGCGTGTCTGCTTAATGACTTGTGTCAGTGCGCACGCGCGCGCGCGCGCGCGGGTGTGTGTGTGTGTGGTGTGTGTGTGTGTGTGTGTGTGTGTGTGTGTGTGTGTGTGTGTGTGTGTGTGTTGCCCTATGTCTATCACTGTAACATCCCTTACGTTTTACAGGCTTTTACAGTTATCAATTCTGTGGCCTGACAGTTATGGCATTAGAGTCAAGAAGCCGCCGAAAGTCTTTTATACATTATGGTAAAGCTTTGCTCTAAATGGACCAATCTGTACATTTTTCAGAAGGGAAACGGTCGGCACTACAACACACACAGCAGACCTCCCAGTCTGTCCGTGCACTAAGTTAATCTCTCCTGCCCCTGTCTCGCTCCAAAATAAACTTAGAATGCATAGAAACGCAGAGGTCCTCCATTGTTTGCAGTATTTTCTCATCTGAAAAGGATATTTCCAATGATAAGTTTTGTTGTTCGGCACTGCTCCCACTCATTCGACATGCTGTCAGTCTTTTTTTTTTTTTACATAAAGAAGGAATTTTGCATTCAACAATAATGCAAACCCTGTGAAAAGAGAACACGAAGACTTTAGACAGAATCAACAATTTCTGTCTAATGTATTCGTGTTGAGAATAGATTGTCCACAGAGACCCCATCCGTTGCCCGCCATCATTAAATTATGACCACATGCGTTATCTATCGCTGCACACATTTCAGCAGTTGGGAAGGGTTTTCGATCAAAACATGGCAGCATGTTTTGTTTATTCAAGAAATAGCAAAGCACACACTCCTTCGACCCCCATTGCCATCTTGTCACACAGAATTCAAAACGTTCCTGGTTATCAGGGGAACATGGAGTAAAATTAAATAACAAAATGAAATGACAATAAACAGTGAGTATCGAAGCAAACGTATCACAGAAAACAAACAACAATCAAGAAACAGCAGCTATGGACTAAACTCTTCCGCTGGTAGTGTTGAAACTAGCTACAAGAACAGCATACAAAAAGATTTTCCTCAAAACGCAACGGAGGCACGTCTTGCTGGCTAAAGCGTGAACAGCTGTCTCAGAATAATTGTTTTTCTTTAGTGAGTGAAAGAGTTTGATACAGACTGTACAAACATTTGATACAGTATGAAAGGTAGCTAACGCAGACTGTCACAGTCAATAATAACAAAACAGGTGAAAAGAACGACATAACACTTTTGATTGTCAGAGCAACTGATAAAGAAAAAGAAAGACAGGAAAAAAAAAGACAACGAAAGACAGGAAAAAGACAAGAGAGACAGGGGAAGACGACGAGAAACAGAAAGAAAAGAAAAAGAGAGACAGGAAAACGAAAAGGAGCGGCAACATGCTCTTGCATTGCAGGAAAAGGCTCTTGCATAAAAGAAAGAGAGAAATAAACAAATCATAAGACCAAAACAGATGAAGATGGAGGAAAAAGCACAGGAAAGAGTATTTCAGCGTTTCCAGGTGCAGGCGGAGATTGATCTTTAGAAAGCTCAGACTCAGTCTCTGTTGCATTCTAAGGAGTCTGAATTTGACTTCCAGTCTTCCAAAGACTCTCCTGTTAAAAATACTTACACACCCAAGCTCCCTGTTTTTGATGAGCCCAAGTTGAATTTTACGCTTTCTCTATCGTTTGAATCCCACGCCAGCACGTGTGGCCAGCCCAAAGAAAAATTGACCTTGGAATTGCGTCCCCTTACTCTCTACCATTCTCTAGCCACTAAAGAATCGCTCAGCTGGAAGGATTTAAATTTGAAACTTTTCAAAAGATGTCAATGTACTGCTGAAGGATTCTGAGAAAAATTCAGATCTATGCGACCGGAGAAAAGTTAATCTTAATTGTGCCTTTTTTTTATCCGCACTTCTCACATTTTTGATGGTTGAGTCGAATCGTCCGATCGGGCCGGATAGCTCAGTTGGTAGAGCGCCGGACTCGTGATCCTGGGGTTGCGGGTTCGAATTTCGGTATAGGGGGATTTTCCCTCGGAGTTAACATTGGTTCTGACTCCATTCCCCATATAGTCCTTCGAATGAGACTATAAACCGAGGTTCCGTGTGTGAACGCACGCATAACATCTTGCACACACGTAAAATCCCATCATCAACTTTCGGAAGAGAAGGCCAGTTTGGCCGTTGGTATGGATGACACGTGACACATAGCATGCACCTTCCCCGAAGATGGAGTATGGCTGCCTTAATGGCGGGATAAAAAAATGGGTCATACACACAAAACTCCACTGCCTGGCTATACAGGCAGTGTCCGCAGGAGTATCAGCCTGCGTACGCAGAAAGAAAAAAAAGAAAGAAAGAATCGTCCGAACCGACAAAGATTTCTCTCGCCTTCGTGACCTTGTTCTCCGGAACTAACGTCACAGTGTGTCTCCAAAGTCCTCGCTGTCTTTCTCAAAGAACGTTCTGCAGTGGGGAGTTTTCACACACATACACACCTATTCTCAAACGCACACACACACTAATATGTATATATATAATATATATATATATATATATATATATATATATATATATATATATATATATAATATATATTATATATATATATATTAAACAAATATTTTTTAAAATGAAGTGCTAAAATTCATCTACAGGCCTGTTTCAAGATACATATCTCTCCTCAGGATCCTGAGGAGAGATATGTATCTTGAGTTTTAACATTCCTTTTTAATACCATTAACAAATGTTGCTCCCCAAGGGGTTGAGCACTTTTAAAGTCATTTTAGGCTTTTTAATTATATTCATATATATATATATATATATATGAATATAATTGTTTATACCGTTGGGTATTGTTTTTAGTATAGATGGTGGGTGGTTGCTTTTGACGTTTACACAGATTGGTATGTCATTGGGTTTTTTGTATGGTTTGTACACATTGTCATTGAGGTCTAATGTTATGTCTAGGTAATTCACTACATTTTTATTTGCTTCTATCGTGATTTTTAAATTGTGGTTTTTGAAGATTTTACATAATTCTTTTTCTTGTTTTCAATAGTTCTTGGATTATTGTTTAATGCAGCAAGGCCGTCATCTCTGTACAAACCGACCTGTTTTCCAAGTTGTTTTTGGATGTTGGATAGCATGAAAAGTCCGACTAGTTCACATGTTTCGGCACCATCATACGATCCCTTGGTTACATCAAATGTGGAGTTTTTGCTCGTTTTTTTTTAATCCAAGTTTCATTTCTGCTGTGGAGTAGGGTTTTCTTTTTTAAGGACGTTTTAAGGACGTTTTTAACTGTTTATGATATATATATATATATATATATATATATATATATATAATATATATATATATCACACACACACATAATATGTGTGTATACATTGTGTATATATGATGTACAAACACTCATCCACATCCATATGCATGCACACACACACACACACACACACACACACACACACACACACACACACACACACACACACACACACACACACACACACACAAAAGGGGTTTTTGAATAAATATATAAATAATGATAATAAAGCTTATTAGGTGACGACCATTTGATAACAACAGTGCTACAAGTTGATCATCATTCTTGGGGGAAGGGGGGGGGGGGTCAATGACTGATGGGTGATAATCATTAGAGATCAACAGTATAGTTGGATGGTCTTCTTCCTTGTTCACTTAGGTAGGAACCCTGGAGGTATTGGCGAAGGCTGCTGTATGGCGAAGGCCCTCCAGTGGTCAATAGGGCTTTCCCTTCATATTGGTGTGTTGGCAGGTGTGTTGGTCTGTACTGCATGGATGATTTGAAGACCTGCCATTGTGGAATATAGTGGACATGTGATGTCTCAGTCTGGAGTGCCCTGCCCTCAGTCTCACAAGGTCTTATCTGGGCATCTTGTAGTGTCCATCCCTCTTGTTGAAGTAGGGTGCTGCTCAAGCCATCTGCCTTTTTGGTTTTTGGTTCTCCTTGATAATACTTTGATTTTTTTCAAAGGAGACTTCCTGTTCTAGTTGGGGCTGCTGTTCTCCTTCCTTTGCCAAATGGTCAGCTTCCTCGTTGCCATATATATTGCAGTATGATATGAGGTGATCACGGGATGACAGTATTTCCAGTGACTGTGGATGGTGAACATTTGGGATCAGTAGTACTATAGGCTGAGGGTCATTGTCATGTAGGTGGAATAATGTAGCATTGGTACAATAGTGCCAGTTGGGGAAATAAAGGAAGATATTAATGACTGGTGGGTGATGATCATTGTCATTTAAGTGAGAATACTGTAGGATGATGGTCATTGTGATAAGGGAAATAATGTGGTGGCATTAGTATAATACTCCCGGTTCAGGAAGAAGGTGGATGAGGGGTGGGGGTGGGGGTCGATGACTGATGGGTGATGATCATGTATCATTCGAGATCAACAGTACTGTAGGATGATGATCATTGTTATATAAGTTGAGTAATGTGGCATTGGTGTATTAATGCCGGTTGGGGGAATGAAAAAGGTTTACAAACAATGATTGATGGATGTGATTATTGTCATGGTGTTAGTGTGGTTCACAGTAGTGTGGGATGATGGTCATTTACAAAGTGGAAAGTGTGCTGGCCTTAGTATGTTAATCCCAGTTGGGGGAATAGAGGAATTGATCTATACCTGATGGATGACGATCATTATCATAAGTGAGATCTACAGTACTACAGGATGATGATCATTGTCGTAAGTGAGATAATGTGGTTGGATTGGTGTGATAATGCCGGTTGGGGTGAAAAAAAGGAAAATGATTGATGATTGATGGATTAGTTTGAATCATTCAGCTCTTTTCCTTTCCCACGACCTCTCCTCCACCCCCTTCTCTCTATACCCCCTCCCCCAATTTCCCCATCCCACCTTACTCTTATGCACAACCCATGTACATATATAGCACATGAGATCTATAATATCACATTGATAAAAGCTTTAATACATACATATATATATATATATATTTGTTAAAAGGTAAGGTTTAAAACTATCTACAGCGCTGTTTCATGCAATGGAATCATCAGGATGTGGTGGGTCTGTGCTGCCGGTGTTTTATAACTGCTTGTGTTGTTTGTCATCACGTGCTGTCTGTGTTTTTTCGTGTGTTTCTGGTTCTTGTTCACTGATAGGAATTTCCACTTGTGCCTGCAGTTGTTAACCATTTCTATCCTAGTATTTAAAGTTGCCAGTTGTGGTTTGCATAGCATTATGTACTTTTCTGTTGAGCATTACCAGAGGCATAAATACCCAGAGGCATAAATAAGAGATTATCTAACCTGTCATGCAATGAAACAGCATTCAATAACGCTGCAGCTGAATATCAAGAAGCGTTACACAAAAGTGGCTACAACTACAAACTACAATATGACCCAGATAATGACATGAGCAGACACAAGAAGAACAGGAAAAGAAAGATCATATGGTACAACCCCCCATATGACGGAAGAGTGAAAACAAATATAGGGAAAGAATTCTTTAGAATCCTAACATCATCATTCCCAAAAGAGCACAAATTATCCAAGATATTCAACAAAAACAGCATCAAATTATCATACTCATGTATTGCCCAACCTTAAAAACATCATTGATTCAACCAACAAAATGAAAAGCAGTACAGAGAAAAACGAGGGTGATGAAAGGAAATCCTGCAACTGTATCAAGAAAGAACAGTGCCCTCTGAGCAACAAATGCCTCTACAACAGCATTGTGTACCAAGCCACTGTAACATCAGAGAACGCAGAAGAAACATATATAGGTATCACTGAAAACCAATTTAAAACTAGATATGCAAACCACAAACAGTCATTTAACAAAGAAAGATACAAAAACCAAACAGAATTGAGTAAATACATCTGGAAGCTCAAAGAGAAAAAGATAGACTACAATATATCCTGGAAAATCATAGAAAGAGCAGCACCATACAACAAACATTTCAAAAAGATGTAACCTATGCTCAACAGAAAAGTACATAATACTATGCAAACCACAACTGGCAACTTTAAATACTAGGATAGAAATAGTTAACAACTGCAGGCACAAGTGGAAATTCCTATCAGTGAACAAGAACCAGAAACACACGAAAAAACACAGACAGCACGTGATGACAAACAACACAAGCAGTTATAAAACACCGGCAGCACAGACCCACCACATCCTGACGATTGCATTGCATGAAACAGCGCTGTAGATAGTTTTAAACCTTACCTTTTTAACAAATGTTGCTCCCAGTCCGGTTGAGCATTTTTTAAAAATCTCTGCTGGTATTTACTACCATTGTCTTAATTGCTCCTCACGTTGAGCACTTTAAACCAACAGATTTTAAATGGACAAAATCAATTTTAAACAATCTACTAAAAACATACCTTTCGCCAAACCTCAATGCTATATGAAAAGAATGATAGAACAGACAGAAAGGTTTATCAAAAACATGAGATGGAAAGCATTTTTCGTCTTGAACCCTAATCCCAAGAGAGAAGATAAAAACACATATGACTTCAAAACATGGCGAGCTCCACCAGCCATCGAAGACATGAAGACATTTGAGGATAAAATGAAAAGGATGATAGCCAATATAGAATTCAAAAAATCAAACAATGAATTCCAAACATCGTTAAAAAAATGAAATCAAACAAATTCAAATGACAAAAAATATTTGTGAAAACAGACAAAACCAGCAACTTCTACAAAATGGAAAACTAAAGAGTACTCACAGCTTCTCGACAAAAACATCCAAAAAAATTACAAAAAAGCTGATAAAATTACATACGAGTACACTAGAAAAAAAGAAAAGGAGCTTGGGCACCAAATGGACTTAAGCGATAGAGTGGAGACAACAGCAGCAAGAGAAGCTTTCATAACACTTAAAGACCACAAACCCAACTTCCTGAATAACCCAACATGCAGATTGATAAACCCATCCAAATCTGAATTAGGAAAAATCAGCAAAAAAATCTTAGAAAAAGCCATAAAAAACTAAGAGAGAACACTGAACTCAACCTCTGGAAAAACACATACGAAGCCATACAATGGTTTCAAGAAACTCAACAAGCAAGATAATACAGTTTTTATAACATTGATATAGTAGACTTCTACACATCATAGATGAAGATCTGCTCACCAAAGCTATAAAATTTGCCAGCAAATACACTGAAATATCAGGGTCAGAAATGGAAATCATTTCCCTACAAAGAAAACTCTACTACACAGCAAAAATGAAATCTGGACCAAGAGCGCAAACAAGAATTCAACTTTTGATGTCACAATGGGATCGTATGATGGTGCTGAAACTTGCGAACTTGTCGGACTATTCATACTATCTAACATTAAAAAAAAAACTTGGAAAACAAGTCGGACTGTACAGGGATGACGGCCTCGCTGTGCTGAACGACAACCCTAGAAACATTGAAAATAAGAAAAAAGAACTGTGTAAAATCTTCCAAACCAAAATCTAAAAATCACTATAGAAGCAAATAAAAGATAGTGAACTACCTAGATATAACGTTTGACCTCAACCAGCACATATATAAAACCATACAAAAAACCAAATGATACACCTGTCTATGTAAATATCAAAAGTAACCATCCACCTTCCATACTAAAAACAATACCCAGAGGCATAAATAAGAGATTATCTAACCTGTCATGCAATGAAACAGCATTCATAACGCTGCAGCTGAATATCAAGAAGCGTTACACAAAAGTGGCTACAACTACAAACTACAATATGACCCAGATAATGACATGAGCAGACACAAGAAGAACAGGAAAAGAAAGATCATATGGTACAACCCCCCATATGACGGAAGAGTGAAAACAAATATAGGGAAAGAATTCTTTAGAATCCTAACATCATCATTCCCAAAAGAGCACAAATTATTCAAGATATTCAACAAAAACAGCATCAAATTATCATACTCATGTATGCCCAACCTTAAAAACATCATTGATTCAACCAACAAAATGAAAAGCAGTACAGAGAAAAACGAGGGTGATGAAAGGAAATCCTGCAACTGTATCAAGAAAGAACAGTGCCCTTGAGCAACAAATGCCTCTACAACAGCATTGTGTACCAAGCCACTGTAACATCAGAGAACGCAGAAGAAACATATATAGGTATCACTGAAAACCAATTTAAAACTAGATATGCAAACCACAAACAGTCATTTAACAAAGAAAGATACAAAAACCAAACAGAATTGAGTAAATACATCTGGAAGCTCAAAGAGAAAAAGATAGACTACAATATATCCTGGAAAAATCAAAAGAAAGAGCAGCACCATACAACAACATTTCAAAAGATGTAACCTATGCTCAACAGAAAAGTACATAATACTATGCAAACACAACTGGCAACTTTAAATACTAGGATAGAAATGGTTAAACAACTGCAGGCACAAGTGGAAATTCCTATCAGTGAACAAGAACCAGAAACACACGAAAAACACAGACAGCACGTGATGACAAACAACACAAGCAGTTATAAAACACCGGCAGCCCCAGACCCACCACATCCTGATGATTGCATTGCATGAAACAGCGCTGTAGATAGTTTTAACCTTACCTTTTAACAAATGTTGCTCCCGTCCGGTTGAGCATTTTTTTAAAAATCTCTGCTGGTATTTTACTACCATTGTTTATATATTATATATATATATATATATATATATATATATATAATATATAATATATATATATATATAATAAATATGTGTGTGTGTGTGTGTGTGTCATTGGGTTTTTTTGTATGGTTTGTACACGTGGTCATTGAGGTCTAATGTTATGTCTAGGTAATTCACTACTTTTTTGTTTGCTTCTATTGTGATTTTTAAGTTGTGGTTTTTAAAGATTTTACATAATTCTTTTTTCTTGTTTTCAATGGTTCTTGGATTATTGTTTAATGCAGCGAGGCCGTCATATCTGTATAAACCGACCTGTTTTCCAAGTTGTTTTTGGGTGTTGGATTAGCATGAATAGTCGACTAGTTCACATGTTTCGGCACATCATACGATCCCATGGTTACATCAAATGTGGAGTTTTTGCTCGTTTTTTTATTCCAAGTTTCATTTCTGCTATGGAGTAAGGTTTTCTTGGTGTGGAAAATAATCTCCATTTCTGACTCTGTTATATTTGTGTATTTGTTGGCAAATTTCAAAGCTTTATTGAGTAGTTCTTCATCTATGGATGGATAGAAGTCTACTATGTCAAATGTAATGAACATTGTATTTCTCTGTTTATTGAGTTTCTTAAACCATTGTATGACCTCATAGCTGTTTTTCCAAAGGTTGTATTTGGTGTTTGATTTTACATCTTCTATAGCCTTTTCCAAAATTCTCTTGCTTATTTTGCCAGTTCGGATTTAGATGGGTTTATTAGTCTACATGTTGGGTTGTTTTGGAAGTTAGGCTTGTGGTTTTTGAGTGTTATGAAGGCTTCAACATATCATGGAAAATCATAAAAAGAGCAACATCATACAACAATATTTCAAAAAGATGCAATCTATGCTCCACAGAAAAATGGTTAATATTATGTAAACCACACCTAGCAACCTTGAATACAAAAGTAGAAATAGTAAACAATTGCAGGCACAAATGGAAATCTTTGTTAGCGCACGCCACCTGAACAGACCCCAACAAGAACCACAAACCACACGTGAAGCGACTCGCACGTGCAGAAATGGAATCAGGTCCCGCACGCTATAAAAGACAGATAGCGTGCCCCAAAAGAATATCCTGAGGAGAGCGAGAGGTTCGAAACAAGCTTGTTGATTTTAACACTTCATTGTTTAAAAATATTCTTAACAGATGTTGCTCCCCAAGGGTTGAGCACCTTCAGATTTTTAAAGAACACTTTTATATTGTTCATATTATATATATATATATATATTTATATATATATATAACCCCAATCACCATCTCCACCATCCAGATACGCATACTCATAGACACATACACATGTCAACAATCTATATGCATCTATCTATCTATCTATCTATCTGTCTATATATTTTCCCCCCTCATACACACCCTCAAGTGCCCCCTGCCAAGAATAAGACTCCTCATCTACCACTCTTTCACTTTCTTTTACACACTCTCAAGCGCCCCCTTCCAAACAAAAGACTCATCTGTCGCTCTCTCTTTTTCTTTTTCTGCTTCTGCTCATCTGTCCCCTCTATCTGCCTCTCCTTTTCCTCGAGGTGAAATGGGATTGGACACTGAATTTTCCTTTTCCCCATTACACACACACACGTGTGCGCGTTGTCAATATTTGTTCTGTTTTCCTTTTTTTCCTTCTTAATCTCCTGGGAATCCTCAAAGACATTTATTATTAATATATATGTATGTAAATATATATTATATTTAAACGAACTTCTCCAAAATGTAGGGAAAACACCGTAAACACACACACAATAGGCAACTTATTTAAAGAGTAAGGTAAAGGATGGTATTAGTACGCTTCAGAAAACAAATAAAATGATAGAATGACATTTCAAGACTATCTGAAGAGCTGTAAATCCATAAATCACCTCGAAAGACGAAGTTTTCACTGGCAAATTACGAAACACGGGATCGGAAGCGGCCATTTTGATTTTCCCGCTGCGGGTCTACAAAGTCATAGAAAATTAAGGAAAAAAAAATAAGGCCAGCAAATGTTTGGATAAACATATGTATTTTCATACACAATATATCATTATGCAACGTGTTATAATTAGAAAATAATTTTAACTTACATTCATTTTGCTTGATAATATTCACTGCGGGTACCTCGCGCTAGAAAATCGTCTGCAATTTTGGCTCATCTTTTTTTAAATTTATTTCTCAAAATAAAAAAAAGATTTTGAAGTGGCTTCAAATCTGAAATCAATTATAACATTGTAAAGAATAATATACCAAAGTATTGTGCTTGTTGCACGAAGTGCACAATTCTGGTTAATTCTGCGACATAGAACCCCCACTAGTATAAGCCGGAATAGCTCAGTTGGTAGAGCGCCCGAATTGTAATCTTGGTGATCCTGGGGTTGCGGGTTCGAACCTCCGCCGGGGCGTTTCGGTACAGGATGATTTTTCCCTCGGAGTTAACATTGGTTCTGACTCCATTTCCCATACAGGCCTTCGAATGAGACTATAAACCGAGGTTCCGTGTTGAACGCATGCATAACATCTTGCACACACGTAAAATCCCATCACCAACTTTCGGAAGAGTAGGCCAGTTTGGCCGTTGGTATGGATGACACGTTACACATAGCATGCACCCTGCGTGAGAAATGGAAAGAATGAAGGAAGTAAGGAAAATGAGTGATCGATATTGAACGATACTGAATGGATGACACGGAAACGACTGAATGAAGCGCCAGCTGGCAGCTCTTCAGTCGGCACTACCCAGGTAGGCAGCCCGTTGTGTAAACGAGTGTTGATTGTAAAGCGCTTAGAGCTTGGCCTCTAGCCGAGAATAGGCGCTATATAAGTATTCATTATTATTATTATTATTATTATTTATAAACCGCACACCTGACAAGCAAAAACTTGTGTATCCTAGTTGCAGCAGACGTGCAGCGGAAATCTAAACAATCTTAATATGTTAGCGAACCGCCCAGAGAACGTGGACAAACGAGTACAAGACAAAACACAACGCGTTTCGACCTCTTAGGTCTCGTCAGGTGAGTATAAACGAATAAACACTGAGAATTCACTTAGCTTTGATCGCATCAGCGCTCAGGGTTCAGCGCAAGGAGAAGTGATGTGAATTCTCGTTGTTTATTCGTTTAGCTCCTGCGAGAATAAGGGTCGAAACGCGTTTGTTTTTTTTGTGACTGTTTTCCACGTCTCTGGGCGGTTCGCTAACATTTATTTAAGATTTGTGTATTCCGTTTTTTGAGGCAAGCGTATTAGCTAACTATACCCAGAAACGTGGTTTTAATCAAAATCGGAACTTGCAAAATTCTCGTGGTCAGTCTTATACAATCGTGGCTCTTCCTACTCAGGTTACTCACGTCAGCAGCATAAATCGCCTTAACAAGGGAGCGTGATGTTTTGTCTTTTCAAGCAGAGAGGTGCTTTGTCTTTTCAGCGTGTACGCTTACCTCGTGGTGATCGTGGTTTTGGTGTGATCGTTGTTTTGGTCGTGGTCGTGGCTATGGTTCCAGTCAAAGGTCTGAGAATGTCAGCAATGATTTACATGGTTGAATTTGTAGTTGTAAAGTCTACCATTCTATTGAAGGTCCGTGCAGTCCTATACATTCAGCAGTTTCTCAAGCTCCTGGACACTTCCTAAAAGAGAGGAAGCTCATTGCCTCTCATGTTCTCACGGGTAGTCTCTTTCTTGAGCCTTGCTCTATCAATGTTTTTCAGGCTGCTCTCCCCAGGGATACAGGCTGTACAACTGCTAGAGAACGTCTGTCTTATTTTTAACGGGGCAGAAATTTGAAACTGAGTTCTGCTTTATTTTATTGTAAAGCATTCAGATGTGTGGTTGCGTGTGGAGCGCATGATTGTCTTTGTATGCTTATGAACGTGTACGTGGAGACCGGCGTGTGACACAAATCAAGAAAACTAAATAACAGTTTTGTGGTTCCATCGAGGTTTTTCCTATGGTTGAACTCATCAAAGTCACCATTTAAGCAAGAATGTATCACACAGAGAACGAAATTCTGGAACGGAATCAGGATGTTTTTGTATTAAGGGACCATATACTTTTCTACCTTTCACTGGCTGCTTTACGGTGATGTTGGATTCTGCTTTTGAACCCATGGTGGCGATGATACCACACTAGACTGTGGTATATCTTCCTTTGATGCCAAGGAAGTAAAGACACAATCAGCCGTGCCTCCCTGACGAGTCCGAATCAGAGGACAAAAGGCATTGGAGCAGGTGATGTGAATGATTCTGTTTTCAAGATGAATTGAAATGGTCCCATATGCTGCTGGTGGAGGATTTATATTTGTAATTGATTGTCCTGAATTTTCGTTCACAATGTTTTCCTCTGCCCCTGTTCTTTGTTTCGTTGTTTTTTTTGTTTGTTTTGTTTTTGTGATCTCAAAGATATTTCTCATTTTTGCTAAGTCATTAATGTAATGACAGAGAAATTGTTAGATTGCACTTGTTCCCCCACTACTTAATTGTTTCCACACACACACACACACACACCACACACACACACACACACACACACACACACACACACACACACACATATATATATATATATATATATATATATATATATATATATATATATATATATATATATATATATATATACATATTGTGTGTGTGTGTGTGGTGTGTGTGTGTGTGTGTGTGTGTGTGTGTGTGTGGTGTGTGATAATACCAGGATTCATCCAGCTGAGAGATTCAGTCCCAGCACTTCCATGTATGATTTCATCAAGCTGGACGGCAGCGTGACCATGTCAGTTCACAACCAAACCGTTATGCTCAGTTTTCGCCACATGAACATACACTGCTGGGAACACATAATGTTATCTTTGTATGTGAAATCCGAGGGGAGGAGACAGAAACGTTGGAGTCGTTGTGGAACATTACCCCGTTGCCGGAAGTTTTCATTGGTGTGCAGGAAGTAGGCTTGACTGTGGAACCACCAACGATTTCAGGGGCATTTATGTCGATTAGCGCATTTTCACACGATGCTAGTACGGGTGAGGGATTTCGGATGATTTATAGTCTCTTGAAGGTCAGAACATGCTCTCTCTCTCTCTCTCTCTCTCTCTCTCTCTCTCTCTCTCTCTCTCTCTCTCTCTCTCTCCGCCCGTCCGTCCATCTCTCTCTGTCTTTGTCTCTATCTGTCTGTCTGTCTGTCTGTCTGTCTCTCTCTCTCTCTCTCTCTCTCTCTCTCTCTCTCTCTCTCTCTTTCGGGTGTGTGTGAGCAGCATTCAGGAGAGGGACGCTCAACTATTTTAGCTCTGTTTCAAAACGGAGTGACTGAGGGCGGAAAATGAAGCAACATTTAGAAGGAGTGAGGGTTAGTTACCGCTAAGGACATTGACAAACAAAGTACAGGACAAGACAGTGTCTTGTTCTGTACTTTGTTTGTCAATGTGATTACCGCTAAGGGCATTGACAAACAAAGTACAGGACAAGACACTGTCTTGTTCTGTACTTTGTTTGTCAATGTCCTTAGCGGTAACTAACCCCCTCTCTTTCTAAATATTTTAGCTCTGTTTGCTTTGTTAATTACGAAAAATCCATACAGTGTTTTGACGTGTTCCCTGGCAAGAACCTGTATGAAGTACAATATCTTCTTTACAACTAGACTTCAGGACAAAATGCGGATGCTTTCTCTCGGTTTTTCTTGTGTTTATGTACAAGAGAGCCAAAAAACAGTATCACCATGCGCCTGACGACATTGAAACTTAAAACGGCAGCGGACGGCGTAACGGTAGGCTGCCTCCTCTCGATTTTATTCTGGGGAAGTCTGTTACTTTAGTGCGGCGATGTTGAACCAAATCCTGGATTGCGAAAGGACAGCTATCAACAGACCTGCTTGAACACTGACAGTTGGAGAGCCAGAACCGAGAAATCAGCAAGTTCCTCGACCAGCAGGTCATCAACCTCCCAGCCTGTCGAGCTGCCTACTCTTAAAGACGTGATGTCCATGCTTCAGGAGCTGAACAGAAACGGTGACGATGAAAGGCGGTGTTTAGGACATCCGTGACGGCTTCGCATGCTCGCAAGAAGAGATCCAATCTCTTAAAGGAGAAGTGGCAGACCTTTGTCAGGAGAATGAAGACCTGAAGAAGAGGCTGCTGGATGTGAAACGAAAAGCCGATGACCTGGAAGGACGTTGAAAGAGAAACAATTTAATCTTCTACGGTCTTCCCCGGAAACCAAATACGATTCAGGCTGAATGCGAAGGCATCGTTGGCGACCTGTTGATGGACGAACAGTGACGATCAGTTTGACAGGGCGCATCGCCTGAACGGCAAGCCCAACTCTCCCATCATTACCCGCTGCACCTTCTTCAGGGACAAGAAGAAGATTCTCAAGGCCAAACGCAAGCTGAAGGGCAGCCTTGTGTTTGTCGGGGAGGACTTCTCTTTACGTGTTAAAGACATACGTAACCAACTTTCCCCACGTCTCAAACAAGCAAGAGAAGAAGGAAAGCGGGCGACCATGGTCTACGACCATCTCCTTATTGAGGGGGAAAAGTGTTATGTGGGAGAAGAGGAACCCTTTGGGAGTCAAGTTAGGGGAGGGGGGAGGGGGGTGTAGATCAGCCCAGCTCACACGAGTGGCATCTCGCAGATTCGCACGTGCTAGTTGTGCAAAGCAGCAAAAGGACGAGGATCAGATTAGTGACGTAGGAACACTGAGTTGAGATCCAGTTGACATTCGAAATACTGTATGGGCAAGGATGGGATGCAGGGCACATGTAAATAGGGAAGAGGGGTATTTGGTGTTAGATGATCATGATAATGCTTTTATTGGTGTTGATGTCATTGGTTGTATTAATACGGGGAAGCGAATGATGATATTTGTGGTAATAATGATGCTGGAGACATTCGTTGAACTGTGTCATGTGACTCGATGACTGACAGTGATAATCACAATGACAATGTTATTGAAAGTTGTAAGCGGGGAACGTCTCAAAAGGAAATCTGTAACATCAATTGGGAGGGTAGGCGTGATAATTGTGTAGCGAGTGAAGGAGTGGAGAGGGATAACTGGGGTGTGAAACGAAAGATAGCAGCGTGAATGGAAACGGGCTACATGTCGATCATTGTCAAGATGACACAGAGCGTGGTGTTCCTTTTCTTTCTTTCTTTTCCTTTTTTTGTTGTTGCGTTGGAATGTGAATGGTCTATTGTCAATGTTTACAGATAATGAATTTATTCCCTATTTGTTGACATTCGATTTCATATGCCTTGTTGAGACCTTTGTAGAGATCTCCAAAACTTCCTATTTCCAGGTTATGCCGTCTTTTATAAACCTGCTGTGAAGTTTACAAAAAAAAAAAAAAAAAAAGAAAACCGTCAGGCTGACTAGTATGTCTCATTAAAACTAATCTTACATCTTGCGTTCATGAAATTAAGATAGACTGCCCCAATGTTCTTTTATTCTTGAATGATTAGAGAGTTGTTGGTTTTGAAGAAGATATATTACATGCTTGTGCTTTTATTCCACCAGACCCTTCACCTTATTATGCTTACTTTGACATTGATAACGGCATTAGTGAGCTTGAAGAATGTCTCTCTGATTGTCTGCTCGAGTTTGAGGACGTGCGTGTCATTTTGTCAGGCGATTTGAATAGCAGGACGTCTGACATCTCTCCAGATATTTTTGACGACAATGATGCCTTTGATAACTTGTTTTACAGTCGTTCTTTCATTATTCTCAATAACTATGGGAAGTACGTGCTAAATATGTGCACTACCTTTGGGTTGTGTATTCTGAACGGTATATGTAACAGGGATACCGTGGTAATTTTACTTACATACCAGAAACAGGATGTAGCGTCAATGATTACTTTCTTCTGTTTAAGGAATTGTTTTTGCTGTTGTATCTTCAATGTGAATTGCTGGTTTCAGAGAGAACAGATTCAGGCCATTTTCCCATTGAATTTCGTTTTAGAGTTAAAGGAAGAAAAAATGAACTGAACACATACCCTGCGGAGGAAGACCAGTTCATCGATAAATGTGTATGGGACAAGGACTTGAACTTGTTATATTCAGGAAATGAAATCTGATCAAGCAATGTGCCCGCTTGAGCGTGCCACAAGTTCGATTGATTATTATTTCAATTGTGCTCTGAAAACCTTTAATGGCTGGATTAAAAAGCAGGCTAGCTGTATGAAAAAGAAAATTATTCTGACAAAGTGTAGTAAATACAGTGATTGGTATGGTAAAGAATGTAGGTTAGATAAAGTTAAAGCAAAAGGACTGCTATCTATTTTCATGAAAACCAGAAGAAAGGAAGACTGTGATGCCTACTGCATAGCAAAAAGAGAACGCAAACATCTGATAAAGAGAAAAGAAAACCCGTATAATGATTTTTTTGTTAGACACACTAGTCTCGTCAGTATGCAATTAAAGAGAATTTTGGGAAACTTTAAGCGAAAGACTGTTCAAAATAGTCTAACAGTCGATGACTGGTTTAAGCATTCTAGAGATCTACTTGAAATAGAGGTAACAACAGAAATGACAGATTCGGCTGAAAATATTAGTGATGTCAACGAAGAGGAGGTACGCTCAATGAACCGTCCAATAGCAAGAGAAGAAGTTCTGCTTGCTGTAACAAAGTCAAAGAACAGGAAGGCTGCTGGACCAGATGGAATTAATAGAGAGTTGTTAAAGTGCGGTGTTATTGATTTTTTGTAAAGCTTTTCAATATGTTATTTGATAAAGGCGTGTTCCGATGCAAGTGGACAGTCTATTGTTTACCCTTTGTTCAAGAAGGGTGACGACAATGAGCCAAGCAATAATAGATGCTTGTCTTTATGTGATACAAGTAGTAAGATTTACAGCACTATTATGAATCGTATACTGCAGGAATGGATAGAAGAACATAATTTGACAGGTGAACATCAAACTGGACTTAAAAAGAGGTTATCCTACTGTTGATCACATGTTTAATTTATTTGCACCTATGCAAAAACAATAATTGTAAATTGTATGTAGCCTTTATTGACTTTGAAAAGGCTTTTGATTCCGTCGAAAGAAACCTGCCATAGCCTATCATATTAAAAATGGCATCAAAGGCAAGACATTCAGGATGTTCAGGTGTATTCGCAGCATGTACGACAGTGTCAAAGCCCGAATTAGATGCAGAAGTAGTGTACCAGATTACATTACTAGCACTCGTGAAATAAAACAGCCTTGTCTTATTTTTTGATTTATTGATGAGTTGGCATGAGAGGTAGTAAGGGGAGGAAAACGCGGGGCAATTTCTTGTCTGATTATTTTGAATTATTCATACTGCTTCTGGCTGATGATGTGGCTTTACTTTTTGAAACTGTCATAGGCTTACAAACACAGATAAACAGTCTTCAGCGTGCAGCTGTTGCATTGCAGTTGAAGGTTAATTTAGATAAAAGCAACATATTGGTGCTCAGGACAGGGAAGGGGGAAGGGGGGTTAGCTGCCAGAGAAAGACGGACATTTCACGGGATTGTGTTGCCTGTTGTGAATGCATACAAATACGTAGGAATTCATTTTTGAACAAAGCTGAGTTTGTTGCTGCATGTCGTGACCTTGCATGCAGAGCAACAAATGCGCTATTGTGCATTTGGAAAGTAACTCCCACTCTTCTTTTTTCAAGTTATTGGACTCACAGGTTCAGTCTATTGCTCAGCTTGATGCTGAGTTATGGGGACTTGACAATGCAGCACTCATTGCAAAAACTGTATTTGTTTCCCATTAAAAGATTCCTAGGCGTTGAAATGCGAACACCTAATGACTTTGTGTATAGAGAAACAAACAGATATTCTATGTACATAAACTCAGCTATAAAGTGCAGTATGGTTTTGGCTAAAACTGACGAGAAGGGACGAATTTAGATTATATTATAAGGCCTACGAATGCTTTTTGAGTTGGATTTGCTTGGGAAGAAAAACTGGGCCTCAAGCATTCGTTGTAAATTGTACATGTTTAGGTATGGATGTGTATAAGGCGTGGAAGGGATCAACGAATTTCTGGTAAATTACAAGGAAAGGTTGATTTCTTGCAGATGGCCAGACTGGAATTTTCAAATCAATAATAGTGATAGGTTTAACGCTTACAGAAGCTTTTGTACTGTTCCTGATGTTAAAACATATTTATTGATCAATTTAGACAGGCATTTAAGATGCATGCTGACAAGATTTATATTCGTCTTGGAATTTCTGAAATCGCAGTACATCGTAATCGCTATGGAGCAACAGTGAAAGTGAATTAATGTGTCCACTTTGTCTAAAAGAGAAAGAAAGCGGGGTATGTTTCGTTTTATGTTCTCCAGTTCTATATACCCCAAGAGCCGAAATATTACAAAGTGCCGAAACAGTTTAGATCTGCATTGCTTATGCCGAGTACGCATAAAAAAGCAGTCAGGACAGTGTCGTTGTTGTGTTGTTATTATCATTATTTGATGTGAATTGGGGGCAGAAAGATAGTCTCCAAAACACTTAAAGAACGTAAGAAGAAAGAAACAAATGATTAGCCATGGTGTTGTGGAACTTTTCATGCACTCACACAGACTTGAAGAAAGAATATAACACGAAACGAAAAACAAAACATATCCGCGTAAAATTATGTCGTTGCTAGCCATCCTCACCCCACTCCTACTTCCCTTCTCACGCCTTTGACAGCCCCCCCCCCCCCCCCTTTCCCCTTCCTCCGTTCCTCTTCAAATCATCTCATTCCCTTTCCTATGCCCCACTCCCAACATGTTCCCACCTGCCCCCTCCTCCCTTCCTTTCGTTCCCTCATTGGCTCGCACACTGCCCTCACCCTGGCGCTGTAACTCTGCTTCACTCGCACGCAGGGATCAGCCCTTACCATCCTCTCTCTCTCTCTCTCTCTCTCTCTCTCTCTCTCTCTCTCTCTCTCCTCTCTCTCTCTCTCTCTCTCTCTCTCTCATAAAAGTGTTCTGAGGTCTGAGTTCTATCTCTCCCTTCTCTCTCCCTCCCCCCCCCCTCTCTCTCTCTCTCTCTCTCTCTCTCTCTCTCTCTCTCTCTCTCTCTCATAAAAGCGTTCTGAGTTCTGAGTTCTATCTCTCCCTTCTCTCTCCCTCCCTCCCTCCCTCCCACCTCTCTCTCTCTCTCTCTCTCTCTCTCCAAACACACACCACACACACACACACACACACACACACACACACACCACACAACACACACACACACACACACAACACACACACACACACACAACACTATTGGTTTTGCAAAAGCATATTTATGCATAACGCATGCATGCGTAATACGTGCATCTCTCTCTCTCTCTCTCCTCTCTCTCTCTCTCTCTCTCTCTCTCTCTCTCTCTCTCTCTCTCTCTCTCTCTCTCCTCTCTCTCTCTGAATAGTAAATAATTCCACCATTATCTGCCATTTACACAATATACTTAAATACGTGCACTAAAAAACAAACATACTAGACACACTATACTGAAAATATAAACATCTGCATCTACTCTGCGAAATCTCTCTCTCTCTCTCTCTCTCTCTCTCTCTCTCTCTCTCTCTCTCTCTCTCTCTCTGTGTGTGTGTGTGTGTGTGTGTGTGTGTGTGTGTGTGTGTGTGTGTGTTCGTTCATTCATTCATTCATCCAACACCGTTCTATATGGAGAGATGGGCAGATACCCTTTGTATATAAGTACATTTGTGAAATGTATTAAGTACTGGTTGAAGATCTTGAAGCAACCGCAGTCCCGGTTGAGCAGGCAAGTCTATGATATGATGCTTCTAGAAATGAAAAAAAATGTAAAGAAAACTGGGCTCATTAAGTAAATAAAAGTCCTTTCAGAAACAGGGTTTTGGAATAGTGTGGATGACCCAGGAAGTAGGAAATGAGCAACAGCTCATTGCGGCATTTAAAAACAGGCTTGTTTGTTCTTTTAAACAGAATTGGCACTCACATATGGAAAGTAAAGAAAAATATCGATGGTTTTTCTCATTTAAAAATGTGCTTCATTCTGAAAAGTTTCTCAATGTCATAACAGATAAAAGGCACAGAACTTTCTCGATGTCATAACAGATAAATGGCACAGAATGAATTACGCAAGATTTAGGTTGAGAACTTTAGGTTTTAACGCGAACAAAAGATGGTTTGAATATGAAACATCCACAGAATCTCCTTGTCCTGCATGTAGACACATTATTGATGACGAAGAACACTTACTGTACTGCTTGTAATGAAATGTGGACAAATTGTTCGTTTTTCCAGTTAGATACAGCGAAAAGGAAAAATGTCGCTGTCGTGTTATCATCAGATGATGAACTTGTAATTAAATCAGTTGCGAAATTCATCGCGGAAGCATTGAAAATTAGATAGATGAAGGATAGTGATATTTAAGATAATGCATTATAAGAGATAAATGAATGAATATCATCATTCATCGAATGCGGAAGAGATCTGTAAGATACAATGTCATCATTTGATTGAGCGGATGGTCGAGTCAGTCTTCAGATTTTTTTTTAAAACCTTACTACATTACTTCTGTGCGTGAGGACATAAGGAAATGTTAAGAATTTATTTGTTTTTGATAACCTTTGATTTGATGCACACTAGGAATGAATGTGTACTATTTGTTCGAGGAAAGGAAGAGGGAAATGTTATTGTTCTGTTACCCCCACCCCCACCCCCCTCTTGTCAAAAGACCTCTTTGGTAATGACAATAAAATATCAAAGTGTCAAAAGTGTCTCTCTGTTCGTGTGTGTGTGTGTGTGTGTGTGTGTGTGTGTGTGTGTGTGTGTGTGTGTGTGTGTGTGTGTGTGTGTGTGTGGTGTGTGTGTGTGTGTGATCTCGTACCATACAGCATTCTCCTATTCCCTGGAAGCTGTCTGACAACCAATGGAACTGTTCCACACCAACGTGGACCGACCTTGAGCCTCATCTGTCCTGCAACCTGATTGTGGAATGTGACTCGGCCCAGGACGAAGCCCAGTGCTACCATGAACTGTGTGAGCAGGGTGGATTCCGTGTGAAGGATGGGTGCTACTTGCTGGGTCAGCCAGCAGAGTCATTGACTTACCACCAGGCCAGGGAGATGTGTGCACGTCACGGGGGTTACCTGGCCAGCTTCAACACCAAGGAAGAGATGGATGCCGTGATGGAGACAGTGTGGTGGAACAGTCGTAGTCTTGACGTGTTTGTGGGACTGACCTTGTCCGCACCCAGCTACTCTGTCATGTAGGGTACAAGTGTGTGTGCCATGCATATTCTATGTACATGCAATATAGGGTTTGTTTATATGCACTTTCGCGTCTCTTTGTATATTATGCTCGATCTGTTTGTGGGGTTCGTTAGCAGAGCGTGATGTTTCGATGACTCTGTACCTTCTTGTGCCTCTCTGTATCTGTTTGTCTGTCTGTCTGTCTACCCCTCTCTGTCCCACCCTCTTTCTCTCCCCAACCCCCATGTTTGTCTGTCTCTTTAACTCTCTCTCTCTCTCTCTCTCTCTCTCTCTCTCTCTCTCTCTCTCTCTCTCATCCCATCCTATCCCTCCCCCTGTCTCTTCTTTTTTTTGTTCCACAATTTCATTCTCAATGTTGATAAGTCTGAAATACTCACCGCTTTCAGGGTCATATAGAACGGTTGTGTTTATTTTTTTTTTAAAAGGGTTATTTTTTTGCATGGTATGTTTTTTTTTTTTTTAGTGTCTGGTACTTGTAACTGATCAGTACACAGGAATGTGTGTTTACTTTGAAACCCAGTGTCGTAGTGCATACATTTAAAGGGATAGGTTAGAAACAATCAATCAAAGATTCATAAATGAAGCAACAAACAGGAATAAGAAAGCTTGTAGTATTTATAACCAGTTCCCTTCGGCATACCATGAGCGAACTTTTAATCTTTTGATGACAGCGACGTCTGGCTGGTGTGGTGGTTCTTTTCGTACTTTGACATATCTGTCATGTAGGATCTAAGTGCAGACATATCTGTCATGTAGGATCTAAGTGCATACCATGAAAATTGCAGGTTGTACGGAAGCTGCGAGACATTGTGGTGGTTGTTGTCAGTTGTGTGAAAATAGGGAAACGATTGAACTCAGTCGGTCCTAGACCTTGTTTTGAAAATGAATTACTATGAACTGAACATCTAATAAGTTTCTGTATCCACCATCGCTATGTCAGTCGTAGGACTACTATGACACTGCTTTTTGAAGTGATCTTTGTCAAATATTCTGGCTTGGTGAGA
>CM031617.1:26879433-26889433 GCA_018398815.1 Conus ventricosus | reverse complement strand
GTTTTATCAGCCTTCACAAATATTTTTTTGTCATTTTGTACTGTTTTATTGAAACCTGGATCAGTGAAAACCAACAGAAACTCACATTCGACGTAACCATGGGTTCATATGATGGTGCAGAAACATGTGAACTGGTCGGACTATTCATGCTGTCCAACATCAAGAAAAAACTCGGAAAACAAGTCGGACTATACAGAGACGATGGCCTTGCTGCACTAACCAACAACCCAAGAACCATCGAAAACAAGAAGAAAGAACTATTGAAAAATCTTCCAAAACCACAACTTAAAGATTACCATTGAAGCAAACAAAAAGGTAGTGAACTACTTAGACATAACACTGGATCTCAACAATCATATATATAAACCATACAAGAAACCCAACGATACACCTCTTTATGTACACACCAAAAGTAACCATCCACCATCTGTATTAAAGACCATACCCCATGGCTAAACAAGAGACTATCAAACCTGTCATGCAATGAGAGAGTGTTCAACAATGCAGCAGTGGAATACCAGGAGGCACTACAAACAAGTGGATACAATTACAAATTACAATACAACCCGGACAATAACACAAACAAAAGCAAGAAAAATAGGAAAAGAAAAATCATATGGTATAACCCCCCATACGACGGGAAACTCAAAACAAACATAGGGAAAGAATTCTTCAAAATCCTAACAACTTCATTTCCAAAAGAACACAAACTGTCCAAAATATTTAACAAAAACACTGTCAAACTATCGTACTCATGTATGCCCAACCTCAAAACCCTGATTGACGCATCCAACAAAATGAAAATCAACACAGCAAAGAAGGGTGAAGAAAGGAAATCTTGCAATTGCACCAGAAAGGAGCAGTGCCCACTAAACAATAAATGTCTTCACAACAACATTGTATACCAGGCTACTGTAACATCAGAAAATGAAAAAGAAAACATACATAGGGATCACTGAAAACCACTTCAAAACCAATATGCAAACCACAAACAGTCATTTAATAAAGAAAAATATAAAAACCAAGCAGAACTGAGCAAATATATCTGGAAACTTAAAGACGCAAAAAACAAGCTACAATATATCCTGGAAAATCATAAAAAGAGCATCACCATACAGCAATGTTTCAAAAAGGTGCAACCTATGTTAACTGAAAAATGGTTAATACTATGCAAACCACACTTAGCAACTTTAAACACCAAAACAGAAATAGTAAACAACTGCAGGCATAAATGGAAATCGCTGTTAGTGAACACACCCAAAATAAAAACCTGAAAGCCCCCAAAAACACGTGCATCCAACCCGCACGTGCAAACAACCCGCAAACGGAGCCCACACGCTATATAACATCGGCGGTGGGCGGCCAGAGACATCCTGATGACAGCGCAACACGCTCGAAACAAATTTGTAGAGTTTAACCTTCCTTTTAATATCATTTAACAAATGTTGCTCCCCAAGGGGTCGAGCACTTTTAAAGTCACTTTAGCTTTTTAATTATATTCATCTTAATTGCTCCTCACGTTGAGCACTGTGGCCTGAAAGATTTTAAAATGGAGGAAATCAATTTTAGGCAGTCAACAAAAAACATACCGTTTTCTAACCCACAATTCTACTTAAAAAGATTAATAGAACAATATGAGATGGAAAGCATTCTTTTTCTGAACCCGAATGCAAAAAAAGAGGACAAAAACACCTACGATTTCAAATCATGGCGATCACCACCAGTCATAGACGATATGAAACCCTTTGAAGATCAAATGAAAAGAATGATAACCAATATTGAATTTAAAAAATCTAACAACGATTTCCAAACAACATTAAAACACCAAATAAAACAAGTACAAAATGACAAAAAAATATTTGTGAAGGCTGATAAAACTAGCAATTACTACAAAATGGAACCAAAGGAATATTCTCAACTCCTTGACAAAAACATCCAGAAAAACTACAAAAAAGCTGACAAAAATATACATGACAGTATCCGCACTAAAGAAAAAGAACTTGCAGAGCGCATAGACCTAAGTGACATAGAAGCAACAGCAACAAAAGCAGCTTTCATAACACTCAAAGACCACAAGCCCAACTTTCATAACAATCCAACATGTAGACTAATAAACCCATCCAAATCTGAATTAGGCAAAATAAGCAAGAAAATTCTGGAAAAAATAATAAAGGACAATAAAATCAAATGATTACAACCTCTGGAAGAACACATACGAAGTTATCCAATGGTTCAAAAAACTCAATAAACAAAGTAATACAGTATTCATCACATTTGATATAGTAGACTTTTACCCATCCATAGATGAGGAACTACTCACCAAAGCCCTGAGTTTGCCAGTAACCACACAGACATAACAGGGTCAGAAATGGAAATCATTCTCCACACCAAGAAAACATTACTACACAGCAGAAATGAAAACCTGGATCAGGAAAACCAACAGAAACTCAACATTCGGACGTAACCATGGGTTCATATGATGGTGCAGAAACATGTGAACTGTCGGACTATTCATGCTGTCCAACATCAAGAAAAAACTCGGAAAACAAGTCGGACTATACAGAGACGATGGCCTTGCTGCACTGACCAACACCCAAGAACCATCGAAAAACAAAGAAAGAACTATGAAAAATCTTCCAAAACCACAACTTAAAGATTACCATTGAAGCAAACAAAAAGGTAGTGAACTACTTAGACACACAACACTGGATCTCAACAATCATATATATAAACCATACAAGAAACCCACGATACACCTCTTTATGTACACACCAAAAGTAACCACCACCATCTGTATTAAGACCATACCCCATGGCATAAACAAGAGACTATCAAACCTGTCATGCAATGAGAGAGTGTTCAACAATGCAGCAGTGAATACCAGGAGGCACCTACAAACAAGTGGATACAATTACAAATTACAATACAACCCGACACAACACAAACAAAAGCAAGAAAAAATAGGAAAAGAAAAATCATATGGTATAAACCCCCCATACGACGGGAAACTCAAAACAAACATAGGGAAAGAATTCTTCAAAATCCTAACAACTTCATTTCCAAAAGAACACAAACTGTCCAAAATATTAACAAAAACACTGTCAAACTATCGTACTCATGTATGCCCAACCTCAAAAACCTGATTGACGCATCCAACAAAATGAAAATCAACACAGCAAAGAAGGGTGAAGAAAGGAAATCTTGCCATTGCACCAGAAAGGAGCAGTGCCCACTAAACAATAAATGTCTCACAACAACATTGTATACCAGGCTACTGTAACATCAGAAAATGAAAAAGAAACATACATAGGGATCACTGAAACCACTTCAAAACCAGATATGCAAACCACAAACAGTCATTTAATAAAGAAAAATAAAAAACCAAACAGAAACTGAGTAAATATAATCTGGAAACTTAAAGACGCAAAAACAAGCTACAATATATCCTTGGAAAATCATAAAAAGAGCATCACCATACAGCAATATTTCAAAAGGTGCAACCTATGTTTAACTGAAACATGGTTAATACTATGCAAACCACACTTAGCAACTTTAAACACAAAACAGAAACAGTAAAACAACTGCAGGCATAAATGGAAATCGTTGTTAGTGAACACACCCAAAATAAAAACCTGAAAGCCCCCCAAAAACACGTGCAGCCAACCCGCACGTGCAAACAACCGCAAACGGGAGCCCACACGCTATAATAACATCGGCGGTGGCGGGCCAAGACATCCTGATGACAGCGCAACACGCTCGAAACAAATTTGTAGAGTTTAAAACCTTCCTTTTAATATGATTTAACAATATATATATATATATGAAGCTGGGGAATGCATGACAAAACAAGTATGACATACGAAAAGTGACAGACCCAAAAATTGGACTAATGTAGAGTATGAAGCCTGTAGATCACGTGTTTGTAGACTGCTGGGTGAATTTCCGCGTTGGTCATGATGCTGAAGTTCCGTCATGCGTATCACTAGGCAGACGTGAACATAAGCATTTACCGTTGCAGTTTCAGCTTCAGTTTCATCAAGGAGGCGTCACTGCGTGCGGACTAGTCCATATACGCTACCCCACATCTGCTAAGTTTTGAGACCACACTGTGCATGATTTTCAGCTGATGGATACATGAATTCGTTACTAAGACAAGAGAATTTAAGAAGAGGGTCTCGTGGCTACGACTTAGCAGATGTCTGACCTACGATTAGCCAAACGCGCTGGTCAGACTTTGAGTGCCTACCTTACATTGGTTGTGCCTTTTATTTGAATTATTGTATGTGTGTGTAGTTAATTAACACGTGTGTGCATAGGTGTGTGGGCACGGGCCCATGTGTGTGCGCGAGCGCATGTGTGTGTGCGCGAGCGCATGTGCGTGTAAGCATGATGTGTGTGTAATATGTATGCATGCGTGTGTGTGCGTGCGCTTGTGTGTGTGTGGTGCGTGTGTGTGTGTGTGTGTGTGTGTGTGTGTGTGTGTGTGTGTGTGTGTGTGTGTGTGCGTGCGCGCACGCTTGCGTGAGTATGTGTGTGAGTTTGTATGTGTGTGCGCGCGCGCGCGCGCGTATGCCTGCGTGTGCGTGCGTGTGTGTGTGCAGAAGTGCATGTGCTTGTGTATGTGTGATCTGTGGGTTTGTGTCAGCATACACACTGTCGCAAATGTATGTGTACATTTATGTGTGTTTCTTTGTATGTGGGCGTGTACACATGTGCGTGTGTTGTGGATGTGCACTGCACACATTGTGCATATGTGTGTGCGTTGGAGCGAGCGCATTTGCGCGTCCACGTGTGCGTGTATAAATATATATATATAATATATATATATATATATATATATATAATATAAATATATAACATATATATGTGTGTGTGTGTGGTGTGTGTGTGTGTGGTGGTGTGTGTGTGTGTGTGTGTGTGTAGTGACTGCGTGCGGCCTTAATTGCGGAAATGAATGTTCAGAAGATGACTTAGGATCAAGAACAAGAACAAGATCACACACACACACACACACCACACACACACCACACACACACACACACACACACACATGATAAAAACAACAACTTCGCCTCCCCCCCCCCTCCTCACACCGACCCACACAGTGTATAATAGCAACAATCTACCAGCACATAAGATCTGAAATCCTCTTCGTTCTTTTCAGACACATTTTTCTCGCTACAGATACCAATACCTGTACAAAGGAATTCAGAATGCACCTTATTTTATCTTCGTAGAAGACTAAGTGTGCTCTGAACACATTTGAGTTTGAATGAAAGGTCATGGAAGAGTAAATGACTATATTGGATTGCTACCAGAGCCTAAAGAGCATTGACCGTTCTCTCTCTCTCCTCTCTCTCTCTCTCTCTCTCTCACTCTCTCTCTCCTTTATAACCACATAATATACAGAACAACGTATTCGTCTTATCCTTCCGCCGTATTGTGGAGCAATGACAGAGACAAACAGACGCAGCACCACGTTACAGAGAACTCCTGTGCTCATCAGTTTTTCTATTATCTGTGCGAGCTTTCTTCTGTGTCTAAATCCAGCCAACCTGACAAAGTTCAACGAAATCAGCTCCAGAATAAAAGCAAAGACACATTGATTTGACAGACATTTTCTGTCTCCCACCCTACTCATTCTTATCACTCTGCTCGTTGCCCTGATAACCACTGGGCACCAGCATTCCTGGCCTGTGACACGCATAGTCAATGTTGGGCCGATAATGAAGTCAATATTCAGCCCTCCCCAGACGCGCTGACAATAAAAACTTCATCTTGGTGTGCAGCACCCAACACGTCAGACTCTCTCTATTTTCTGTGCTCCAGTGAAGGAGAACGTCTGCCTTTCACTCTGGTTTGTGATCACCATGTCGATTGTTTTGATGGGAGTGATGAGGATTTCTGCTTCCACCCGCCATGTCTTGGCAAGGTTCCTTGTGGAGACAGTAGTCAGGTAGGCATATTAGAAGCTTGACTGGGATTCTACATTGTTTCTGCGAGATATAAAGGGGCTTACACTGTCTGCATAGTAATAGGAAAAGTAGATTATAGGACTGAGAGGACCTGATTAATATTTTATGTTGAAACGTGTGTATATTAAAATAACTTTGCGAAACTAATACTGTGCACATGCTGATAAAGAAAATCCAAAGGCTATGCCTATACTATAATTATAGTTAAAAAAAGACCCATTGGAAAAAACTTGCTCTTCCTTGAACATATACAATAGAAAATATGTATCACCAATCTATCCTAGATTAATCTTCCTCGTTAGTCCATGGGTTTTTTCTTACTAAATTCTTTAACTAGATCTCCTCCCACCCCCACCCCCACCCCTCGATCCCCCCCCCCTCCCCCGTCCTTTGACTCAAAGGAATGTTTTCCATTCGAAACAAACAGGTCAAACTCAGACAATAAAACAGCAAATACAATTTGCACGCAGCAGGCCACTGTCATTTCATTAAAGAAAACTGTGGTTCATTTTTTTTAAAATCTGAAACGGAGGAAAAGATTTCCTACCGGTCTTCCCCGTCCCCTCAAGGCAATTTGCCCCGGCCAGGTGTAAGCGAGGATGTAGTATTGGTCACAGTATGAATGTTACAGTCAGTAATATCATTTCTTTGCCGCACAAAAGCTTTTTTAAAGTTACCCTCACCTGACTTTTTTGTGTGTAGGAGCGGGGGGGGGGGGGGGGGGGGGGGGGGGGGGGGGGGGGGGGGGGGGGGGGGGGGGGGTGGGGGGGGGGGTGGGGGGGGGGGGGGATTGTACGTGCGTGGGACTTCGGCACATGCTAACGGGTCACAATGATATTTGCAGTGCACCTGTTTCTCCTGAAAATCCTGGCTTCCCTCTGTAGGGGATGAAATTTGGAGGTGCAGGGAGCAGAGGTAGATAATGGAATCAGCAGTAATCGGTATATTAAGTAAATAGGGGGAGTCCCCTCCCGCCCCCCCCCCCCCCTTTCCCCCACACCTATTGTGTGTGTGGTGTGTGTGTGTGTGTGTGTGTGTGTGTGTGTGTGTGTGTGTGCGTGCGTGCGTGCGGCGTGCGTGCGTGCGTGCGTCGTGCGTGGTGCGTGTGAGTGTGTGTGTGTGTGTGTGTGTGTGTGTGTGGTGTGTGTGTGTGTGTGTGTGTGTGTGTGTGTGTGTGTGTGTGTGTGTGTGTGTGTGTTGTGTTTGTGTGTGTGTGTGGTTGTGTGTGTGTGTGTGTGTGTGTGTGTGTGCGTTCTATCTGATAATCCGTAATTGTGTTGATGATCTTTCTGCTCACGTTCGCATTTTGTGAAATGTATTCTGCATGAAAGAGTTCTGATCTGTGGGTCAGACTTTTGAAATGAAGCTTGGGGCGTGGTGTTGGGGAGTGGAAAAGATAGTAATCCGTGACATTGAGATGACTTCTCTCTCTATGTCTCTGTCTGTCTGTCTGTCAGTCTGTCTGTCTGTCTGTTTCAAGCCTTTGAAACCATTTTGTTTGATTTTTTTTAACTTCCTGTTCAATGTCTGTCACCAAATATAATGTTCAAGTTATTGCAAGTGACAGTGTTAAAATCTCACATACACAAATGTTTTGTTGGTTTGAAATTAACAAAATGTGTTGTAAATTCATGAAGAATCTAATGTTTTCTTGTGTTTCATATGGGGCACGCTCATAACTATTGTAACTTTCAGTTTTTTTGTTGTTGTTGTCCTTATTAAAATAACTAGATTTGTATTCCGGCTTTTTTAATTCAACGTTTTCTTGGAGATGATTAGACATCAATACGTTTTGCCCTTTACTATAAACTGTTTCACTTTGGTAGAATATTTTCCCCCTCACCGTTTCTCTCAAGAGGATGCTTCTCTGTCAGTTACGTGGGTTTCCTGAAGACGTATGATATCTAACATTTGCTGTTTGAACATTGAAAACATTGCAATTCCTTTTCGATCTGTTTTTCAGGCCTCGAGCATTTAAAGAGAGAACGCGTGATCTATTTATTTTTCAACGGACAGTATAGTAGTCTGTTCATTTTCCCAATTAATATAGAACACAAAACAAGCACACGAATAATACATGGATGTGAATGGGAAGATAAATCATTGTCCATAGCCGTCCACCTAGTCCATAAAGAGCATGGAGAAAGCGAAACCAAGCCAAAAGTTCAAGATCGACATTACATCGCTGTAAAGCTTATCATCGTCAGAAACAGATTTTCACTAGAATCTGTTGATCGCGTTGTTTGTCCACAAGCTGTGGTGGTGTTGAGTCTGGTGGAAGAGGATGTTTGGCCAAGGCTGACTCTGTAGGAGACTGCAGCAGTTTGTGACTATTGCCCTTTCGTAACTTTTTCCTTTTTTTCCCCAAGGACTACCTCGACTGGATCTCCTCGAGGTGGTCGTTGCGCCAGAAATGATTCTGCCGGTAGGTGATGGCTGGTTGTTTCGGGTACGGTCGGAAGTCCCTCCAGCTGAGTCAGTTGAGGGCTTTTACCCTTGGGACTTTTACTATCCCTGTCACGATCGGAAGTCATCCTGGCTCTGTCACTGCCAGGAAATTTACTGGCAATGATACAGGAGTCATTGCTTGGCAGCCACTGTTCTCCTTCTGGACTACAGGAGTCAATTGCATGGAGAATTGTCTGCCCTGTGGTTACCTTCCAAGCTCTGATGACGTTTTCCAGCTCGGTGGCATGCTGAGGATCGGTGTCCCTTACCTGGGCATCTGTCGCATTGGGAGTCTGCTTCCCTTCTTGCAGACTTCAGCTCTTTATGGTGCAGAGATGATCTAAATGGTCCTATCTCTAAGAACATTTGGGAGAAAACAGGTGGGATATCAATGAACGGTCTTCCACCTTGTCAATCTCCGGTTAGTTTCCCTGTATCTCTTTGCGATAAGTTTGCACCGCATAATGGGTTTTGGATTTTTAATGACATGCAAGATATCATCACGTGAAAAAGAGAAAGGGACATTATTTGCTTCCGACGTGTGAGAATAATTCTCCCAAGCACACCTATTCTCTGAGCGCCTTGAATGGTTTCAAAAACAGTTGTTTTCTTGAGAGTGTGCATAGCCTTTGATCTAAGCCCGTGGGTTAATCATTCAAAATGAAAAGTGACAGGATTCTTGTCGCCATCTCTCTCTCTCTCTCTCTCTCTCTCTCTCTCTCTCTCTCTCTCTCTCTCTCTCTCTCTCTCTCTCTCTCTCTTCCGATGTTACTGATCGAATGGAGGGCAGGAGAACAAAGCAGACATAACTGTTTTTAAGTATCACACACAACATCCTACGATATAGTTACGCATTGCATGATATGAACGTCGAAGTGAAACATCAACATATTTGAGTAAAACTTGCAACAGTGTGATTAAAAAGACACTGGCGGTCCACCAACAGAATACACCTCCAGTTGCTGGTGGCATACGTCCAACATCTGGATGTCAGGCACTTGTGCTGAATCAGAGCGCTGAAAAAAAAAAAAAATTCAGCCGTTTGTCGCGAACTTCGCTCTCAGCAAGTTCCACAGAGTCAAGGTCCACCGTGCATTGCAGTCAGTGACAGACATCTCCCATCCAGTCTGAGGACTACGCGGGCTCCCGAGCATGTTGTAGACAGTCGTTAAAAGTGGTTGAGCGGTCGACAAGTGTTTCTTTCGCCAGAAACCAGATCCAAGGAGAAGAGCAGATGTTGAAGCCAAGTGTAGCCTATTATGTCCAGTCCACCGGAGCTGAGCCTTCATCGGAAATGCTTAGCTGGAAAAAGTTTGCTGTGTGAAACGCTACTGTGATGGAGATGCTATGATGTTACGCAGGCAGCACAAATGGAACGGTCGAGTGGTTTCCGCTCATGAATCAGATCATTTATCTGTCTATGTGCTTTCAGATGATGAATCAGCATCATGTGTACTGTCTAGTGTCTTCCGCTAAGAATCAGCATCATTTATACTGTCTGTGTGTTTTCAGATGATGAATCAGCATCATTTATACTGTCTATGTGTCTTCGCTAAGAATCAGCATCATTTATATGT
>CM031617.1:26864433-26874433 GCA_018398815.1 Conus ventricosus | reverse complement strand
TGTTCACCAGACTCTAATCTACCTTCTGATGCTACTCACTATTCTTGGCAATGGCCCCATGATGGTATTTTTGTTCAAGACAATGACAAAAAGGACACCACTAAATATTTTTTGTCTCACCTGTGTGGATGTAAACTACTGATGGGAGTGTATCTCTCAGTACTTTGTGTAATGGACCAGCTGTACAGTGGCTCCTATCTCTGGAAGACAGGGCTTGGAGGTCCAGTGTCTTTTGCAAGGTGTTAGCGTTCCTTTTCCTGCTTGCTTGTGAAGTGGCTGTCTTTCTGGATGTTAGCTTGACCCTAGAGAAGTGTTTGATTCTTACGTGGCCAGACGAGTTACATTATGCATGGAAAAGACGAATAGTTTTATGTGTATGTCTGTCAGCGTGGATGGCAGGTGTCTATCTTCCATAGTTCAGGTTTTATCATCTGAGAATGATTTCCATCAGACAAGCCTCTGTGTTCCTCTACCTGTTTATGGGGATCAACCAGGGGGACATTACCACGCTTTCAATTTGCTGGTCGTCCTGAACACTACGTTGATGGTACTGGCTGCGGCAGGCCAGATCTACGTCAACATCACGATCCATCACAACACCTTAGTGTTTTTCGTCAGTGGTGACAAGGCTCACAATTTCAACGCAGCGCGTCGCGTCATCACTGTCGTTGTAGTGGACGCCTGTTGTTGTGGTTGGTGACGTTTTTGGGCTGCTTTAACGTCACAGAAAGTGTGGGTTCCTGCTGACGATGCTTACTCTGTGCCCGGTTTTGTTTGTTTTTGTCAGTGCAGCTCTGACGCCTTACCTGTATTTGTTTAATGGGGTGCTAGAACGACGAAGACAAATGCAGAGGCAGAGAGTGTTGAAACGTTTGAGATTACACCTGAAAGGGGGACAAAAATCAAACGTATAACCTGATCTTATTTCTTCTTTTTCTTCATTCAGTTTAAGTAGTACAGGTAAAAAAAACCATCAATTATTTTTCTTGCATCAGTGAACCCCCCAAACCTTCAAACTTACTACCACACACACACACGCGTGCGCGCACGCATACACCCCAACACACACACACACACACACACACACACACACACACACAACACACACACACAAAAACCAACCCCCACACACACACACACACACCCCAAAGGTATGTTGTGGGGATGTTAAAGGGACATTTATATGCACTTAGATAAACACATTATGCATACACTTACATAGTCACAAACATTTATGCACCCTCTCTCTCTCTCTCTGTCTCTCGCTCTCTCTGTCTATCTCTCTTCGTCTAATATCACATTTGTATAGCTCTGTTATTAATAGTAGATTGCATGAATGGTAAGTCAAAACAATATAACTGGAGAACATCAGGCGGGATTTAAAAGAGGGTTTTCCACAATTGATCATATATCTACCCTGCTTGCTGCTGTTCAGAAACAATTTGTGAATAATCAAAAGTTATATGTTGCTTTTGTTGACTTTGAAAACGCTTTGGATTCAATTTTTCGAAGATTGTTATGGCCTGTTTTCGTTAAAAAATGGAAAAAAGGTAAATTATATGGTTACATAAAAAGTATGTACTGTGAGGTAAAAGCAAAAATAAGATCGGGTGCAAAATTATCTGAGCATGTCATGTGTACAAGTGGGGTCAAACAAGGAGACGTATGTAGCCCAGTATTATTTTCTCTATTTATTAATGAGTTAGCCTTGGACATAATTGAAACTGGTCGACATGGAGTAACTTTTGACATTCTCGAATTATTTATGCTGCTTTTTGCTGATGACATTATTTTGCTAGCAGTATCAGTGGTTGGCTCCAGAGACAACTAAATAATTTGTACTCTGCAGCAAAGAAACTAGAATTAAAGTTAATATGAGTAAGACAAATATTGTCGTGTTTTCGTAAAGGGGGATATCTGGGGCGTGCTGAAAGATGGACATATGGAGGTGAGAGAATTGCTGTGGTTAATGCTTACAAATATCTTGGTATTATTTTACAACCAAACTTAGTTTTCAGTTTGCTTGTCAGGATATAGTAAACAGAGCGAAAAAAGGCAGTCATAGTTATTCTTCATAGTTTGTACAAGTTGGACTGCAATTTATTCAGTGTTTTTATCAAATTATTCGATTCACAGGTGCAGCCAATTTACAGTATGGAGCAGAAATATGGGCTTTTGAGAAAGGTTTCTTAATTGAGAAAGTTCAATTATATGCGTTGAAGGGCTTTTTAAATGTGGATAGTAGAACTCCCAATGATTTGGTATACGGTGAACTCGAAAGATATCCTGTATTTTTTAAATTCTTATTTGAAGTGTATAAAATACTGTCTCAAACTAACGAGAATGGACGAATGCAGGATACCCTATAAAGGTTACAGAATGTTGTTGAAGTTAGACAATAATGGTAAGAGGACTTGGGCTTCAAATGTTCGACAATGTTTAAATTCATATGGGTTTGGGGGGCCGAATAGCTCAGTTGGTAGAGCGCCGGACTCGTGATCCTGGGGTTGCGGGTTCGAATTTCGGTATAGGGGGATTTTTCCCTCGGAGTTAACATTGGTTCTGACTCCATTCCCCATATAGTCCTTCGAATGAGACTATAAACCGAGGTTCCGTGTGTGAACGCACGCATAACATCTTGCACACACGTAAAATCCCATCACCAACTTTCGGAAGAGAAGGCCAGTTTGGCCGTTGGTATGGATGACACGTGACACATAGCATGCACCTTCCCCGAAGATGGAGTATGGCTGCCTTAATGGCGGGATAAAAAAGGGTCATACACACAAAACTCCACTGCCTGGCTATACAGGGAGTGTCCGCAGGAGTATCAGCCTGCGTACGCAGAAAGAAAAAAGAAAGAAAATATGGGTTTGGATTTGTGTGGGGTAACCAAGGTGTTGAAAATATATCAGGATTTCTAAATAGTTTTAAACAGAGGATTATCGAGTGCAGGTGGCAGGACTGGCATGACCATATGTCTAATAGTGATAGCTTTGTTCAGTACAAACTCTTTAAATCGACGCATATTGTAGAACATTATATTAAGATAAAAAAAAAAAGAATAGATACGTTAGGTGTGCACTGACAAAATTCAGATTAGGTGTATCTGACATTGCTTGCCATCGTTTTAGGTATAGCAATGTTGTTGAAAGTGATCTAACATGTCGATTATGTAAAAGAGCAAGAGAAGATGAAATACATTTTTTGTTTTGCTGTCCTGCTCTGAGTGATTTAAGAATAAAACTTAGCCAATCCAAATATGATGCAGAACCGTGTAACTTTACACTCATTCTCGTATTATCGACAAGTAATGAGAATACACTATTGAATTTAGATAAGTATGTTTATGAAGGAAACAAGAGAATTCAGACTGCAATATCTTGAGGGTATGTTTGTTTGTTTGTTTCTTAACTTACGGTATTTCATCATTAGATTTTGATTGTTTTTTTTCTGACATTAATTTTTAAATAAAACCCCCTTCAGAGGGGTTTGCCTTAATCTGAATAAAAGATTCGCATTGCAAAAAAACACTTTGTGAAAAAAAACAAAGTACTACACACACACACACACACCCCACCACACCAACAACACACACACCACACACACACACGCCACAACATACACACACCCCCAACACACAACCACCACACACCACACGCACCACACACAAACACCAAAAACACACACAACCACAACCCACCAACCACACCAAAAACCCACAACACACACCCCACACACACCACACCAACACCCCACACTTTTGAGATGGCGCAACTAAATTTCACACTTTAAAAAAAAAAGAAAAAAAAAAGCTACCCACTTAAAATGGCGGCAAGGGTTTACAAAAAACAGGAAAAGAAGAAGAAGAAGAAAAGAAAGAAAAAAGAAGAAGAGAAGAAGAAAAAGGAGTGAGAAGAGAGGAGAGAGAGAAAAAGGAGAGGACAGAGACAAGACAGAGAACAGGGACCCATCATCAGCAGATGTTTATTCGTAAAGGCCTAGCCCTTAGAAGGGGGTAAATAAACGGAAATCGCGAAATTTCATAAATGCAATCTAAAATTTGACAAACTTAACAGGGTTATTTAACACTCATTTGCATTCAAAAAGCTTTTCAAAAATACAAACGAACCGCTGCTATTTTTTATTCGATGATGTCATTAACATAATAAATTTTTGAAAAAACAAGGTTTTCTCAATATTAATGGGATTAATTGTGTCTATAACTTGTACACAAAAAGAAACATTTTTTTTTTCATCCCCACACAGGGACTGAAAAATTATGATTATTTAAGGCCGAAAAGGGTTAAAATGTACCATATCCGATACACCAAATCTAAATATGACATTTTTTTCAACATGTCTTTTAAATTTGCATTGACAATTTTTTGGGGAATACCGTGTATGGGAATTTAAACTCTGTAAACTCAAATCGGCGATGCCCCCTCGATAGAAAATTCCATTCTGCCAGTGACATAAATTAACCCTTTGCCGAAATACAGTAAGATGTTATTGATCTAAAAATGATTCTCCCACCCCCCAAAAAAAAATTTTAGTACAGTTTAACCTCCTTTAGGGCCCAAAAGCGCAAACCCATATTTCCGAGACTAAAAGGTTGCACTACTCTTCGGGGCCAATTATTAAACCCTAGTACTAGCTGCCAAACTTTTATATGATTTATGTGGTATCTATTACAAAGCCCATCCGGTTTAATTTTTCCCAGAACGAAGCACCTCACCACAGAAAGTAAATGTTTGGGGTACCATTGTCTCCCCTAAACAAATCTTTGGCGTTTTTTAAAAAAAACCCCGGGAAAAACCCTTTTCAATGCATTTAAATAATTTTCAATTTGTAAAAAGCAGTATTGGCCCCATGACTCACCGTATTGTACCAGGGGTTAATCTGAGAATCGAAAACTTTAAAAACGTGAAAAGGGCCCCATTATTAAGCATACGCTTTTCTTTTAGAATAAATAACAACTTTTTACGCTTCTTATAAGGTCTTTGCAAGCGAAACCAAAATTTAAATGTGTTAAAAAAAAAAAAATTTCCAAAGTTTTAAAAAAAAAAAAATGCCCAAGTACTTAAAAATTCACCACTGGCAAGGCTTTCCTTTGTAATCCATTTTCCCGGCAGCGAGATGCCCCCTTTCTTAAACACTGGATATTACTGTTTCCCCTTTTTCCTTAACTGTGTGATGCAGAGCCTTTCTAACCTTTTAAAAGTTTTTGGAGACAGCATCTTTCTGACATTGAATCGGGGGCCCGGAATAGCCTTTTTGGTAGAGGCCTGCCGAAATCTGGTGACCCGGGGGTTGCCGGGTTCAAACCCCCGCCGGGCTTTTTCGGTACGGGGGGATTTTCCCTGGGAAACATTGGTTTGACCCTTTTTCCCAACAGTCCTTCAATAACTTTTAAACCGAGGTTCCGTTGTAAACGCATCAAACATCTTGCACACAGAAAAATCCCATACCAACTTTGGGAAGAGAAACCATTTTGGCCGGGGTATGGATGACACGTACACTGCATAAACCTGGGAGAAATGGAAAAAAAGAAGGAAGAAAGGGAAAAATGATGAGATATTAAACGATACTGACTGGATACAGGGGAAACGACGAAAAACGCCAGCGGAGTCTCAGTGGGCATCCCAGGGCAGCCTTTGTGTAAACGGTGGGATGTAAAGCGTTAGAGCTTGGCCTCTACGAGAAAAGGCGCTATAAAAGTTTTCTTTATTTTATTTTTATTTTTTAAATAACGTCGTCAACGAAGAGGGAGAAAATCTAAATGCCTTTTACTAACTACCCGTGTTACCATTATGTACTTCTAAGTTTTTTAAAAAAAAAAAAAACATGAAAAAGAATGGAACTACAAAATCCCCCTGTTTAACTCCCAATTACATTTGTGTAGTTGTTAGAGAATCCCCTCACTTCCCTTTCACAAAATTAAAATCATCCCCAAAGTCCTGGGTTCATTTTTAACCAAAATTGGCCAAATACCTCCTCTGACAGAGTCAAATTTTTTTTTTTTCAAATCAATAAAACTACAATTTTTTTCGTTTTAAACAAAACTTTTTTGAAAAAAGGGCCACAAGTAACATTTTTAAACCAGCTTGAAATTCGCCTTTTAAAATATTTCTTCACCCATTTTAAAGCTTCTATAAAAAAGGCATATATATTTACTGCCGATGTTGCACAGGAGATCCCTTGTTTGTCGGATTTTTAAACGCCCTTTTTTAAAAGGGGAAAAAAAATGTTTCGGCCAAATTTTAGGAAACCACCCTTTATAAAAATAAAGTATTCAAAAATTTTGGGGAAAAAAGTTCATCACCAAATGGGATTTGCTCATTTTTTTTACTTTCCCCCAATACCCCTCGGACCCCCCGCTTTCGTTTTTGTCATTTATTTAAAGCCAAAATGTCTTTTTTTAATATGGGGCAAATTTAATTACGTAATTCTCATCGACGTATCACCCCTTTTCCTTGCCCTCCTTTTGAAAAAGTTTTTTTTCTTTTAAGCTTTTTTAAAAGTGATGAAACAAATTTTCCAACTGAAATATTTTTGGGGATGAATTTTTTTTTTCTTAATTTTGCGCATTGTCCCCCAAAACCCCCTTTTGGCTTTTTAAGGGAAGCATTAATTATCTAACATAATTCTTTTACATTTTTTTCTTTTTCTTCAAAAGATTTTTTATAATTTGCGTCGGATTGGGGTACCACGTGATCAGGATAATAAAGTTCACGTATTTATTAACAATTAGGGCATTTTTTTACGAAAAGACTACCTATGTCCCAACTTCGCACTTCTTTTTTTTTCCTTTAAATTTTCTTCTTCATACACCCCCAGCCTTTTTAAAACAATTTTTAAAAAAAAATAAAGCTCATAACATTGCCTCAATAGAAATTGTCATGTGATCTTTGTGACATTTTGGCGAACCCTTGTATAAATGAAACAAGCCAAAAAAGTACACCCAAACAAATTTTTAACCAAATGATGACTTATTTCTTTCACTTTATTCGGGGTTAAGCTGTGTAAATTAATACGACCCCAAATATTTTTGGCAAATAAACACGTTCACCACCAAACTTAAATCTTTAGAAGTGTTGAAAACAATCACCCATTACAAAATAATCGTTAAATGTGCCAACTCAGTATTTATTTAGCAAACCTTTGAGGGCGCCCACCCCCAAAACCTTTAAAATGACAAATCCAAAGCAGTGCACATACCAGCAGCATCTTACCCTAACGTTTAAAAACTTTCTTCTAATTTCGTCCACTTGCATGGCCACTCGGGACGTTGGTTTTCAAAGAAAAAAATGCTTCAAGTCTTGGAAAAAGTTTTAAAACGACCCAAAACACCATTTTCTTTTTTAAACATCACCAAAAGAAAGCAAGCGTACAAATAAGTCTTCAAAAAAGCAAAAACCCTTGTCAGATTGAAAAGTAACAGGCGAACCTTTTGGGACATTAACCACAACAAGAATTTTTTAATTTTACCCAAAAATTTATTTATCAAAATAAAAAAGCAAAGATGTCTACTCTCTCCAGGGCTTATGGTGAAAAAAACTTTTTATCAGACATACTAAAGCGCCCCGATCGCCTTCCCCGAGTGTAAATTTTTACGGGATTACACAATTTTTTTATCCAAAAAAAACAACGATTGGAAATATTTCATAAAAATTTTACTCGGCATGTAAAATCAAAAGAACAAAAACCAAAAAAACCTTTGTGATAGCTTAAAAAAACATTTACATCCAGTGAAAAAAGAGAGGCCTTTGATTTATTTCCAAAAAAAAGTTAAAACCCTTCAAAACAAGGTGACACGTATCACATCCTCGGAAAAAAATCAGACGGGGTTTTTTGGGCATCCCACACAACAAAAACGAGAAAAACTGAATTCAAACAGATTAGGCACATCCCCTTCAATATTCAAATGAAAAAGTAATTTTGACACTGAAATTTGTGCGTCTGCGTGCTTGACGCATTTCCCCATCATTCCCCCCGAGAGAGAAAAGAGAGAGAGGGGAGAAAGGGGAGAGATGGGGGGAAAAGACGCTGTCATTTTATTTGAAAAATCAACTCACAGGTTTTTAAACAAAGGCTCTCAAAGGCGAATATGTTCTGCAAAAAAAACAATGGTTTTTTAATCAGTTTAAAAGTGCTCGGAGGATAAGTGGCTTTGGGGGGAAAGATTTGCACATGGGGGAAAAGAGAGAAAAAGAGAAGAGAGGAGAGAGAGAGAGAGAGAGGGAAAAAGAGAGAGAGAGGAGAGAGGAGAGTGGGGGAGAGAGAGAAAAAGAGAGAGGAAGAGAGAGAGAGAGAGAGAAAAAAACACAACCACAACCACCCCACACACACACAACCCACCAAAAAACCCCAACAACACTTACACACAAATTAACACCCCAAAAAATAATTTCAGTCGCCACACCCACACTGCCGTCCCCCACCTGCAATTTAAGCTATTCAGATCAATTACCACACCATTCGTTTAGTTTGAAAAAAAGTTTCCATACGGGGATCATTCCCCAAAGTCGGGGTTCACAGGGCGGGCTAGAGTTTTGAACTGAACCACAAGAGAACAAATGACTTTGTAAGTTATCTAAATAATGGTGGTTGATGCTCTGTTTTCACTTTTTGATAAAAATGTATGCAAATAGTTTTCAGCGAATTTCGCACTCAATACATCAAAGCCAACAGAGAGAAGAGAGAGAGAGAGAGGGGAGAGAAGGGAGAGAGAGAGGAGAAGGAGGAAGGTCTCAACGGGCTTAAAAACGGGCGCAGGCACCCCCTATAAGGCTTGATTTAGTATGTCTTTACACAGGGACAAAAAAATGAGCGTGCTCTCAGAAGTTTTTTTTCCCCCGATTCGAAACGTTGATTCCCCTTATGTGGAGAAGATACAGACTGATGTTTCCCAAAAAACAGATTAGAATAACCAAAGGGGTCCTTAACTGAGGTGCTCTCAGAAGTTTTTTTTTTTTTCGATCTGACGTTGATTCCCCTTAAAAAGGGGTGAAGATACAGACTGATGATTCAAAACAGTTGAAAAAACGCAATGGGGTTTTCGGGGTTTTTCGGCACAACGACAGTGTCATGACGGGGGCTCAATTGATGTTAGTTTGCTTTTGGTTTCCCCCAATTCAAGGTCTTTTTAAATAAGTCATCCCCCTGGGATCCCAAAAACCCCGGGATGGTTGTTCGGGGTTTTTTTTTTTTTTTTTGAGACCTTAGCATTTTTTTATTGCGTTAATGCTGACCTCTTCACGCCGTAACAACAAAATGGAATTTGTAATTATTCATGAAAGGGGTTTTTTGTGCATTTGTTATTGTGGGGCGTGAAAGGGTTTAAAGAATTTGAAGCCAAACGCCTCGCGAAGTGTAGGGGACAAACGGGGAACCCAAACAGCATCCGGTGAGAAGTGGGAGCGAACAAAAAGCGAACGGGGGAAAGGGATAAAAGGGCGTGGTTTTTTAAGGGGAAAAATGCCCCCAATGACTGCCTTTTTTAAAGAAAAGTTTTTTCCCTTTAAAACCCAATCCCCCCGTTTGCTATTCCCCCCCCCCCCAACGTTCGAGGCAAAGGGAAAAAATAAGAGGGGATTCATGAAAGTTCATATCGACAGTTTTTTAAAATAATTAACTTTTTACACACTAGGTGGTTTTTAGAAGTGCAAAACAAATAGGGGCACCAGCAGGCAAAAGGAAAAAAATTTTGGGGGTTGCCTTTAAAACTATCTTTTATGCACGATCTATTTCTAACGAACTGAATAATTTTTTCCAAAAGTTTCCCAGCGCGGTTTGTTGTCGTAAACCATTTGCCCTTGCATTTTTAACATGCGGCAGCGAGAAAAGCAAGATGCTGGATATTGCACAAAAACGCCCAAGGGGAAATAAAAACCCCAAAAAAATGACAGGGGGGAAAGTTCATTAGCTTTTTTTGGGGTTTCTCCCCTTGTACCCAAACGCCCCAGCATTTCATCTCCCCCGGGGGGTTTTACTGTCC
>CM031617.1:26831933-26844433 GCA_018398815.1 Conus ventricosus | reverse complement strand
GTGAGTGTAGTGGAGTGAGTGTAGTGTAGTGTAGTGTAGTGAGTGTAGTGTAGTGTAGTGTAGTGTAGTGCAGTGTCGGAGTATAATGAAGTATGGTGTGGAAAAGTGTAGTGTAGTGTAGTGTAGTGTAGTGTAGTGTAGTGTAGTGTAGTGTAGTCTTGTGTCACAAAGCGCAGTATAATGAAGTATGGGGGTGGAGTAGTGTAGTGTAGTGTAGTGTAGTGTAGTGTAGTGTAGTGTAGTGTAGTGTAACAAAACGCAGTATAATGAAGTATGGAGTCGTGCAGGTATGTAGTGTAGTGTAGTGCAGTGTAGTGCAGTGCAGTGCAGTGCAGTGTAATGTAGTGTAGTGTATGCAGTGCAGTGCAGTGCAGTGCAGTGCAGTGTAATGTAGTGTAGTGTAGTGCAGTGCAGTGCAGTGCAGTGTAATGTTGTGTAACAAAGCGCAGTATAATGAAGTATGGAGTCGTGTAGCGTGGGGTAGTGTAGTGTAGTGTAGTGTAGTGTAGTGTGTGTAGTGTAGTGTAGTGCAGTGTGTGGTATGGTGTGGTGTGGTGTAGTGCAGTGCAGTATAGTGTAATACAGACAAGTTTAGAGTAAAGTAGTGCAGGGTAGTGCAGTCTAGTTTAGTCTACTCTAGTCTAGTCTAATCTAGTCCAGTGGTGCAGTCGAGTTAAGTTTTCTCTAGTGAAGTGTGCTGCAATATATCGTAGAGGTATGTGTTGTATCAGAACCGATTTACGTCGTGGAAGTTGGGGTGGCACTTTCCTGGAAGAAGGTGCTAGTGCATTGCAGTTCGTTCTATTTGCTGCCACAGCAAATTACATTCTGTTTTCTCCAGGAGCGATTCCATCTCCTCTCGCCAGGGAACTACTCTGTTCTGCGCCCCCTCCTCTGTTTCTCTAGTACCCCTCCTCCCCTCCCCCCTTCCCTAACTTCTCTCCGTCTCTCGACAAACACCTCTCACATTTTTTTTTTACTATGCGTAGCTTCCCCCCCCCCCCTCCCTCCCCCCCCCCCCCCCCCCCCCCCCCCCCCCCCCCCCCTGCTTCATTGTCCCTTCATTTTTTCTGCCTCTGGTCCCTTCTCTGTAAAGCACTCCTCTCTCTCCTTTTTTTTTTTTTTTTTTGCTCCTGTAAAACATCTCGTTCTCTGTTTCTGTAAAACAAACCCCCCCCCCCCCCCTTTTTTTTGGTGGTCTATAACACATCTTCTTCTTTTTCTCTTTGTGCTAAAAAAAAAAAAATCCACGTTCTATTTTTTTTTGTTTTGGTAAAACACCCCTTCTCCTCGGGCTCTCTCTGTAAAGCACGTCATGCTCAGTTCTCTGTCTTTGTAAAACACATCTTTTTTTTTTTCAATCTCTTTCTGTAAAGCACCCCCATTGTCTGTCACTGTCTTCGAAAATTCCCTTCTTAGTCCTCTTTCTGTAAAAAAACAACAAACAAACAAACAAACATCCTGTTCTTTGTCTCTGTCTCTGTAAAACACCTTCGTCTTAGCCTTTTTATTTATTGTTTTAATTTTTTTAATTTTAGAACACCACATTCTTTGTCTCTGTTTAAACATCCCCATCTCATCCATCTCTTTCCGTAAAACTTCCGTTCTCTTTTCTGTCTCTGTAAATTAATCCTCTTAACAGCTTTCGTATTTATCTTTATCGCTTGTCTATTTCCTTTAGAATCAAAGCGTATATGCACAGACTTATAACTAATTTTATATTGAAACATGTGCTGAGACCTTTACATTGCGGGCAAATAAGCTTTTAAACCACATGATCAAGGGTACTGCGACAGAAGAATACGCAGACAGACGCCCCACCCCCTCCTCCCCCCACCTTCACTCCCCACCGCTACTTCCCCACCTCCACCCCCCCCCCCCCCCCCTGTCTGCTACCTCTTCCTTCACTGCCCCCCCCCCCTTCTCCCACCACCCCCCCCCCCCTCCTCTCCTTCACTCCCCAAAAGCAAACGCCATTTGGCATTTTGTCAATCGTCATAATTTCGACATGGCTTGAATCCATTGCTTTGCCTTTATCCTCTCGCCAGACAGCACCCTCCCCCCACCCCCACCCCCACCCCCTCCTTCCTTCTTTCCTTTCCTGTGTTCTGGAATCGGTTCTGAGCATGTCCGTTCCACTCTGACCTTCCCGTCCTTCCCGTCCTTCCCGTCCTTCCCTCCTGCCGACCAGCACGGCTCAGAGAGGAGAATGTGATCGTCATTGGCAGGTGATGATTTCCTTCCACACTTTTCTCTTGGTCGGAGTGGGGAGAGAGAGAGAAGAGAGAGAAAAGAGAAAAGAGGAGAGAGAGAGAGAGAGAGAGAGAGAGAGAGAGAGAGAGAGGGGGGGTTGGGTGGGGGCAGACAAACGGACGGACAGACAGACACAGATAGACACAGAGACTGACAGACAGAGAGACAGACTTACAGGGGAAAAGAAGGAGAGAATCAACAGACAGCAGACAGACGACAGACCCGGGCAAAAAAGACATAAGACAAACTGGGGGAAGGGGGGGTAGGGGGGGAGAAAAATGTGGGGGAAGGGGGGAAGGGGGGGGGGGGGGGGGGCGAAGACGAGATTGGGGGAGCGGAGCAACGGACAAAACTCCCTTTTCCCTTGGGAAACTATGACATTTTAAGTGGAACTCGTTAAAGGGGATCCTTTACCTGACAAAAACAACATCAACATCATCATCCCCAAAATCATCATCATCATCATCACAATCATCATCACAACAACAACAACAAAACAACAACAACAAAAAACCAAAGCGACGACGACGACGACGACCCCCCCAACGACGACGACAACAACAACATCCTCTGTGTGGGCCCAAGAAGGACAGGGTCCCGAGTCTCCAGATGGGCTGGGAGGAATCTTTTTGTCATCTTTCCAAAAGACTCCCAAAGGGAATCTTTAGAGGCGAAAATCTTTTCCCTTTGGGCCCTTTCCCCCGGTGGGGTCCAAGAAACAAGTGTGTCCCCGAAAAATGATCCCGCTAAAATGACAGACAAAGGAATAAAGTTAAACAAATCGGAGAAACCCGAACCGGTTTCTCCTATGGGACAGGGCCCGCAGTTTTACTGTATGAGTAAAACCGGTTAACCCCCTTTCACCCACTCTTTTCCTTTAACAGCGAAAAAACCCCGGAAAAAATTTTATATGATGTTTCTTTTTAAATGAAAAAAAATTTATAAAAAAGACCCATTTTGGGGTTTTCCCTTATCATAAAAAAAACAACCCCCCACATCAACTACCCCAAACCAGTGGCGGGGGAAGCTGGCCAAAGGGTTTGGGGGGGGGGGGGGGGGGGGGGGGGGGGGGGGGGGGGGGGGGGGGGGGGGGGGGGTATTCAAATCATTGAAAATCCCACAATCAAAACATGACAATTCGATAAAATAAAATTAAAAATTCCAGCATGCAATTTCAGTTCACACACACACACAAAACCACACACACACACACACACACACACACACACCACACAACACACACACAACACACACACTTGAAATACACTTTGGGATGCTGCAATTAAACGTTGCAGAAACTGAGACAAAAGAGAGAGAGAGAGCGTAGAGAAAAAGAGAGAGAGAGGGAAAAGAGAGAGAGAGAGAGGGAGAGGAAAAAGAGATGGAAGAGAGGAGGGGAGGGGAGAGAGAGCGAAGAGAGAGGTAGGGGGGGACAAACTGTCAGACTTTCTGACGAATAACGTAATCACATACCTTTTCTCCATATTGACTGGACCCTTAGGCACCGTAAAGGCAGTTACTAATTTACGATTTTCACAGTCGTGCATTAGCAGGTTACACCAACAGCTGGGAGGTTACACCTTACACATTTAATTTTCCGAAGTAACTTTGACGTCGTTCGTTTCTGCAAAACTAACTCGGAAGAAATTTCAGCGAGATTGGCTGATCAACCTTGTCTTTGAACACATGCAATAATGAGACAGTTGTTCAGGCGCTCCTGATTATAGGGCTTCAGAGGTATGTTCTGACCCGCTTCAAGGCAGAAAAACTGCGTTCAGCTGTTTCAGGTGTAACTGGAATGGTCAAGTACAGCCTGATATGTTTGTCTACGTCACTCAACATTCTTTTAACAGTGTCAGAGCTGTCAGTCTTCTAGCAGTGCCTCAAAGATGGACTTCTTGTTGTCCCCCAGAGCATGTGGAAGATGGCCAACTGTGTTTGAGTCTGTCCATGTCAATGTCCGCAGCATATGTGTCTTTGATCTCTTGAGGAATTTCTGGATTCCTTCCTGCAGCTCCGTCACCCAAGAGAATTTCAATCTTCCTTGGCAACTTTGTTGGTCAAACCTGTGCTTTACATGCTCTTTGACGTATTCTATGGCCTCATAGTACTGCTGTCTGTAATAAGCAGAAGGGTCAGAGTAGCTGTGACCCTGGGAGCCCTCATCAAGTCTCAGTGGAGGCTGTCTCTGTCTCGGAATACGGGGCTCATCACCCACGTTTGCAGCCGTGGTTGAGACGTCGGCAAAAAAAGTCTGGAAACTTTTATCCTGGCGCATACTTTCAAGCATTCTCAACAGAGGTTTGCAGTGTTTGCTGCATCCACACAGGACGTTTGTTTCCTTTGAACAGCAGTCGCCAGCTCTTCAGTCACAGCAAAGCCATCCCGTGAAAGTGAGAGCCCAAGACAGGTGGAGAACTGCTACATAAGTGCTGAAGGCGGGATGGATGTCCTCCTGGCTCATCATGTCCTTGCGAGACTAGTTCAAGTGTTTCTTGCAAAGCCTCATAGTTCTCATGAGAGAGTCAAAAGCTCTTGTTCGAACAGTCCACCTTGTTGGACACAGTGGTTTAATGGACGGGCTGCACGAATTTGATGTTTCATGTTGGATTGTTTCAAAAAGGATCTGTCGTTTTGGTGATAATTAATTGATCAACTGAATGACCTCTGTGGCAAAGTCAAGGGCATCTCTTATTACTTTGACCTTTCTGGAAGCCGTTGTAACACAAGATTGACTGAATGTGCCAAACAGTGTACGGACACTGCTGACGGGACCTCATCTTGGAACGTTTTGCTACTCCTGAAACGTGACCCTGAAAATTTACTGCCCCGTCATAGGCCTGACCCCTACACTTCTGCACTTGCAAGTCCAGCTGATCAACAATCCTTCAGCGCATTAAAAATTGTCCCATGCACAGGTATTGTCAACATGCACCAGTCCCACATGCTCCTCTATGAGTTCAAACTGCCTCAGTTACCGATCTTATGCAAAATTACAACCTGCTCCCTGTTTGCAACATCACGGGTTTTGTCAGCTAGTATCGAAAACCCAATTCGCATCTCTGATTTCAAGTACAACAGATCGCAAGATTTTATGTGCCATAATCCCTAGGATCTCGTTTGACAATATCATGTGGCAGATATTTTGAACCTGTGTTTGGTTTTTTCCTTGCAGCCCTCTCCAAGCAGGGCTTGAGCAGCTGTTGAAGGTTGCCTTCCTGCTCGTCATGTCCACGGAGAGGCAGACCCTGACGCAGGAGAACTGAAGGCTCTTTAGTTCGTTCATCAGGCTTTGCAGGTGTTTCTTTTGTTCTGTTTCATGCTGGCACGTCACTGGAGCATACACTGACTTTGTAGACTGCTACAGTTTACGTCATAACGCTGCTCCATGTGAAGATGATTTTCGTGGCTTGAGAACTTTTCCAGCGCTTTCTTCCAGTTGTCAAAACCGCTCCATCCAAACGCTGCATCGTTTGCAGCCTTGATGATTAGCCCTCATGCAGAATAAACAACATACCTTGTTGTCTGTTGTGCATAGGTGAAGCAAGGGTATTTCTGGAACCAAGATCTTTGGAAATAGCACGTCTTCCTGAACGTACCCTGGTCGTTTGGAGAGGACTGGTCGCTCTGTGGCTGAAAGAGGTTGACTGCGTCCTTGCAGCACACAGTAGACTGACATTTTGGTTTTCTTACAGTAGCAGGTCGGTCAATGTCATCACGAGGAGACTGCGCAGGTCGGTTGGCGTCGTCACGAGAGACTGCATAATTGATGCACCTCTGTAGGAGATGAGAAAAACACTTTCTTCCTCCTTTCTTCAACATTTTCACTGTCCTGGTTTGGTGAAGTGTTAGGCTCACAAAATGTTCCTCGCCTATTTGCCCTATAAGGACAGGTGGAAGGGATGATTCAATGTCCCCGCCAAGATCTTATTCATCAGGTTAGCATATCCTGGAGCTCTCTTGCTGACTTGCACTACAATAGCATCAGCATATATATGCCATTCTGGCAATGTTGGCCAGGTACTGGTCAGTAATGTGTGACCAAAGTGGGTCAGCTGCAGAGAGGTTCCCGAGAAATGTGTTGACATCTTTCCTGAGCGAGTTTGACAGGAAGTCTGACAAGTATGACGACAAGGTGATGCACCATCAAACATCTCTCTCTCTCTCTCACCTCTCTCTCTCTCTCTCTCTCTCTCTCTCTCTCTCTCTCTCTCCCTCTCCGATTTTTTTGGTGTGCTCAATATTATGGGGGGGGGGGGGGGGGGGGGGGGGGGGGTATAGAGGGTGGACCCCCCCGGGGGGGCCCCCTGTTTTGGGGGGGGGCGCGTGTGAGGGGGGAAATTCATGACGTGATTATTGGAATTCCCTCGCCATCAACTCCATGAAACCCGTTTCGAAAGGGATTTAAATGTTCCATTGACGTGATTTTGGAATTCCCTTATACTCCATTTCAAAATTTCCATGAAAGCCCCATGTTCAGAAATGTTCCGCCTGATGTGATTTTCGAGATCCTTAAAGAAATGATCACCTTTTATCCGATCGTGGATGTTCTGGAAGAAAGATTTAAAAAAAAAAAAAGATTTTCCGCGGTTTAAAATCTGTTTCAAAGAGGTTTTTTTTTTTTTTAAAAAAACTTCAAACAGATCTGCGTACGATCAACTTCGGCGAAATGCCAACTCTGATATGGTCTCCTCGCAACATGAATTAAATTGAACAGAACTGAATGAGTACTTTTTTTTTCCAGTGGCGCTGTGCCAGTGTCTTTTGAGACAGACAATTGCCAGGATGGACTGTGGTATAAACCCCAGAACTAACGTTAATCAATAGGGAATGGGGGTGAGGGAGAGGGTGGTAAGGAGTAAGTAAGGTGGATTAGAAACTGTCTCCGCGTTATCTGCACTTTCTGGTTTTTACTGGAGCTGAAGGTTTTGATATACCCAGTTTTAAAGACACAGTCTAGACAGACACTTAACCAAGTAAGCGCACTGGCTGTAGGAAATTACCATATTTATACGTGGGTCCAATGGTGACTGACGCTACTTTAGTTTCATTCTCGTGCACTTCACTGTCGTAATTCAGGATGACAGCACAAACCTACCGTGAGGGTTGTACTGCTACAGACGTTTTACCTGGGTCTGTTAAACCACATCTGGCAGCGATCACTTTTGATTTGTTGGAAAACTTTGTGATACAATGCCAGGACACAAAGTGAAAGCATAAACTGTACTATCAGTTCGTATGCTAATGAATTCTTCCATTCAGACTTGAACTAAAAACTCACACACACATTAGCAGTCAGCGTAAATTAAAACGAATGGACATGATGAGAACATTGTGTGATATTTTCTATTGTTGTATGCTGCCTCATCCTCATGCTCCCTCCGTGACGTCATTTCCATGCCGTTTATTGCGGCTCCCCCATGCACATCCACACCCAGTCGTCCTGTCCCAGCCACAGGATTTCAAGGACAGTATAGATGGGGCACATGCACATCCACACCCAGTCGTCCTGTCCCAGCCACAGATTTCAAGGACAGTATAGATGGGGCACATGCACATCCACACCCAGTCGTCCTGTCCCAGCCACAGGATTTCAAGGACAGTATAGATGGGGCACATGCACATCCACACCCAGTCGTCCTGTCCCAGCCACAGGATTTCAAGGACAGTATAGATGGGGCACATGCACATCCACACCCAGTCCTCCTGTCCCAGCCCGTGGATTTCAAGGACAGTATAGATGGGGCACATGCACATCCACACCCAGTCGTCCTGTCCCAGCCACAGGATTTCAAGGACAGTATAGATGAAAGCACTTGCCCATTCACGCACACTGGCTGCATCTTTGATGGCATGTTTTCTGTCTGATCTCTGGAGACTTGGCAAAGTGTAGTGTAGATCTGTCCATGTTCATTACACAGCTTGCTTGGAGATGACAGCATCAGCTACACTATGACACTGTCAGAAGGGGTGAAGGAGGGGGTTAAGTGGAGAAAGGGCTGAGGGGTGGGGTGGGGGGTGGGGTATGGGGCGAATAAAGTGACGATCATTTCAAATGTTAGAAGCGCTCACATGATTTGAGTAGCCTTGATGTAAAGGCTGCATACGTTGAACGCACATTTTGCCTTTTGACAACTTGTGTGCTTAGTATAAAAGCGGGCACTTATCTGGTATGCGCCATCGGGACTATTCACTTCGGCAGGCCAGGCAAAAAAATGGGACACATCTTTAGTTTTATTCAAAGCGGCGCTAACCCGAGGAAGGTATGAGCGAGTACTGCCAGAAGAACCACGACGCTTCCAAAAGCCCTAGCAACGTCGTTCACACAGCAGGAGACCAGAAATCATTGTCTAAAAACATCTCTGAACTCCAGAGCATGGAAGTGGCGTTTTACTGGATGAGTGGACAACTGGGCGTGCACAACAACCTTTCAGAATGGGAAAATCATCCACAGATCATCAGAAAGAGCGGCATGAGACCGGACACATTTGTCCACTCAAGTTCATTAGATCAAATTATTCCAATTGAACACACTACGCGGATATACAAACCTGACATCTACAAGAAACGTATGCCAGCCGTGAAAGAATCCGACCACAAAGCCAGTCGTCACCCTTGGGATTGGGGCGAGGAGTAAGAAGCTCGTCTTGTCTATGAGCTGCTGAAACAGCTCTCTGTTCTTAGCGACAAGAGGACCATTGGCCTAAAATCCCATGGCAGAACTAGCAGAAAAGAGGTCCAGCAGGTTTTGGTCGAGGGGAAACAACGGTGCATTTTCGCACAGCTTAGATATCTCCAACTTTGAACAGATGTCTGAGAGCCAGGTGGTATACATCGACCTCAAAGCGACATAGCTCTGAGACGCCCCACCCTCCTAAAGGTGCGGGTTTGAATCCGTGGCAGCATGAAGACAAACAAACAAACACAAAAAACCTTAATGACAGCAGAAGGGCTTCTAGAGTCATGACCTGATCATCCCGTCCCCCTTAAAGTGTAAAGAGCTCAGCGTCGAAATCTAGTTTGGGGGTGGGGATGGGGTGGGTGGTGGGGTCGTCTCTGAAGATCTTCGTTTGTCAATCTCCCCCTTCAGTTTCTTCCTTCTTGCCCGATAAGCAGCGTAGACTGTCCAGCACGCGCCCACCGTTCTGAGTCCTCAAAGTGAGGAACCGGTATGGTCACCGCGAGTTTGACCCCCTGTGTCTGCAATGGCCAGGTGTGCTCAAGGTGAAACGTTTCGTCTTCTATACTGACTTCATTCCGTCCGCGGGCCAGCTTAATGCAGGTGTTGCCAGGCTTGCTTGACCCAGGTATATTGTCGGGTTTGCTTGACCCAGGTATAGCAAGGCTATTTTGTTCCAGATACAGCCAGGTAGCTTGACCCAGGTGTAGCCAGGGCTAAGTTTGACCCAGGATAGCCAGGGCTAGTTTGTACCCAGGATAGCCAGGGCTAGTTTGACCCAGGTATAGCCAGGTAGCTTGACCCAGGTATAGCAGGGCTAGTTTGACCCAGGTATAGCCAGGGCTAGTTTGACCCAGGTATAGCCAGGTAGTTTGACCCAGGTATAGCCAGGTAGCTTGACCCAGGTATAGCCAGAGCTTGTTTGACTACGGTATAACCAGGTAGCTTGACCCAGGATAGCAAGGCTAGCTTGACCCAGGATAGCCAGGGCTAGTTTGACTCAGGTATTGCCAGGGATACTTGACCCAGGGATAGCCAGGGCTACTTTGACCCATGGATAGCTTGGGCTAGTTTGACCCAGGTATAGCCAGGTAGTTTGACCCAGGTATAGCCAGGTAGCTTGACCCAGGTATAGTCAGGGCTAGTTTGACCCAGGTACAGCCAGGGCTAGTTTGACCCAGGTATAGCCAGGGCTAGTTTGACCCAGGTATAGCCAGGTAGTTTGACCCAGGTATAGCCAGGTAGTTTGACCCAGGTATAGTCAGGATCACTTGACCTAGGTATAGCCAGAGCTAGTTTGACTCGGGTATAACAGGGTAGCTTGACCCAGGATAGCCAGGCTAGCTTGACCCAGGGATAGCCAGGGCTTGTTTGACTCACGTATAGCCAGGGCTACTTTGACCCAGGGATAGCCAGGGCTACTTTGACCCAGGGAAAGCCAGGGCTAGTTTGACTCGGGTATAACCAGGTAGCTTGACCCAGGGATAGCCAGGGCTAGTTGACCCAGGTATAGCCAGGGCTATGACCCAGGAATAGCCAGGGCTAGGTTTGACCCAGGTAAGCCAGGTTAGCTTGACCTAGGTATAGCCAGGTACTTGACTAGAATAGCCAGGTAGTTTGACTGGTATAGCAGGGTAGCTTGACCCAGGATAGCCGGCTAGCTTGACCAGGGTGCCGGCTTGTTTGACCAGTATAGCGGCTACTTTGACCCAGGATAGCCAGGCTACTTTGACCCAGGGAAAGCCAGGGCTAGTTTGACTCGGGTATAACCAGGGTAGCTTGACCCAGGGATAGCCAGGGCTAGTTTGACCCAGGTATAGCCAGGTAGCTTGACCCAGGAATAGCCAGGCTAGCGTGACCCAGGCACAGCCAGGTTAGCTTGACTGAGGTATAGCCAGGTAGCTAGACTCAGATATAGTCAGGGTAGCTTGACCTAGGTATACGCAGGGTAGCTTGACCCAGGTATAGCCGGGCTAGCTTGACTCAGGTGTGGCCCGGCTAGTTTGACCCAGGGTTAGCTGTTTTCCTGCAATATATTTTTGTGTACGCTGTTCTGCGTCACGCCTCCCTTTATCTATCTCGTGCTCTTTGGTCACTTGGGCAAATGTGGATTAACTGGGGTGGTGGAAGAGTGATGGGTTAAGCGGTAAGGGGGGGGGGGGGGGGGTGGGGGGGAGGGGTGGGGGGGGGGGGAGAAAAGGGGAAAAGAGGCTACGAAGTTTCGGGATCCCTTCCATCCATATTGCCCCTTCCACCGTTCCCCTGGCACCATTCTGCGTGGGGGAAAAAAAATTCATTGCAGAGCATTAAAAGCGCGTCCCAAGGAGGGAATAGTTATCAATCAAACAACCGAAAGAACAAACCAACAGCAACAACAACAACAACAACAACAACAACCAACAAAGCTCATGTCATATAATCGGTTAGCGAAACACGTAATCAGAAATGTAGGTTAGTAGTTTTTAAATTAACGCCTCCACCTTTCTCTCTCCCCCCTCCCTCCATCTCATTCCCCTTCCTCCATACATACATTCCCCTTCTTCTTCCACCACCCTCTCCTCCCGCCTTCTCCTCCCTTCCCCCCCCCCCTGCCCCACTCGCACCCCTCCCCTCCTACCCCCCCCCCCCATCACATACACGTCATACCTAGCCCCCCACCCATCAAGTTTTTGCCGAGAGTTGTTCAGCACTTCTTCTGTTAGGATATTGCGAACGACAGTAGTTTGCCCTCAATGTTGCCCCCCCCCTGCCTCCTCCCCACCCCCGCTCTCTCTCTGTCTCTCTCTCTCCTCTCTCTCTCTCTCTCTCTCTCTCTCTCTCTCTCTCTCTCTCTCTCTCTCTCTCTCTCTCTCTCTCTCTCTCTCTTTCCTGTCACGGCGAATCAATTATTACGTCGAGAGTACTTCCTTTCCTAAACGAGAACGCGGCTCTTCCCCTCCCGACCTTACCCCCTCCTCCTCCCCCACATCAACTTAAAAAAAAAACCAACTTATTTGATAAGTTGTGCTGTGCCACTCCTTCGATCCACCCCGGAGTCAGAATTCCAACAGTTGGTTTATTTTTCGCCTATCAGAGAAAGTTACAAAATTTGGATGCGTAGGGAAAAATAATGGTTGAAGATAATCAGACAGGATTTCCTTTTTTTATATTTTTATATCTAGCTCTTCAGGCAATCCATCGGAGGAAAAATTCCAACAGGTTTTTCTCACCGATCAGAAAACGTGACACTTTTTTTGCATCCGCGGGGGAAGATAATGGTTGAAGATAATCAGACAAAATTTCCTTTTTGGATATCTAGCTCTCTTCAGAACAACTTTTATCTTGTTCGCATGGAAAATGAAGAGGATTACATTTTAGTGCAGAAAAAAAAACTGTTAGAAACTACATTGTTTAAATTTCTTTTTTTTTTTCTACCTGTGTCTTTTTACACATGAATGTTAATATATTTCTCGGGCTATGTGATTTGCCGAATTCTGTCATCTTCTATGGAACTGGTAGAAAACAGCCGCCGGAATTCGCAAGTGTCCCCGTTCATCATAATTTTAAAGACAATACTTTCGTCCGGATG
>CM031617.1:26806933-26819433 GCA_018398815.1 Conus ventricosus | reverse complement strand
GGGGGTTTTAAAGTTTTAAAATTTTTTGGGGGGTTTTCCCCCGGGGTTTTTTTGGATTTTTTTTTGTTTTAAAATTTTTTTTGGGGGGGGCCCCCCCCCCCAAAACCCGGGGAAACCCCCCCCAAAAAAACCCAAAACCCAAAAAAAAAAAAAAAAACCCCCCCCCCAAAAACCCCACAAAAAAACCCCAAACCCACCCCCCTTTCCCCACCCCCAAAAAACCCCCCCCAACCCCCAACCCCCCCCCCACCAAACCCCCCCCCCCCCCCCCCCACCCCCCCCCCCCAAAACCCCAAACCCCCCCCACCCCCCCCCTTTTTTTCCCCCCCCCCCCAAAAAAAAAACCCCCGGGGTTTTTCCTTTTTTGGGCCCGGGGGGGGGGGGGGCCCCCCCCCCCCCCCCCCCCAAAAAAAAAAACCCCCCCACATTTAAAATCCCCCCCCCCCCCCAAAAGGGGGTTCCCCAAAAATTTAAAAAAACCCCCCCCTTTAATTTTTTTTTTTGGGGGGGGGGGGGGGGGCCCGGGGGGGGGCCCCCCCTTTTTCCCTTTCCCCCCCCCCCCCCCCCCCCCCCCCCCCCAAAAAAAAACCCCCCCCCCCCCCCCCCCCAAAACCCCCCCCCCCCCCCCCCCCCCCCCGGGCCCCCTTTCCCCCCTTTTTTTTTCCCCCCCCCCCCCCCCCCTTTTTTCCCCCCAAAAAAAAACCCTTTGGCCCCCCACCCCCCCACAAAAAAACCCCCCCCCCCCCCAACCCCCCCCCGGGAACCCCCCCCCAAACCCCCCCCCCCCCCCCCTTTTCCCTTTTTCCCCCCTTTCCCAAAACCTTAAACCTCCCCCCCCTTTCCCCCCCCCCCCCCCCCCCCCCCCCCCCCCCTTTTTTTTTAAAACCCCCCCCCCCTTTTTCCCTCCCCCCCCCCCCCACCCCCCCCCCCCCCCCCTCCGCCCCCCCCTTCCCCCCCCCAAACCCCCCCCCAAACCCCCAAAAACCCCCCACTCCCCCCCCCCCCCCCCCAAAACCTCCCTTTTTTTTTCCCCCCCCCCCAAAACCCCCCCCCAAAAAATTTTTCCCCCAAAATTTTTTTAAAAAAAAAATTTTTTTTCCCCCCCCCCCCCCCTTTTTTTTTTTTGGGGGGGGGGGGGGGGGAAAAAAAAAAAAACCCCCCCAAATTTTTTTTTTTAAAAAATTTTTTTTTTTTTTTTTTTTTCCCCCCCTTTTTTTTTTTTCCCCCCCCCCAAAAACCCCCCCCCCCCCCCCCCTTTTTTTTTTTTTTTTTCCCCTTCCCCCCCCTTTTTCCCCTTTTTCCCCCCCCCCCCCCCCCCCCTTTTCCCCCCCTTTCTTTTTTTTTTCCCCCCCCCCGGGGGTTTTTTTTTTTTTTCCCCCCCCCCCCCCTTTTTTTTTGGGGCCCCCCCGGGGGGGCCCCCCCCCCCTTTTTTTTCCCCCGTTTTTCCCCTTCCCCCCCCCCTTTTCCCCCCCCCCTTTTTTTCCCCCTTTTTTCCCCCCCCCCCCCCAAAAAAAACCCTTCCCCCCCTTTTTCCCCCCCCCCCCCCGGGGGTTTTTTCCCCCCCCCCCCCTTCCCCCCCCCCCTTTTTTTTTTCTTTTTTTTTCCCCCCTTCCCCCCCCCCCTTTTTTTTCCTCTTTTTCCCTTTTTCCCTTTTTTTTTTTTCCCCCCCCCCTTTTTTTTTTTCCCCTTTTTTTTCCCCCTTTTTTTTTTTTTCCCCCCTTTTCCCCCCCTTTTTTTTTTTTTTTTTCCCCCCCCCCCCCTTTTTCCCCTTTTTTTTTTTTCCCCCCCTTTTTCCCCCTTTTTTTTTTTCCCCCCCCTTTTCCCTTTCCTTTTTTCCCCCCTTTTTTAACCCCTTTCCCCCCCCCCTTTTTTTCCCCCCCTTTTTTTCCCTTTCCCTTTTCCCCCTTTTTTTCCCCCCCCCCCCTTTTTTCCCCCCCCCCTTCCCCTTTCCCCCCCCCCCTTTTTTTTTTTCCCCCCTTTTCCTTTTCCCCCCGGGTTCCCCCCTTTTTTTTTTTTTTCCCCCCCCCCCCTTTTTCCCCCTTTTTCCCCCTTTTCCCCCCCCCCCCTTTTCCCCCTTTTCCCCCCCCCCCCCCCCTTTTTTTTTCCCCCCCCCTTTTTTTTTTTCCCCCTTTTTTCCCCCTTTTTTTTCCCCCCCTTTTTCCCCTTTTTCCCCCTTTTTTAAAAATTTTTCTTTTTTTCCTTTTTTTTTTTTTTTCCCCCCCCCCTTTTTTTTTTTTGGGGGCCCCCCGGTTTTTTTTGGGTTTTTCCCCCCTTTTTTTTCCCCCGGGGTTTTTTTTCCCCCTTTTTTTTTTTTTTTGGGGGGTTTTAAAAAACCCCCCTTTTTCCCCCCCCAAAAACCCCCCCCCCTTTTCCCCCCCCCCCCCTTTTTTTCCTCCCCCCCCCCGCCCCCCCCCAACCCCCCCCCCCCCCCCCCCCCCCTTTCCCCCCCCCCCCTTTTTTTTTCCCTCCCTCTCTCCCCCCCCTTTCTTTCCCCCCCCCCCCCCCTTTTTCCCCCCCCTTTTTCCCCCCCCCCCCCTTTTTTTTTCCCCCCTTTTTCCCCCCCCCCCCCTTTCCCCCTTTTTCCCCCCCCCCCCCTTTTTTCCTCTTTTTCCCCCCCTTTTTTTTTTTAATTTTTCCCCTTTTTTCCCCTTTTTTTTTTCTCTTTTTTTTCCACCCCCCTTCCCCTTTTTTCCCCCCCTTTTTTTTTTTTTCCCCCCCCCCCTTTTTTTTTCCCCCCCCCCCCTTTTTTTTTTCCCCCCCCCCCCCCCTTTTTTCTTTTCCCCCCCTTTTTTTTCCCCCCCCCTTTTTTTTTTTTTTTTTCCCCCCCCCCGGGTTTTTTTTCCCCTTCCCCCCCCCCCCCTTTTTCCCCCCCCACCCCCCCCCTTTTTTTTTTTTCCCCCTTCTTTTCCCCCCCCCCCCCCCCCCCCCTTTTTTTTTCCCCTTTTTCCCTTTTTTTTTCCCCCCCCCCCCCCCCCCCCTTTCCCCCCCCTTTTTTCCCCCCCCCTTTTTTTCCCCCCCCCCCCCCCCCCCCCCCCCCTTTTTTTTTGGTTTTTTTTTTTCCCCCCCCCCCCTTTTCCCCCCCCCCCCCCCCCCCCCCCTTTTTTTTTGGGGCCCCCTTTTTTTTTTTCCCCCCCCCTTTTTTTCCCCTTTTTTTTTTTTTTTTAAAAAGGGGGGGGGGGGGGGGGTTTTTTTAAAAAAAAAAATTTTTTTTCCCCCCCCCCCGGGGGGGGGGTTGGCCCCCCCCCCCCCCCCCGGGGGGGGGGGGGGGAAAAAAATTTTTTTGGGGGGGGGGGGGGGGGGGGGAAAAAACCCCCCCGGGGGGGGGTTTTTTTTTTTAAAAACCCCCCCCCCCCAAAAAAGCCGGGGGGGTTTTTTTCCCCCCCCCTTTTTCCCCTTTTTCCCCCCCCCCCCTTTCCCCCGGGGCCCCCCCCCCTTTTTTTTTTTCCCCCCTTCCCCCCACCCCCCTTTTCCCCCCCCCCCCCCAAAACCCTCCCCCCCCCCCCCCCCCCCCCCCTTTTCCCCCCCCCCCCAAAAAACCCCCCCTCCCCCCCCTTCCCCTTCCCCCCCCCCCCCCCCCCCCCCCCCCCCCCCCCCCCCCCCCCCCCCCCCCCCCCCCCCCCCCCCACAAAAAAAAAAAAACCCCCCCCCCAAAAACCCCCCCCCGGGGTTTTTTTTCCCCCCCCAAAAACCCCTTTTTTTTTGGGGAAAAACCCCCTTTTTCTTTTTTGGGGGTTTGTTTTTTTTTTTTTTTTTTGGGGTTTTTTCCCCCCCCCCTTTTTTTTGGGGGGGTTTTTTTGGGGGGGGGGGTTTTTTTTCCCTTTTCCCCCGGGGTTTTTTTTTTTAAAACCCCCTTTTTTTCCCCCCCCCCCCCCCCCCCCCCCCAAAAAAAAAAAAAAAAAAGGCCCCACCAAAACAAACACAACACACAAACAAACCCCCCCCCCCCAAAAAACACACACAAACCAAAAAATAAAAAAAAAAAACCCAAAAAAAAAAAAGGGGGGGGGGAAAGGGGGGGGAAAAAAAAGGGGGGAAAAAAAGGGGGGGGGGGAAAAAAAGGGGAAAAAAAAAAAAAAAAAAATTCCCCCCCCCTTTTTCCCCCCCCTTTTCCCCCTTCCCCCCCCCCCGCCCCCCCCCCCTTTTTTTTCCCCCCCCCCCCCCCCCCCCCCCCCCCTTTTTTTCCCCCCCCCCCCAAAACCCCCCCCAACCCCCCCCCCCCCCCCAAAAAAAAATTTTTTTTTTTTTTTTTTCCCTTTTTTTTTGGGGGCCCCCCCCTTTTTTAAAAAAAAAAAACCCCCCCCCCCCCAAAAAATAAAAATTTTTTTTGGTTTTAAAAGGGGGTTTTTTTTTTAAACTTTTTTTTTTTAAAAAAAATTTTTTTTTTTTTTTTTTCCCCCCTTTTTTTCCCTTTTTTTTTCCCTCCCTCTCTCCTCTTTTCCTCTCCCCCCCCCCCCTTTCCCCCCCTTTTCTCTCTTCTCTTTTTTTTTTGTTTTTTTTTGGGGTGGTGGGGGTGGTGGTTTTTTTGGGGGGGGTTTTTGGGGGGGGGGTGGTGGTGCGGGGTGGTGGTGGGTTTTTTTGGGGGGGGGGGGGGGGGGGGGGGGGGGGTTTTTTTTAGAGAGAGAGAGAGAGAGGGGAAAAAATTTTTGGGGGGGTTTTTTTTTTTGGGGGGGGGGTGGTGGTGGGGGCGGGGGGGGTCCCTTTGGGGGGGGTGTGGGGTGGGGGGGGTTTTTTTTTGGGGGTGTGTGTGTTTTTTTTGGGGGGGGGGTTTTTTTTTTTAAAATTCAGATTTTTTTTCCCCTTTTTTTTCCCCCGGGGGCCCCGGGGGGGTTTTTAAAGTCAAAAATTTTTTAAAATTTTTTTAAAAAAAAAATTTCCTTTTTTAAAAATTTTAAAAAAAAAAATTTTTTAAATTTTCCATTCTTAAAAAAAAAACCAAAAAAAGGGGGTTTTTTCCTTTTTTTTTTTTTTTTTTAAAAGGAAAGGAAAAAACCCCTTTTTTCCCCAAAAGGGAAAAAAGGGTTTTTTTTTTTTAAAAATAGGAAAAAAAAAAATTAAAACCCCCAAAAAAAACAAAAAAGGGGGTTTTTTTGGGGGGGGGGGGGAAAAAATTTAAAAAAAAAAAACCCCCCTTTTTTTTAAAAAAGGGTTTCCCCCCAAAAATTTTTTTTTTGGGGGGTTTTTTTCCCCAAACCCCCCCCAAACCCAAAACCCTTTTTTTAAATTTTTTTTCCCCCCCCTTTTTCCCCCTTTTTTTTTTTTTTTTTTTTAAAAAAAAGGGAAATTCTTTGTTCCCCCTTTTTTTTTTTTTTTTAAAAAAAAAAAAGGGAAATAAAAAATTTTTTTTCCCCTTTTTTTTTTTTTTTTTGGGGGGGAAAAAAAAAAAATTTTTTTAAAAAAAAAAACCTTTTCGCATTGTGCAGCTCCGGAAAAAAACCCCACAGTTCAGCCCCATTTTGTAAAAATAGGCAGGTTTTTTGCATCAAACAAAATTTTAAAAAAAAAGGCAAAAAGATTCATTGTTAAAGCATCGACCCAAATTTTTTCATAAAACATAAACAATGCTTTTTGCCGGAAAGGGAAAACCTTTAATGCAAAAATAAACTTAATCTCGTAGAGAAATTTTTCCCTAATTTTTATACTTTACAACCCGGCTAAATTTTTTTGCTTTTTATGTCCAAATTTTTTTTTTCCGCAGCGGTTTTAACCCCCTTTTTTTGAAAAAAATTATGTTTAAAACCTTTCCAAAATTTTCTTTTTTAAATGGATGAAACAGCTGCCCTTTTCAAACTATTTCCAACTGAGGTTTTGGGGGCCTTTTACAGTCATGAATTTTTTTTGGGCCCCCGGGCATCGGCCCCAAAAAGGGAAAATAAAAATTTCAAAAAAAAATTTTACAAAATGGGGACCATGGGTTTCCCCGGCTTATACTTTGGGAAATCAACTCATTAAATTTAAAAAAAGAAAACCAAAAAATGGGCGCAAACATCAACCCCCGCTTAACCAGTTTTCCCGTTTTATTTTTAAAGTTTTAAAACAGGGAACCCCCAAACGAAACCCTTGCCCCTTTTCATGGTTAAAATACTCATAATACATTTTTACATTTTTCCCTGAATTTTCCTTTTTTTAACGAAATAGGCCAAAGTTTAAAATTCTATTAATGAATCAAAGGCCCTTTTCAAAATCGATGAAACAAAAATACAATTTAAAATTCAGACAAAAAATTTTTTTTTTAAAGAAAAGCTAATAAAAAAAACATATGGTCTAAACGTGGAAAATTTTTTTTTTAAATCCAAACTTGGAAAATTTTTACCTGTAATGTTATTAAACCTCAACCCAATTGAAGTCTTTTTTTTTAAAAAATTTGTACTTTTACAATTTAATACATTTTCATTAAAAACAAACGAAAATTCCTCGTAGTTATTTGGAATTTATAAAAAGTTTTTGGTGTGGTTGTGTGTGTGAGAGAGAGAGAGGAGAGAGGAAAAGAGGGGAGAGAGAAGAGAGAGAGAGAAAGAGGGGAGCTATCTTTTTGTAAGGCATCAAAACAAAAACCGAAAAAACCCTATAAAAACGATTCGGGAAAAAAAAACCAAACCAATTTTGCGGACGAGATTGGGGGGAAAAATTTACGTACTCTGTTGGGGTGCTTTCTTGGTTTTTGGGGTTTTGTTCGTTTTCTATTTGTATCTGTATCGGTCTTTATGTCTTTTTTGGTTTTTCGGGCTGTCTTCTCTGCTCTGTTTGTCTGTAGTTTGTTTTTCTGTGTGTCCCTTTTCGTTTGTATGTCTCCCCTACCTAAATTTCCCCTTGTCTGTCTTTGTCCCGTCTCTGTCTCTCCCCTTGCTCTGTCTCTGTTTTTCTCCCCCCCCCCCCCCCCCCAACCCCCCCCCCCCCTCCCCCCCCCCCCCCCCCCCCCCCCCCCCCCCCCCCCCCCCCCCCCCCCCCCCCCCCCACCCTCTCTCTCTCTTTCTGCATTTTTGGGGGTCTGCTATTTTACCTTCCCCGCCTTTTTTATTGCATGTCCCGTGTGCCCTCCTTTTTAACCCTCTTTTTTTGGGGATTTTTCGGGGGCCAATTTTTTTCCCCAGTGCCTGTGCCTGTCCCCTTGTTTTCTGTCTTTCTGTCCCGTCTGTCCCTCCCCCGTCCTTTTTGTCTGTCGGGCCGTCTGTTTGTCTGTAAACCAAGTGTTTCCCCCGTGGGCCCGTGCCCGTCCGGCTGTCTGTTCCCGGGCCCGCCTCTCTTTGTAAATTTCATCCTTGCCCCTATTTCTCTAATCACTCTTTGTTGGTCGGGCTGTCTGTCCCGTTTTGTCTGGGTTTTTGTCTGTTTAAAAAAAAAAACCAAAATTTTTTCCCCCCCCTTCCACCTTTGCCTTCCGTTTTTTGGGCCCGCCTGTCTGCCTGTAATTTTTAACCTTTTTTTTCTTTTTTTCTCTGTCCGTTCTCTGTTTTTTCCCCTTTTGATCCTCTCTTGTTTTTGTCTGTCGTCTGTCTGTCCCGTCGTTGCTGTTGGCTGGGTGGCTGGGTGGCTGGCTGGCGGGCTGTCCCGTCTGTCTGTCTGTCGTCTGTTGTCTGCTGGCTGGGGGCTGGGGTGGGCTGGCTGCTGTCGTTGTTGGCTATCGGGGTGTCCCGGCGGGCTGGCGTCTGGCTTTTCTGCTGGCTTGGGTGGCGGGGTGGCTGGGCTTTTCTGGCTGGCTGTCGGGTGGTGGCTGTCTGTTTTCTGTCTGGTGTCTGTCTGGCTGTCTGTCTGGCTGTTTTGTCGGGCTGGTGGGTGGTGGCGGTTTTGTCTGGGGTGGCTGGCTGGTGGGTGTCTGTCGGGCGTTGTCTGTCTGTCTGTTGGCTGGGGTGGGGTGGCCCGTTGGGGGTCTGTCTGGCTGTCTGGCTGTCGGGGTGTCGTCTGGCTGTCTGGCTGTCTTGGGTTCCTTTTATGTATGGCTGTCTATCTGTCTGTCTGTCTGTAGGGTGGTCCGGGCTGTCCCTCTGTCTGTCTGGCTGGCTGGCTGGTGGCTGTCTGGCTGGCTGCTTCTGGTGTTGGCTGGCTGGCTGTTGGCGGGTGGCTGGCTGGCTGTCTGGATGTATGGCTGGCCCGTTTTGGCTGTCGGATGTCTGGGGTTTTTCTGGCTGGCTGGCTGGGGTGGGGCCCGGCTGGCCCGGGGTGGCTTCTGGCTGTCTGTCCGGCTGGCTTTTGTCTTTCTGGCTTTGGTGGTCGGCTGGCTGTATGCCTATCTAAAAGGGGCCGGAAAGGAAGAGGGCCCCCCGCTTTCAGAACAAAATTGTTTGAGAAACCGTGTCGGGGGGATGTAAAATACTTAAAACCCCGAAAATTTTTGACAAAGCCAAAAACCGTTTCCAAAACCCTCATAAAAAAGGGCCGGGGCCAGCTGAAATTTGGGTTTGGGGGAAAAGAAGGGACCCCCCTATCCCCCCATCCCCAAAAACCCCTTTTTCCCCCAAACCCCCCCCCCCCCCCCCCCCCCTTCTCTCCCCCCCTTCCTACCACCCCACCACCCCCCCCCCCCCCCCCAAACCCCACCCCCCCCACCCCCCCCCCCCCCCGGCATTTTAAGGGGGCCCCCCGGGCCCCCCTCCCGGGAACCTTGACAAAACGTTTTTGAACGAAAGCTAATAATGTGAACATATGGTCTATCGTGGAATGATTTTGTTTAAATCCAGCTTGAAATTCACCTGTAATGTTATTATCCTCAACCCAAACTTGAAGTCTTTTATTAATAATTGTACTATACAATTTACTACATACATTACACAGCGAAATTCCTCTGTAGTTATTTGGATTCATAACAGTGTGTGTGTGTGTGTGTGTGTGTGGAGAGAGAGAGAGAGAGAGAGAGAGAGAGAGAGAGAGAGAGAGAGGAGAGAGAGAGAGAGAGCATATCTTATGTAGACGATCAAGCAATGCTGACCATACTACACGATTCGTAACAACCAAACAATACTGCGACGAGATGGGGATAACTGACGTACTCTGTTGGCTGCATTTCTTGGTAGTCTGTTCGTTTTCTATGTGTATCTGTATCGGTCTATATTCGTCTTTTGTGTTTATCGGACTGTCTTCTCTGTCTCTGTTTGTCTGTATGTTTGTCTGTCTGTGTGTCTGTCTCTCTGTTTGTATGTCTCTCTATCTCTATCTCCGTCTGTCTGTCTATCTGTCTGTCTCTGTCTCTCTCTCTGTCTCTGTCTCTCGCTTTCTCTCTCCCCCCCCACCCCCCCCCCCCCCCCCCCCCCCCCCCCCCCCCCCCCCCCCCCCCCCCCCCCACCGCTCTCTCTCTCTTTCTGCATTTTTGTGTCTGCATATATACCTTCCTGCCTGTTTATCTGCCTGTCTGTGTGCCCTCATTTTCAACCCTCTTTTTCGTATTTTGCGTGGCCAAGTGTTTCCCCAGTGCCTGTGCCTGTCCGTCTGTCTGTCTGTCTGTCTGTCTGTCTGTCCGTCCGTCCGTCCGTCTGTCTGTCTGTCTGTCTGTCTGTCTGTCTAACCAAGTGTTTCCCCAGTGCCTGTGCCTGTCCGTCTGTCTGTCTGCCTGCCTCTCTTTGTAACATTCTCTCCTTGCCGCTATTTTCTCTAGATCACTCTTTGTTGGTCTGTCTGTCTGTCTGTCTGTCTGTCTGTCTGTCTGTTTAACCAAATGTTTCCCCAGTGCCTTTGCCTGTCCGTTTGCCTGCCTGCCTGTCTGCCTGTATTTCTAACCTTTTTTTTCTTCTCTGTCTCGATCTCTGTTTTCTCTAGATCACTCTGTTCGTCTGTCTGTCTGTCTGTCTGTCTGTCTGTCTGTCTGGCTGGCTGGCTGGCTGGCTGGCTGGCTGTCTGTCTGTCTGTCTGTCTGTCTGTCTGTCTGTCTGTCTGTCTGGCTGGCTGGCTGTCTGGCTGTCTGTCTGTCTGTCTGGCTATCTGGCTGTCTGGCTGTCTGGCTGTCTGGCTGTCTGTCTGGCTGGCTGGCTGGCTGGCTGGCTGGCTGTCTGGCTGGCTGTCTGGCTGGCTGTCTGTCTGGCTGTCTGGCTGTCTGTCTGGCTGTCTGTCTGGCTGTCTGTCTGTCTGGCTGGCTGGCTGGCTGTCTGTCTGGCTGGCTGGCTGGCTGGCTGTCTGTCTGTCTGTCTGTCTGTCTGTCTGTCTGGCTGGCTGGCTGGCTGTCTGGCTGTCTGTCTGGCTGTCTGGCTGTCTGGCTGTCTGTCTGGCTGTCTGGCTGTCTGGCTGTCTGTATGTATGGCTGTCTATCTGTCTGTCTGTCTGTCTGGCTGTCTGTCTGTCTCTCTGTCTGTCTGGCTGGCTGGCTGGCTGGCTGTCTGGCTGGCTGTCTGTCTGGCTGTCTGGCTGGCTGGCTGTCTGGCTGGCTGGCTGGCTGGCTGTCTGGATGTATGGCTGGCTGTCTGGCTGTCTGGATGTCTGGCTGGCTGGCTGGCTGGCTGGCTGGCTGGCTGGCTGGCTGGCTGGCTGTCTGGCTGTCTGTCTGGCTGGCTGGCTGTCTTTCTGGCTGGCTGGTCGGCTGGCTGTGCATGCCTATCTAAAGAGGGACCGAGAAAGGCAGAGGGCCCCCGCTTACAGAACATATTGTTCAGAGAATCCTGTGTCGTGGGATGTAACATACTTACCTCGAAATTTATGACAAAGCAAATCCGTCCAGCCGTCATATGGCCTGCCGCCAGCTGGCATTAGGACTGGAGGGAAAAGAAAGGGACCCCGTATCCCCATCCCCAAACCACAATCTTCCCCCACCCCCCCCCCCCCCCCTTCTCTCCTCTTCCTCACCACCCCACTCACCCCGCCCCCCCCCCCCCCCCCACCCACCCACCCCCACCCCCCTGTGTTTTCTATTATTGTGATTTAAGGGGAAACAATCCACCATGGACAATAGCATGCAAGCTCTTAGACAACCGACTTGTAGCTAGAAGATGAAGAAAAGGAAGAGGAAGAGGAGGAGGAAAGGGGAGAAAAGAAACAAAAAAAAACAGAGAGGAGAAAAGGTTGGGTAAGAAGAATTTGGAGAAGACAAGAAGGAAAAAGAGAAGGAGGAGAAAAAAGAAGAAAAAAAAAACATACTGCAGTTGACAAAGAGGAAATCTGGCATGGAGGTAAAGTTGGAGGAAGAGGAAGAGATGGAGGAGATGATGATGACGATATAGTAGTAGTAGTAGTAGTAGTAGTAGTAGTAGTAGTAGTAGTAGTAGTGGTGGTGGTGGTGGTTGTGGTGGTGGTGGTGGTCGTCGTCGTCGTCGTTGTCGTCGTCGTCGTCGTCGTACTGGCAGAAGAAGAAGAAGAAGAAGAAGAAGAAGAAGAAGAAGAAGAAGAAAGAAGAAGAAGAAAGAAGAAGAAAAGAAGGAGGAGGAGGAGGGGGAGGAGGAGGAGGAGGAAGAGGAGGAGGAGGACGACGACGACGACGAGAAGAAGAAGAAGAAGAAGAAGAAGAAGAAGAAGAAGAAGAAAGGAAGGAAGAAAGAAAAGAACAGAGAGAGAGAGAGAGAGAGAGAGAGAGAGAGAGAGAGAGACAGACAGACAGACAGACAGACAGACAGACAGACAGACAGACAGTCAGACAGAGACAGAGAGAGACAGAGAGAGACAGAGAGAGACAGAGAGAGGACAAAACGGCTCCGGGTTCAACTTGTTTCTGTGTATAATCCAGTTCAACTTCCAGGCAAACAAAGACCAACGTTGTCTCTCAGGACCAGACATCAGGGAGAAAATCTCTCTAATCATGTGCTGCTCTTACTTTCTTCCTCTGATGCGTTAGTCTCAGAAACACTAATCGACTTGTAGACATTTCTCTCCAGGTTCTCATATTGGAATAACAGGTATTCTCGCCACACACGGTACCCTAGTCAACCTTCCAATCGTCTAGTTGTCTTTCTTGGTGATCTACATTATTTTCGCGTAGGAGGTGATGTTTTCATCCGCGTGTGTCGGTTTGTTTGTGTGTCTGTCAGCAGAATTACGCCAGAACTGCTGGTCTGATTTCAACGAAACTTTGTGAAAATAGTGAACGTGGCTCAAGGAGGAATCCATTAATATTTGGATCGGATTAATGGTACGGATCTGGATTGAGTGCCTGATCCAAGAACCGTCTGTATGATTACGCGAGAAAAAGATGGATCCTAAAAGAAAAGGAAAGAAAAAAAGAAGAAAGAAAATGAAAACCTTGAGAAGGAGAGAGAGAGAGAGAGAGAGATAGAGATAGAGAGAGAGAGAGAGGGGAGAGAGAGAGAGAGGAGAGAGAGTGGGGGGCCCAAAGGACAAACCCGACAAATGTGGTCCCAATCACTAATGCGGATTTGGATTAGGGGGTCGTGCGATGTCCCGAGTTCTACTTTCACTCTAGTTCTTCGGCTAGCTAAGCTATGTGAGGTCAGCAGCGATTGTTGCTTAAAATGTAATCAATAGATGCTTTGTACTGAATCAGATCGTGGACTGCTTTGTAGAAAAGAATTCCTATATGTTAGTTGGTTGATGCGCCGATGTAAGATTTCTTTTGCACAGACATTAGGAAAGTC
>CM031617.1:26780645-26806833 GCA_018398815.1 Conus ventricosus | reverse complement strand
AAACTTACTGAAAGTTTTTTCTTCCAGATCACAGAGAGCTGATTGACAATTCTCGCAACACAGAAGGGTTAGAAGACTGCCTCAGTTCTAGCGAATAAATAATGAAGAATTTAAAGGGTTAAACCAGTACAAGCAATCAAAAGAAAAACAATAAATGTTGCTGAAGGAGAGTCTTTATCCAGCAAACTATTACCATTTGGATTGAAAGTAAGGTACCTTTATTTACCGGGGGAAGCAGAAGGGACACTCGCATCAGGGCAAACAGATCCCGTTTGGAGTGTTTGACCCGTACGAAATAAAAAGAATTGTAAAGATGAATCCGCCCGTGTATTATTTACGAGAAACTGACACAACAAAACAACCGGCTCTCAAAGATCTTTTGTGAAAGAAGAACTACAGATAATCCCGCCAGACACATTTCCCGCTTTAATTAATTGACGGTTCTATAATGACCATATGCATATGAAAACTCTGGATTAACAAACACACGTTTTGTGTTTGTTCTATCTAATGACTTCTTTGTTACAACAGTTGTGTTGATTTCATGTAGATTAGATCGCAGTTTTACGTTGTCATGATGAAAAGTCTTATTGCCAAACAATGCTTCTTTATAGTTGTCATGCGATATGCTCGACTGCACAACACTGCGGGATATTCCCTTTGCTTTCTTAATGGTTTTCTCCTGGCTCGAATACTGTACATTTTCGACCTTAAACCAATAAACTCCTTGATCACCTTTCCAGATAATTCATCCTTCATCTTTCCTAAAACCTTCTTATTAGTAATTGAATGCAAAGGCGAATCTTTAGGATAATTGGATGTGTCGTACCATCCGCTCGCTCCTTTAGCTACTTCTAAATCCATGTCTTTATAGATGTCTTCAGTAGGGATATCTATAACAAACTATCTGTATCTGTGTAAAGTACTCTGGACTCAGGATACGAGGGCTTAAAGTAGTCATAAAGAAATTCTAACATCAAAAGCTTTGATAATTCTAAAACGGTAAAACCCAATAAATACAGGTTTGTCCAATTTGACTTTCTTTTTTTTCATCATTATGCCAAAAAGCTGGTCATGAAATCTTCTGAAGTCCTGATAATTAGGTTTTGAAGTCAGCTTAATTGCTTCGTTCTCTCTGGTGACCAATCTGACATCTTTGCGCTTGTGCGGATTCTCCATAGTCTTTCCAAAACAGCTGTTGTTCATCAGCTTGAAAAAGTCTTTTTCTGAAGCATCTGTGGATTTAGTTCTGAGATCAGTGTTCTTCATGATGTATGGTTTCATGAACTGTTCTTGATCAAAAGCAATTATACGATGAACAGCTGTCAACTTTAAACCATGTCTTAAATAAAATTGTAGAAGTCTGTAATGACAGACATAATTTTTTTTGCCCCGAAGATTAGGCACAAGTTTAGGTGGTTCTGTTTTCGCCATCTTCAGACTTTCTGCTGCTAATGGATAGTCATTATGCAGGTCATGGAGTTCATGAGGATATTCTAATTTCAACTTCTAGAATGAAACCACGCTGTTGACCCGGCGTCAAACTGCCCAACCACTTTAATGCTTTTTGAATATTATTTGTACTGCCGCCTGTGTACATTTTAAAGTTGCGTAATGGAAGCGATTGAGCCATTGCCCATCCATACAGATTGTTTGCATCTAAATACATGAGATAGTTAGACCTTTTACTTGGATCATAGTCGTCCAAGTATTTGTTGTTTGCTTTACAGTAATGATGCGACGCCATACTAATTCCCCCACGCAATCCGTTTTCAATCATCTGAATCATTGGTAAATCTGACAATAAATCAATCTGTACTCCAGTAAACTTTAAGAAAGCATCCCAACTCATCCCGGGCGCAGAAATGTAATGCGCGGGATCCAGGCTATAATGTTTCATGCAGGTCTTTCTGTAATTTTCAAAGACGTCCCCCAAACAAACATGTATCAGCCATCAAGTAGGAATCATGATAGTCTCCCATCGTTTTAGAATCTAACTTCTGCCACGCATCTTGAGCATGCTGGTAATCAGAATCACTAATGCCCTTTCCTCTGAGACTAGAAAAGAACGCGTCTTTAGGTGGAAGTGTATCTTCATCAAACCTTTCCCAACTGTTCATGTACTCATAAGGGTAAACGCCTTTTCTAACAAGTGTTGGATCAAAATATTCTTCTGTTATTGGGCAGGACTTTAAGGACATAGCCAGTGACTCTAATGAACCCATCATGTGCTGCATAGAGTCATAAAAAGACATGTTATTTAAAGTGAAACACATGTACTTTTCTGATGACTGTGCAATGCATGACACCCTGAAGGCATCGCCCACTGCTTTCATTATAAGGTGGGAGTCGTAACCTCGCAAGTTATGAAGAATACAGGCAGCTTCCATGTCTTTGGTTCAAACTTTAGTTGAAGATTGCATTTACTGTGCGCTGCTCCTCTGAACTTTCCACTAATGTGATCATGGTCTCTTACTTTTGGATTGGCTTCCTCACTGAGTTCTAAACCACAAATCCAACAGTGAGTGGCTGAGTCATACTGTTTTGGTCTTCAGGCGCCATCTTGATTCAGATAAATTCAGATTATTAGAACAATCTTTTTACGCACTTGCTGCATGCGCTGAAAAAAATCTTCTAGCCGCATCTGGTCCTCTATATATTCTGGCGTTGAATGAGCACCATCCGACCTAACAAAATGAAAGCAAATGAACAAATCTGATGATTACTCATTAAGACTGTTTTTCGAAGTTTTTGTGGCGCTGGCCCTTCATAAGGAACAATAAGCGACTCGAAGTTTGCGTAAACTACGTATGGAGAATTTGCATCCGTTTCCAGTTCTTAAAACTAATTTTTGATCCGGGTGGGGGCGTAATTAGTTCTGTATTACAGTCAACTGGGCCGATACAATGTTTCTTATGCTCGCTTGCGGCTTGAGCGGATGGAATTCTTGTTAAACATTTTCTACAAAATTTCTTGTTTATGGTAATGCTTTGAAGTATGCCTCAATAATCTACTCATTGTTCGTATCAATGCGTAATGTGGTAGCCCCGCTGGCGAAAACATCAGCAGTAAGTCAACATGATTTTTGTCTGGTTCGCCAATCGTTGGACTGTTCTTGGACACTTTAATCAGCTGTAGATTTGTTTCCTCATCCCTGTGTAGTTTATTGACAGTTATTGGTTTGTTTTGTCTTCAAACTGATCAATTGAATCCACACTAACAGGAAACTTTTTCCCATCGAAGTTAAGACCATTAATGTAATCCCAATAGTTAGACACTCTTTCTGCGTTTTGCGGGCGTGATGCAGCCTTGCGAGAACACACCACATAAACATTTGTTGTCTTATTCTTTATGTTTAGAACTGCTCTTTTCGCAACTAATGCTGGAGGTAGTAGAATGTAAGCCTTGCCAACAATCGGCGCATACTTAGACTGTTTTAATCTGATCTCTAGGACTTCGCCTCTGACCAACCAGAGCCTCTCATTTTGGCTTCTTCAGCGGCCACATCAAACTGTGTAAGCAGTTGGTCTGCCCAACCGGGTGTTAAGTCATTATGAGAAAGAATAGTCTGCTGTTTAGTTGAGACCCAAACTTCTAGGTTTTCTTCATTTATTGTTATATAGTCGATTAAAACAGCTAACATTACTTTAACTGGAGGGTCTATTGTTAGTTTACCCGGAACTTGAGAAATAGCATGAGCAACACTTGCCCGTACGCTTGCTGGATCAATGACTTCTAAATCAATATCATTCAGTGCTCTTGATAAATCTTCTTGCATTGCTTCAAACAATTCGTCTGGACCTTCATATATCTTATCCATGCTGAGTTTCTTTTCTAACTCAAAATATTTATTTAAATCAAAAAAATAATTAATCAATATCGATGGTCTTTTGCGCTTGACTCATAAACTAAAGTATAAACACCCTTTGGCGTTGTTAATGTGAGCTGTTTAGAGCAGAGTTTAATGTTTCGTTTACTTTTTTAAGCATTCCTTTTTTATCTGCTCGGGGTCTGGCTGTTGAGAAAAACTTGTCCTCGCCTTTCTTTGAAGATCAAACTTTTGTCTTTTGTAGTCATCAAAATCGGCCTGTAAACGATTAAATTCTTCATCCGTGATGTTTGAGTCAGCTAGTGCTTTATTTATTATCAGCTTGAAGGAACTAAGTTTAGCTGTTATTAGTTGAAACCATGGCTGTGTGCTTTTGGAGTTTAGTTTTTATTTTTTTGCTAGCAGCACCTACAGCTAATGAACACAGGCCGAGAGCTAAAGACAAACCACCTAGAGGTAAAGCTGCGGGTGCGCCTACGCCTGATGCTAAGAGCCAACACTCGTTCCTGCTGATGCAGCGCTTATAGTCGATGCTCCAGTATTGACATATGAAAACAGCATTAAAGGCAGCAGAATACCTTCGTTTGGTTTTGCTGTATTTTGAAAGGTCCTGCTCTAGTTTTTGTAGCATTTGTGTAATGTTGGTTAATCTAAAGGTTTTTATGCCGGGGGTTTCTACTATCTCTTCTCTTGGCGACTCTGGCGCTGTAGGCACATTTGGATAAACCTGAACAGACCATGCTTTTTATAAAATAAAAAATAATTTAGTATACTACATCTTTAATCTGTTAGCTTCAAATATTTAGCTGTGCATCATATAATAAAAACAAATGTACATTAAGCGGTTTAACGCCTCTTTTTCTTTATCAATTTGGAATGTTTATTATGTCTCTAACATCTCTCCCACTTCCATGCAACTGATTATCCTCTGTTGACCTTAGGTCAATCCATAAACCGTATTTGATGTTAAATAATCATCAAGCCTAACACTGTGAAGGTGTAGATCTTTAGACGCAAGGTCTGCTGTTGGACTTCTACCCCTCCCACCCCCAAACAATTTTCTTATTTCGCCAAAATGATGATAAGGCCTAAGTCCGCAAGCATAGATTTGGTTAGGACTACCATCAATCGAACATTGTACTTTCGTTATTTTTGGATTAAAAAACTTTCACTTGCTCTTGCGAATGGTTCTTCATCTTCGCACAGCACAATAAATACCTTTAAGCGATTTACCGCGACACTAAGATTAAAAATTTCCCTATAGCGTCTGCCCTGCTTTTTGGATATGTTGAATGATGACGCACGTTTTCGTAATATATTACTAATTGTGACTCATATTGTTGCCCAATCAGCCTTGCTAAATTAGAGTTGCTAACAACGTCAAACTCTAACGAGATGTCGAAATGCTGTACTTTTCTTCGGTGTCTGATGATCTGATAACACGTTGTATTCATTAAAAGTTAGTTCGTATGACAATCTGTCTTTTAATGCTCTTTAAAGTATGGGGCATGCGCTTTAACAACTCAAAATCTAAAGGAATGGAAAAACGATTTCCAACGCATAACTTACAGCTAAAGACTTTTTGTGCTTTTAATCACCTGAGGCGAGTTCGCGCCTATTCTAATTTTAGTGCTTCTTCATTACCAATTCCTTGAAACGCAAGATCTTCCTTTCATTCGCGGTTAGCCATAGATCAAATAGGTTAAAAATATGTCTGCATTGTTTAAAGAAAATACTTCTTTCCCCTAAGTTTATAGAATTTTCTTAACGATTGCCCGCCCAGATCTGAACACTGTTCTGGTTGGGTCTGTTGTTGAAGCGAGTTCTATTTGAAAGTAAGCCGTGCAGAGCCTGGACAATCAAATCATCCGCTCCTAGTCTGGAAATTTAACAGTAAGAATTTGATCCGCATCAATAGTAGATGGATTATTTGGAACAGTAATATTCTGTTTATTTCCCTTCACGCCGGGGGTTCTTTCAGTTTTCTATGCGGGTCAAGAATCGAGCCATATACTTGTGACATTTTTATAAAACAAATAAAAAGTTAATTATTTAAAAACATGGCAGGAATTGAAGATGAAGAAAATATGATATTAGTGATCTTGGAGCGCCGACTGGAGGAAAGGACTCCTTTAACACAGCACCGCTCAGCGCTCTCATTGCAGGATGAATTAGAGGGGCGCAAAGACGTGAATTACAGAAAGTAAGGTCAGATCATTATACCAAAGTTTAGACTAGACAACCGAAACTATATACCCTGATGATTTTTAAAATAAAAGATAACCATTTGTATTTTAGAAATGGGAAAGGAAACGTGTTCCGCTTACGTATAAACTAAATCATCAAAGTTTGTAAGCATGGATACAATTAATCAAAGGCTCAGTGCAAGCGAGCAGAATCGCCTTGGCTTTACTAAACCAAAAATTTGATGAGGAGGATGTTGCTGGACTTCAAACACACAACAAAAACTCCCCAAAAGATAACCAAATACAAACCACGCCACATAAGATTTAATTCAAACATGGACGAAGTAAAATACAGTAGCAGAACTCCCTGAAGAAACAGTATTTACTGATAAGGAAAGAGTGGCCCTTGATCGTACTTTAACAACCATCAAAGGCGAATTAACAAACAATGTAGCAAAACTAGGTGAACTAGATGAGCATATAAAAAGAGAAAAAGAAAAACTCGCTGAGACTGACGACCGCATCGTAGGGCGTGAATTAAAGAAAGAATAGCCCAAAGACTAAAAAATCTTGAACAAGAAAGATCAGCAAGACTAGAAGTGCTGACTACTAACCGAGACCTATTACGAACTCAAGTGAATAGAATAAAGAAACTATCGAAAAAATTTTATATGAAGACACGACGCTAGCAGAACGAATACGAACACTGTTTAGAGAGCAGGGGTCACATTAGCAAGCGTTATAACGGCCTTAGGATTTGCAATAAGTACACTGGTAATGGCATTACAGGCGTGGGGGAGGGGAAAGTTCAGTGCCTCCATCACCATCGCCTGATAAATCATGGTAAAAAAACAGCTTGATCATCTTGCGAGTTTATTAAAAAAAATTAGCTGGTAAAGCTATAGACTCTTTACCAGGTATATTAGGGAGTGTTATTAGCTGGCTTTTGTCTACTGCAAGCAAAGTAGTTGGCTTTATGGCCGAGCACTTATGGGCATTAGTTCTCTTAATAGTTGGGTTACTCTTTAGTAAAATAAAGACCAAGTAATCCTAGGACAGTTAATCCAACAACTAGCGCTGTCTTTTCATATTCATGGTCATTATTTTTTACTTCAACGGTCTTTGGGCTTTGGGCCTCAGGGATTGGATGACTTAATCTTGGAGGGTCATAGTGTTTTTTTATTGTTGTAATATTACTGGCCCAGAATTTATGTCGTTTTTCCCAACCTTCTGTTCATTGCCTGCTATAAGAATTTCATTATTGTAGTTTATTATTGTACCTATCTGGAGTCTGAGGTCAGAAGGCAGCATGTATAAACCAGTGCCAACAGCAAAGTCTACTTTTGATCTTGCATATTGTAAAACATTTTGGTACCTTTTAATACTTGAATCTAAATCAACTGTAGAATTAATGGCGTCCTCTAAATTTGCTAAGTATTGTTTTTGTGCATCAAAGCCAGTAGAAGAATTAGTTATGCTCGACCTTGTCTGTGCTTGCGAACCTAGCAAACACCAAACGTAAGTACGAATAGAGTCGTTTATTCGTACTATTCCCGCTTGAGTTAGGCCCTCAGATGTGTCTAAGATAAATGTTGTCCATGCTGTTTTATGCTCTTGCTCTATGGACCGAGGTGAAACGCCTGTGCTGAAGAGAAAGATGTGTAAGGAGGATTCCAGTCATAGTTATACTTTCTGTGTCACGCCCACAAATAAGGGGTGCCTAGCCATGATTAAGATCCGACTTTTGTCTAAAGTCTGTCTTAACATTAATATTGAATTCGTTACAAATCCTTTTAAAAGCCTTCATGTCTATTTGGCTGCTGAATGGATTAAACGGTTTGTCATTTGGTAATGGCGCTCGCAGTTCAGTCAAATACGTCTGAAGGTGTAATAAAAATGAAATCTGTACACTGACCTCACCAAAGGATCAGGGTGATTTAAATGATTAGCATACGACACTCCACACCCAGTTGATGCACAAAACACGGCAAAGTTTAACTGGTTCTGATAAAACTGCATCGGATGACTGAACCACACTTTTGCGATGTAGTGTTTTTTAAAAGGGGGGTTAAGATATCTGCTTAATGGAGTACTCACCTTTTTATGAAAAGTGACAGTCTGGGTCACAGCAATGACAAGAGTATCAGTTGCTATATTTTAAGATTGTAGTGCGGCCCAACAGAATATTTTGCATCTTTAGTATATTTGAACGCGCTCATTTTTATTTTGTTTAAAAAAATGTTTGTAACAATAACAACTCAAGACAGTCCTCCGGCTTTAGAACATGCTATTGATAACGATTGCGGAACAAAATGGTCGCACTCCATGAAATATTCTACAAAGTCGTATGGTTTAATATAACTGAAGCCAAGGGGAATAATAAGATTAAAAAATTAATAATGAAGGAAAATTAGTTGGCCAGTTAATAATACCTGATGGTTATTACGGGTTTTGCTCACTAAAAGAAGCAATGAGCTACTTCGACATTACTCTCAAACTTAACAATGCAAATCTGAAAACAATGTTAACATTCAAGCCTGAAGAAGAAGTAGGTTACTATTTTGATAAAGAGCTAGCTAAAATGTTAGGCTTTGCAGCTGACAATCATAGATTTAGAGTTACACCAGACAAAACTACTTATGAGGGGGAAAATCCGCTCGATCTTGCATTACATTCATTGCTCTATGTTCATTTAGATGAGCTAAGCACTGATGAAAACTTATATGATGGAAGGCCCTCAAATGTTTTAAGAGCTCTTCCGTCGGGGAAAGCTGCATATTGCGATTATGAAATTATACAATTCCCTAATTTACAGTTTAAAAAATTAGCTTGTGGGAGGGTCGGATCATTTAATATAAAGATCACAGACAAAACAGGGAAAGTCGTAAAATGTGATAACCTGCACATTGTTTTGGAAATAAAATAATAAGTTGTACTAAAAAATGTCGCGTGGGCCAGAAGAATCTGGAGTTACATTAGCGCCTGTGAGGTGTATAACTTTAGAATTAAAAGACCTTGCAGACGTTGCGGACTTTGAACAGAACGGTGAGATAGGCGCTTTGTATGGGTTTGAGTACACTAAAGATGGCGATTATAAACGCAAAGAGGTTGGCGACAACAAAAAGTTTCCTAAACTAGAACAGCTGCGCAATCTAGAAGCAAATAATGTTGGTCAGTATGAATATAAAATAGTTCGAAAACCTGACCTCAAATGGCATTTAGAACCATATTTAGAATGGGAAATAAAATTTGAATTCATAAGCCCATTTACATTTTTTAGCCGTCAAAAAAGTTTCAGAAAAGCATTCAACTCTGGCCCTTTACATGTCAGTCTTATGCCGGACGACAATAGTCGGAAAGAGATTGAAATAACGCCATATGGGAAAAAACAGTACATCCTCCACAGAAGAGAAACGGTTTTAAAGGAAGCTTCTACAAAATTACAGTTCTTTCCAAGCAGAAAATTAGGAGACACGTTCACAATGATATTTGAAATTTCTGTCTTAAAAGATGTGGAGAGGGATGGGGTTGTAGGCGTTAGTGACGACCTTATAAAAGGAATTAATATTAGCTGGCAAAACTTAGACGTTAAACGTCTTAAAGTTACCATCGTCGTTCTTCACAATGGTGAGGATATTAAGGTCATAACAACAAGCAACAAAATTAATGTTGACTTAAATAGAAACAATCTTACAGAACTGAATTGGATTAATCTTACACATTTAGGCCTCATAGGGTTTTATTATACTGAACAGGTTTTAACAGAAAGTATGATAAACATAATAACTGGATTAGATTAAGTTCTGTTATAAAACTATGGAGCAGTTAAACTTTATGACAAAAACCCCTCATTGTTCATTAATTTGTGGACAAACTGGTTGTGGAAAAACAATATTTATCCTCGACCTGTTACAAACAGTTTATCGTTATAATTTTGATCATATTGTGATTTTCTGCCCAACACTTAAATGGAACAAAGCATATCACGATAGAAGGTTTATATGGACTGATGATAACATATTTTAGTTAATCCTAGCAATAAACTGAGTGAGTGTCTAGAGCGCTTTTTTATATTGTTTGAAGGAACGCAGACACTATTTATTATAGATGACTGTTCAGCAGAAAGAGACATAGTTAAAAAGAGAAACACTTTGTCGAAACTAGCTTTCAGTGGAAGGCATGCTGGGATAAGTGTGTGGATTTTATGCCAAAAATATAACTCAGTTTTAAAAGACTTTAGAGAACAGTTAAAGACTGTAGTTTTATTTCACATGAAAGACAGAGATGCATTTGATGAATGTTTGCGTGAAAATGATGTTATTGAAAACGATCAGGAAAAACATAGGATTAAGCAAAAACTGAAATCTGAAAACTTTAGTAAATTAGTATTGAAAACGGATAACCCTACACAATATGTTTGTTTGTAGATAATCGTTATTTTTTGGTTACTTGTCAGAGAACAGTAATATGCCGCTTCTAGGGCACTTTCGCCCGAAAACTGGTTGAGGGCGAAAGTGAGTTAGAAGCGGCATATTACTGTTCTCTCCTCTTAAGACACAAGTGCTGAGGGCCAGTTCTTGGAATGAATCCGCTAGGGACTAAATTACAAAAAACTAATGAATTCCAAGGATAAGTACTAAGCACCATTCCAGCAACTTACAGAGCAGCTTGGTGTTGCAATGACTGCAAGAAATATTGAATTATAAACAAAGCTTGCTCTTATGTCTTAGATTGAAGAAATAGGGGGAGATAAGCATTCATATCTGCAGTGGCAGTTAATACTGCCTAACTAAATGTATGTGCTCAAGTGGGTGGATGGGGAAAAATAAAAAATAAAATAAATGCTTCTCAAAATGAGCCTCAAAATGGTGCTCAGTACTTATCCTTGGAATTTATTAGTTTTTTGTAATTTAGTCCCTTGCGGATTCATTCCAAGAACTGGCCCTCAGCACTTGTGTCTTAAGAGGTTATCTTTTTATATGTATGTATTTTTTATGATGTATATATATATATACAACAAACTAATAAATTCCAAGGATATGTACCGAGCACCATTCCAGCAACTTACAGAGCAGCTTGGTGTTGCAATGACTGCAAGAAATATTCAATTGAATATATATATATATATATATATATATAAGAGAGAGAGAGAGAGAGAGAGAGAGAGAGAGAGAGAGAGAGAGAGAGAGAGAGAGAGAGAGGGGGGTTAAGGATGGGTATAAGTCAGAGAAGTGGGAGAATAATGGCTGGGGCAAAAGAGGGCACATATAAAGTGAAGGACAACATGCAACAGTTACATCCATGACAGCATTGAGGTAGATGACATCAATCCTATCTTGACGTCATATTGATGATGTCTCCACAGAACACGTAGGATGTCAGTAATATTGTCCCGTGGTGTAAAGCTTGCCAGCTGACCTCCCTTCTTCTGACACAATTGATGTGCTTCATGATGAGACGTGTTTGTCCTCCAGCCAAGAACGTAGCACTTGCCACCGGATTCGAATCCTTCCTAGTGGAATACAAAAGGAAATAATTACATGGGTGTATATTATCGTTATTATAATCATTACCATCCTGACGTCATATTCATAACTGATAAAGGTGAGAATGCTGATGAAATGGGGATGATGAAGACCATGACAACAATAGGTGTGAATTTAGTGTCTACGAATATGTATGTGTTATTGGTGACCACAGATCTCTCTCTCTCTCTCCCCCCCCTCCTCTCTCTCTCTCTCTCTGTCTCTCTCTCTCTCTCTCTCTCTCTCTCTCTCTCTCTCTCTCTCTCTCTGTCTCTCTCTCTCTCTCTCTCTGTCTCTGTGGGTAAGTGAGCAGCATTCTAGAGTGTGACACGCAAATTAACTGGCTCCATTCGTTTTGTTAATGACAAAGGATCCAGAAAGTGTTTTCACTTAATAAGAACCTTCGTGAAGTATCATGCCTCCATCACAGCCAGGCTGTTGTTCGAGATGCGGGTGTTTCCTTTTTGAATTGTCTTTTGTTTATGTCCTAGTGAGTGGGAAAACAGTGTTACATCGCATTTAAAATCATTGAATCATTAACCGGCAGCCGAGGGTGTGACCGTAGGCTTCCTCTTCATGTTTTCCTTGTAGGGCCGTATACGACTTCAGTGTGGCTCTGACGAACAAAATCCTGGACCATGACAGAACAGCCATTGTCAGACCTGCCTGAACATTGACAGCTGGAGTTCCAACATCGAGAACGCAGCAAGTTCTTCGATCAGCAAGTCATCAATTTTCCGGCCTGTGGCGTAGCTCATTTTTACGAAGGTGGTTTGCATGTTTCTGGATCTGAGCACTCAGCTGACGTGTTATCAAAGACGACATCAAGGACATTTGTGATGGCGTTGCCTACTCACAGGTAGAGGTTCAGTCCCTGAGGGACTCGGAATGTCTAAGACTTTGTTATTGTTAGTGTTTCATTTCATTCCATGTCTCTAATGTATTCTTTAATCTCAGATACAATGCCATTAAACGTAACAGAATCAATAAGTCATCCAAGACTGCTTGTGAATTCTTGATAAGCCATGAATTCTCCATGTTTGTTTCAAGAAAATGTTTTATTACGGCATACTTTCCTTTCATTATCAGTATATTACAATTGATTTGTAATACCAATTTCTATTATTTTCATTGTAGAATATCGGTTCAGCAAGTAGCTCATTCCAGTTTTTAGGTATTATACACAGAGAGAATAACTCGCACGCTTTAAGTATATTCTTCCCAAAATAGTTTTTATACTTAGAATCGATATATGACCCCTACTATTCTAGGCTTGAAAGTATTTGGCATGGTTCTATTGCAAGCATTAGCATTTGTTTCATATTTTTAAATATATATATATATATATATATAGTTAAAACAAGTTAAAAGAGGAATCTTAAAACTATCTACAAATTTGTTTCGAGCGTGTTGCGCTGTCATCAGGATCCTGATGACAGCGCAACACGCTCGAAACAAATTTGTAGATAGTTTTAAGATTCCTCTTTTAACTTGTTTTAACTAATGTTGCTCCCCAAGGGGTTGAGCACTTAAAAAATTGTTTTAGGCATTTTAAATATACTGATCTCTCTCTCTCTCTCTCTCTCTCTCTCTCTCTCTCTCTCTCCTCTCTCTCTCTCTCTCTCTCTCTCTCTCTCTATAATATATATATATATATATATATATATATATATATATATATAGTGTGTGTGTGTGTGTGTGTGTGCGTGTGTGGGGTGGTGGTGAATGAGGTTATGTGTGTGTGTCGGCTGAATGAGGTTATGGAAGGGATTAACAATATATACTATATAAGAGGCTGACTGGGAAAAGTTAAAAACAAACTGAGTGACATCGGGTGTAGCCACAGTCATCTTCGTCTCTCCCGTCCACGCACTGCACAAACAGATTACAGGCCAGGTGCGGTTGTAGGCCGTACAGTCCTTTCCAGTTGTCCATTGAGCAGTTCCATCTTCCGCTGGGATACTGGACAGGTTTTCTGATATTCTACAACAAATAAGATGAAGAAATGAGCTCAACATACCCGTGTCTAGTCTGCAGATGTCTGTAATCGAACATATTGTTTCGGATTCTTGGCAACAAAAGATATGACAATTCCCAAACGAGGTCTATGTGCTCTTGTTTTAACATTTCAGTGCAAGATCCCTCGACCCGAAATGGTCTGGTGAACCAGTTCAAGTCAAATAACACGGAACAGCGTAATACAAACCCAGACATACGCTCAAAATCAGGTGTCCTTGAAATTTTCATAGTGACTCAGAATAATGTTCAGGATTACTAACCAAAAATGTGTCACAGTGGTCAAAAAGGATGCAACGGGCTGTGCATTTTCTCACACATCGTTGGTTTTGACATGGAGAACAGATGGAAAGAGGCCAAGGGCCATACAGGTTTATGATACCATAGGAATGGATATTTCAAATTACCTGTCTAAAAGTATTCATGGATGACGGAAAATACTACAGTAGCTCGATGAGTTAGATGTTTCAAAAAGGAGGAGTTTTCACTTGTTTTCACCCACTACTTAATTGTTCAGCATTATACAGGAGGAGTTTCATACAAAAGAAATCACAAAGCAGTGCCTTTGGAAAGGCAAGGCAGCTGAAGAAGACACGTTCTCAAAGTACCTAATCAAGCCATTGCCTCAGCAACCGAACAAACTGTCAATGGCCTCAGAATGTGGTATGACGACTCTGCGAAGCACATGAAGAGGGAAAACCATCCGAACAAATGGCAGAAAAAGCCTGCAGATTTATAGACCATTGTGGTTTTCCTGGTAGATTGAAAGGCCTCGTATCTGGAGATCAATGCTTTCTGAAGCGCTCAAGCAAAAGGCTGGTGCAAAATACAAAGATTAACAGGCACAGGCCGTGGAAAAGGTAAACTTCCAGATAATGTGAAATAGTGGGAAACATGTACAAACGAACAGAAAAGGACTGAATACAACAAAAATGAACAGTCATCAAACGCAAAACCAAAGACAGCACAGTATGGTAATACAAAACAATGAAGGGGATTCTTCTTCTCTCTTTCTTCTTCTTCTTCTTCTTCTCTAAAATGTAAGATATATGTTACTGGTTCAGCTACATTTCTGTTGTCATTTTTGTTAATGTACATAACTACACACGTAGTTTAGCTGCCGTTTTTCTTCAGTGCATATGTAGGAAAAGAGAGAGAGAGAGTGTGTGTGTGTGTGTGTGTGTGTGTGTGTGTGTGTGTGTGTGTGTGTGTGAGAGAGAGAGAGAGAGAGAGAGAGAGAGAGAGAGAGAGAGAGAGAGAGAGAGAGACGTGGTTCGCACCCATGCGCGCATGCACGCGTGTGTGTGTGTGTGTGTGTGTGTGAGAGAGAGAGAGAGAGAGAGAGAGAGAGAGAGAGAGAGAGAGAGAGAGAGAGAGAGAGAGAGAAGCAGCCAACACCCAGGCAGTGCCAGTTAAAATTTTCGGTTGATTAAAGTAAACCTTCCTCAATAAAACCAAGGGCTGACAATTTCGGGCAAATCACAACGCCCTTTTATACACTCTGTGAGTGCTCCTCACCCTACATTCACTCATAAAAAAAGTTAACAATAGTCACTAAAATGATTGATAGCACCCGCTACAAACTTTGTGAGTAAGCATCATACTGCCTATTAAAAAAAAAAGGAGTTCCTATTAGACCCCTTCCTCTATCCCTACTTTGATATTTTGTCAAGCATTGTCCATCACCTGAGGTCTGATCTGTTTATTCGGGAAAGATTTCCTTACTGATACTCCCCCCCCCCCTTCCCCTCCTCCCTCTCTCCTCCCCCCCTCTCTCTCTCTCTCTCTCTCTCTCTCTCTCTCTATCTCTCTCTAATCCTGCTGGCAGTTTACTTGCTTCTTTCTCTCCAAGATCCAGGATCAGTCATACACGTTTAGTCCATCTGGCCAATTCGTTTTTAGTTGATGCCTCCAGAATCTCTCTCTGGCTCTTCTAGTGTTGGTGTCTTCTGAACGCATCTTGTCAATGATGGTGGCTCTCATGTCATGGATGCTGTGTCCAGCACCCTGAAAGTGGCGAGCCACCAGTGTGTCTTGCTTGTACTGACTGGTGTCCTTGGTCACTGTATTTCTGCTCACCGGGTTGACACCAGTGCTAGAGTAGTGCGCGTGGAAGCGTCTCTGCAATGTCTGACTGGTTTCCCCCACGCACTGTACATCACCGCACTTGGTACAGTTAATGAGGCACACCAGGTTCGTGCTCTTGCAGGTCACTGTGTTTTGTATGGTGATCCTTCACGCCAGTTCGGACGCTGCAGAAAGTGGTGGTCTGCTGTAGGTGGAGCTGGCAGACGATGCAGCGTCTGGCACTGCACTTGTAGCATCCAGGCTCAGCATCTTCCTGGTTCTGCGATACTGGGGGAGCGGTGGGGAGAGTGGGAAGCTTGGGTGGCATGAGAAGCCTGCGGAGGTTATGGCTGTTTCTTTCTCCGATTGTGGGCGGGCGTGGCACGGCCTTCTTCATTCTTCTGCTCTGGTCCAGTGTGGGCATGAGCTCCTTCAGCCAACGTCCAAGAGGTGGGTGTGTCTGGTTGTGTGTCATCACCACACTTTCTGGTTTTTGATTCTTGGCTGCATACTTCAGCGTGTCTTTTTTCGGCATGTTGGTCACTTTGTAAATTGCCATGTCTAGACGTGGTCCTGGGTAGCCTCGCCTTTGCAGTCTCTGCTTCAGTTCCTCACTCCTCTGACGGAACAGCTCATCAGTGGAGCAGATTCGGCGTAGTCGTAGACTCTGTCCAAGTCGGAAGCTCCTCGGGAAGTAGCGAGGATGGCATGAGTGGAATGGGAGCGTGTGAAGATCCGTGACCAGGCGGTTGTCCACCATACTGATGCTGACGTCCAGGCAAGAGATGTCAGTTCTGCCGTAGCTTCAGGTGAACTGGACTGTCTGGTGTTGTTTCAGCCAGTGGAGGAACTGCAGCAGGTTTTCTTCATCTGTCGTCCACAGCAATAGGATGTTATCTATGAAGCGCCTTCAGTTCTTCCGTTGTATTTGCCATGGCGACGTGCACAATAGCTGCTTTTCCAACCACCCCATGAACAGGTTTGCAATGACTGGGGCCATGGGTTTGCCCATTGCAGTACCCTCGACCTGCTTGTGCAGTGTGTCGTCAAAGGCGAAATGTTGTTCTGTAGAACATGGTCCGCAATTTCAAGGAGGGTGGTGATGGGAGGCTCGTCACTGTCTGCTGTCTGGTCGCTTAGCATGTCCTTCAGGGATGGTGCTACTTCATTCTCAGGGATGCGCGGATAAAGTGCCACGACGTCGATGGTGACGATGAGGGCGTCTTCCCTGAGTGGTGTGATGGTGCGCTTCCACTCTCCTATTGTCTGCAGTAGGTGAGTTTCACGTATGACGGCAAGCTCCGGACCACTGGTTGCAGCCAATGATCCACCAGCCGAGACAAGCGTTCTGTTGGTCCATTGACTCCAGACACGACTGGGCGACCTGGAGGGCTAGGGCGGTTTTTATGCACTTTGGGCAGGTGGTAGGCGACTGCAGTTCTGACTCGTTCCTCTTCAGTCCGAGCCCAGTCGCGGTATTTGCTGTCGATGAGTTCTTTGTGGTAAAGATCTCCGACCAGCTCATTGGAACGTTTGGCAATTTCTTTGCTGGTGTGTGTGTGTGTGTTGTGTGTGTGTGTGTGTGTGTGTGTGTGTGTGTGTGTGTGTGTGTGTGTGTGTGTGTCTGTCTGTCTGCCTGTCTGTCTGTGTGCGTGCGTGCTTGCACGTGTGTGTGTGTGTGTGTGTGTGTGTGTGTGTGTGTGTGTGTGTGTGTGTGTGTGTGTGTGTGTGTGTGTGTGTGTGTGTGTGTGTGTGTGTGTGTGTGTGTGTGTGTGTGTGTGTGTGTGTGTGTGTGTGTGCGCGCGCGCGCGCTGTATGCGTGAACTTCAGATCATATTTAGATGCCTTAAATATGTCAACATTCGACTGAAGTATGTTCCAGGGCTCCTCAATTTGAATGAGATCGCTTTGACCCATATTATCCAAAGCTCAACAGAAATAGAAGCTTAGAGATTGGTCTTTAGCCGAGGACAGCCGCTTTATGAGTACTCTTAAAGAACGAAGGAATGAAAGGTGGCAATGTGTACTTACTACAGTATACAACTTAGGGACGAATCGATGCAATGATACCCATATTGGGTGTATTTTTGTAGTAGGACCTACGACACTTAAAGATCTGTTATTAAATGAGAGGTTTCTTGTTTCCTTTTGCTTTTCTGCCTTTTGCGTGCCAATGTGCGTACGGGTTTATAAATCAATTGTTGATTGGTTATTTGGTGAACCTGTTTTGTTTGTAATAAACCAACTGACAGGTTGGTTTGGGTACTTTCAGTATTGGTATACTTCTAAGTAGAGTTTTTTCACCAATGACACGGCTTGGTTTGAAAAGCATATGCGTAATACATTGACTCTAATGACATTTTCTCCACGAATCACGTGATCTGGCGTTTTGTTCGACACTTTGAGCAGTCTTTCATACGCAAAGAATTGAGCTGATTCGATGGTGTCTTGCTTATTATACATACCCCAAATCTCCGCTGCACAAAGGAGCATCAGTTTCACTTGTGCATCAAAACACTGTAGAAAGCGTTGAGACTGCAAGTGGCCTACATTGTTTTCAAGAATTGTGTCTTCTGCTCTCCTTGTGAAACCTTCACAGGCGCAAGACTGACAGTTTGTAGTAAGAGTGAATCGGAAATATGTGTACTTATTGATCAGTTCAACAAATTTCCCATCGTCGATCCATTTTCTCTGGCAGAATAAAGTTCTCTATTTTTCTGAAGGTTGTTTTTATCTTTGTCCAATTTACCGTATGGATCCAATTACGTTCATAAATCATTCATTTCTTTTTATCTTTGTAGAACCACAATTTTCATCTTCATTCTGCTTAATGATCTAGCGGTAGAATCTTGAAACAGTGTTCCTGCTGCTCCTGCACGAAGGACTATGTCTATTGGCACACCTCTGCTTAATGCTGCAAAAGTACAAACAGTTCGAGTGCTGTGAGCTGAGCACTTTGTTATGTCTATTCCTACCATAAGTAGCACATCTTTCATCCGGCGAGAAATGGTGTCTCTTTTCACGGGTGCAAAAAGATTTTATGCAACTGATGAATAGTGCTTTCCCAGATCGCAGCTCGACAGTCTTTTTCAAATATTGTCAAAGGTCGTGAACCAGACACAATCTTTTGATTTCAAAATATGGTATGACTAAAGGCTCTGGCTTGGTTTGGTTTAAAAGAAAGCTATATACAAGTACACATTTAGGGTCATGGATTTTTACATCATCAACCGTAAGACTATGGAGAGTCTGTCCTCTTTGACCAGACAGTAAAGCAAGAAGCATAAGTGTTCTGAGTATGAGTTTAAGAAAGCTGAGCTGTTTTGCATCTGGCCACTGTGCTAACATATCAATGACTGTGTGTACATCTCATGTGTCACAGTACTTTGGGAGTGATGGTCTATTGTTGAACACACCTTTGACAATTTTACAGACTACAGTGTTGACCTATTGTTTCTGCGTTAAAGGGACAAAGGTATGCTGAAACAGCACTCCTAGCTAGGTTAACTGTACTAAAACTAACACCTGCAGCCAACAGTTCTGACAGAATTTTGCCACATGTACATGAGTAAAAGCAGTGGTTTTATTTATGCATACAAATTCCTGCCATTTTTCAATGTAGGTGTTGTAGACCTTATGGGTGCTGGGTCTCCATGAATCCGTGATTAGAGCAACCGAATCTTTTGATAAACCAGAAGTTAAGAAAATTTTGCCGAGATCTTGCAGACAAGCAGATTTAGCCGGCGTATCTGAATAACAGGATGAAATGCTCTGAGGTCGCTGGGTAGGCGAAGAAGTCGGCGTCAGCACTTGAGTTCTACTGGAGGGCAGCAGAGATGATGGAGAACAGGGAACCACGGTTGTGTCAGCCAGTTGGGTGCCACAGTTATCCCCTCTGCACGGTCTCTCTGGATCTTCTGCAGCACCCGTCCCATGACGCTGAAAGCTGGAAATGCATTCCACTGTAAATGCTCCCAAGAGATGGAGAAAAAATACGTCATTTGCTTCAGCTTCTGGATCCGGCCCGTATGAAATATATCGTCGCATTTGAAAGTTCAACATGATAGCAAAGAAGTCAATTTCTGGAGAAGATCAGAGCTGTTGGAAGGCAGACTGCAAAGCCTGCTCATCAAATTTCCACTCTGCGTCAGTGTTCTGACGCCTGGACTCCTTGTCAGCTGTGCTGTTCTGCTTCCCTGGAATGTCCGCTGCACTGATCCAGATATTCTTTGCAATGCACTATGACCAAAATGTAAATGTAATGATGTAATCTTATTTCAAGTTTCATTTGAACCTGGCCTTCCTTAATATCTGTTTGGAACAGAACCCCCCAATAACAAGGCTAGATGAGGTGATGAGACCTTGTCCGTGTGTGTGTGTGTGTGTGTGTGTGTGTTGTGTGTGTGTGTGTGTGTGTGTGTGTGTGTGTGTGTGTGTGTGTGTGTGTGTGTGTGTGTGTGTGTGTGTGTGTGTGTGTGCGTGTGTGTCTTTCTTTAATTCCGGTTTTGTGTTTTCCTTTTAACCCATTTCTCTTATTTACTTACATTTCTTCAGCTATGTATTGTTTTGTTAAACATAATAGGTATATATAATATGGGTGTATTGGTTATAGAGGGATGGAAAATTCTATTCAACATGTTGCGCGCTATATGACGTTTACAATAACATTTAGTATGTCTCTTAAACTGTCAATTTATGAACGATTGTGTGTGTGTGTGTGTGTGTGTGTGTGGTGTGTGTGTGTGTGTGTGTGTGTGTGTGTGTGTGTGTGTGTGTGTGTGTGTGTGTGTGTGTGTGTGTGTGCGTGCGTGAATGTGTGTGTGTGTGTGTGTGTGTGTGTGCGTGAATGTGTGTGTGTGTGTGGTGTGTGTGTGTGTGTGTGTGTGTGTGTGTGTGTGTGTGTGTGTGTGTGTGTGTGGTTCTGGTGGTAATGGTGGCAGATGTGTGTGTGTGTGTGTGTGTGTGTGTGTGTGTGTGTGTGTGTGTGTGTGTGTGTGTGTGTGTGTGTGTGTGTGGGTTCTGGTGGTAATGGTGGCAGATGTGTGTGTGTGTGGTGTGTGTGTGTGTGTGTGTGTGTGTGTGTGTGTGTGTGTGTGTGTGTGTGTGTGTGTGTGTGTGTGTGCACTGACAGTACATTTCTCTATGTCTCTACCCCTCCTCTCACATCACAGTGCACCCTTCCTCCCACTCCTCACCCTGTTCCTCTTTCCCCTTCCACCTTCTCACTTCACCTACCATCCATCTGTCCCCTTTTTTCTTTTTCTCTCCAATGAACAAGTTCCGCACTTTTTTGAATGTTTTGAAATTGCAAATTGCTGTTCAACACACACACACACACACACACACACACACGCGCGCGCACGCACGCACGCACGCACGCACGCACACACAACACACACACACACACACACACACACACACACACACACACACACACACACACACACACACCACACACATCACACACACACACACACGCACACGCGCGCACTGACTTAAGATGCATTCAACAAAGAATGATTTTCACATAAACATTGCTGTCAGACTAAATTAATACCTTATTATAAAATGGTCATAGCTTGTCCCATGTAGGAAAAAAAGGATGATTTTCTGCCTCCTGTCATGAAAACCATGTCTTAAAGGGGGTGGGTTTGGAAAAAGTAACAACAACAAAAATCTCATCTGAAATATAGGTACGTTTCATCATACTAAGAGAAATGAAAGTATATGAGAGTAGTTCCCAGCAAAATTTGTCAGCTGTCCATCCCCTATGAATATCAATTTTAAAGAATAAGTTCTGAGTTGTGTCTGAATTGCCGGAAAGGAGATAAGTAACTCTCAGTGCAGTGGATTCACTGTACTCCCAATAACAATGCACAAACTGCTTGTCATATCAGTCTGAGCAGCTTATTGTGTATACAGATGGAGAGAGACGTTTGTCACGTCTTTTCTCTTCTTTCACTTGAGGGTGACCCAAAGAACTCTCAGTGTTTCAAACTGACTAATCATCATGAAAACATGACTCTGTTGGAGGGTTCTTCAAATCAAAATTGACTAAAAGGAAACGCTAGTTACAGCACGCTGAATACACTCTTTTCAGCCTGTGCTTATTGTGACCATACTGTGTATAAAAACAATGTCAGTAAAAAGTTGTGCTCAAGTTGTGAAGCGTGGCCATATATGGAACATGGATTAGGTAGTGTTTTAATGCAAAGTCCGAATTGTGAAGCGTGGCCATATATGGACTGACAGAGATATGAATAGTCAGGCAAACAGACTCTCTCTCTCTCTCTCTCTCTCTCTCTCTCTCTCTCTCTCTCTCTCTCTCTCTCTCTCTCTCTCTCTCTCTGTGTGTGTGTGTGTGTGTGTGGTGTGTGTGTGTGTGTGTGTGTGTGTGTGTGTGTGTGTGTGTGTGTGTGTGTGTGTGTGTGTGTGTGACATGTGATTTCGAAGAAAGTATGTTTACATACAATGATCAACATAAAAGTGGGCCACCTCATGTACGAAATTCAGAAGATGTTGTCCTGAATAATTATGGAAAGCTGTTAATTAACATCTGCACTGCTTTGAAATTGTGTATTTTAAATGGAGCGTGTAAGGGCGACTTTGAAGGTCGCTACACATACATATCCGACAGCGGTAGCAGTGTGAATGACTATTTTTTGATGTCTTATGATTTGTTTTCTACCAGTTCCCATAGTTGCGAGATGTATGTGTCTGAGAGAACAGAGTCAGACCACATGCCTTTAGAATTGAAGTTCGCTTCCTCATGTCATAACTGTGAGCCCGTACAGGTAAACAACAGGCGCTGCACTATTGAAAAATTTTTCTGGAGCGAAGCTCATGCTGATTTGTTTAAAATTGTAATCCTTTCCGATGAAATGCAAGTGCGCATGCAAGAGGCAGTAAGACTGGTTGATAATAATATCGAAGAAGCGTTAAGTGTGTTTAATTCTTGTATAAAAGAGGCTGGGCAATGTATGAAGAAACAGGTTTGTATTGGAAAATGTCAGAAAGAAGACGACTGGTATGATATGGAATGTCTTGCTAACAAAAGAAATGTTCGTAATTTATTAAACAGATATCGACGTTCTTTGTCAATACCGTCTCGTGTAGCCTACTGCAAAGCTAGGCGAGAATATAAACATCTTTTAAAGAGAAAAGAAAAGCAATATAATGATACTCTGTTGACAGAATTACTTACGTCTGTAAATAATCAGAAAGATTTTTGGGACTGTGTCCGCAAAATTTCCAGAAAAAGGAAGCAACCCGTAAATGATATAAGTTTAGAAACATGGTCTCATCATTTCAGAGATCTGCTAGAAGGAAACGCTGGGTCTCATAATGATCTGGGAAATGAAAATTACATTGATGAATCTGATCATGACGATGACAATCTAAACCGTCCAATTTCCAAAGAAGAAGTTATAGTCGCGCTAAGAAAGGTAAAACCTCGCAAAGCTGCTGGTCCAGATGGAATTATCGGTGAACTGATAAAAAGTGCGTGCCAGTCAAGTTTATTTCTAGATTTTCTGGTTAAATTCTTTAACTCCTTATTTGATCAAGGGGTATATCCCAGAAGCTGGTCCGAGTCTATTGTCATCCCATTGTTTAAAAAAGGTGATTCAAACGATCCAAATAATTATAGAGGAATTTCATTGTGTAATTTTGGCAGTAAACTGTACAATGCTATTATCAATAGGAGATTATAGGAATGGGTGGAAGAAAATAACATTACCGGGGAATTTCAAGCTGGGTTCAAGAAAAACTATTCTACAGTTGATCACATGTTCACATTAATGGCATTTGTTCAAAAACAGTTTTGCTTAAATCGTAAATTATATGTTTCATTTATTGACTTCGAGAAGGCTTTTGATTCAGTCAATAGAACCTTGCTGTGGCCTATCCTGTTTAAAAATGGTATCCATGGAAAACTTTATAAATGTGTTATAAGTATGTATAATTGTGTAAAAGCAAGAGTGCGATCTGGTGATGCTCTAACAGACTATATAAATTGCACTTCTGGTGTGAAACAGGGCGATGTCTGTAGCCCTGTTCTGTTTTCTTTATTCATTAATGAACTAACACAGGAGGTTATACATTGTGGAAGGCACGGTGCACATTTCATAAATGACGTGGAAATTGTCGTTCTTCTTTTGGCTGATGATGTGGCCTTGGTGTCAGAAACAGTGGTTGGATTACAAACCCAGTTAAACACTTTGCAAAGAGTTGCTGCTTCATTAGAATTAAAGGTTAATATGGCAAAAAGTAATATAATTGTATTTAGAAAGGGTGGATATTTAGCAGCGAGAGAAAGATGGACGTACAATGGGTCTACAATGCCTGTTGTCAATGTGTATAAATACTTAGGAATATACTTCTCAACGCGTTTGAGTTTTGTCTTCGCTTGCAAAGATTTGGCCAGTAGAGCTAAAAATGCGTTACTGTGCATACTAAAGAAATTGTCATTGCTAAATAACGATTCCCTTACTTTGTTTTTGAAGTTATTTGATGGCCAGGTTCAACCTATGGTACACTACGGAGCGGAAGTATGGGGCCTTGATGCAGTTGCTGCAGTACACTGTGAAAAGTTACATATGTTTGCTTTGAAGAGATTTCTTGGTGTATCATTGCAAACGCCAAATGATTTGGTTTATGGTGAAACGGCTAGATTTCCTATATATTTGAATTCCATTATTAAGTGTGTTCGATATTGGCTGAAAATGACTCAGATGCAAGGTCACAGATTCCCATATAAAGCATATCGAATGTTGTTAGAACTGGACGACAGAGGTAAGAAAAACTGGGTGACTAATGTGAGAATGAAACTGTGTGAATATGGTTTCGGATTTGTATGGATGAACCAAGGTGTTGGTGATATGAATGCTTTTATCCAGGTATTCCGAGAAAGACTCGTTGACTGTAGTTGGCAAAATTGGAATTGTCATGTACAGAATAGTGACAGATTTGAATTGTATAGAACGTACAATAATCTACGATGTTTACCTGTATATATATATCAATGAAAATGGACAAACATTTAAAACGCATCATGGCTAAGTTTAGATTTGGTGTTTCCGATCTCTTTACTCATTATTTTCGTTATAGACAGTCATGTAGTGGAAATTTGATCTGTCCTTTGTGTCGAAATGCAAAAGAGGATGAAGTTCATTTTGTATTGGCTTGTCCAGTACTAGATGAACTTAGACAGGAATTCATCTCAATAAAGTACTTCAATAACCCATGCCTTTTCAAATTAACCTTGTTAATGTCGTCATCAAATGAAAACACGGTTAAAAAGTTAGCGATTTATTTATATAAAGCATTCAAAAAGCGAACTATGTATATAACATAAAGAATACCAAGATCAATTTTCGACATGATTTATTATGTGCATCCCCATTCTGAGGGGCTATGGCCTTTAAGAATAAAACATTTGAGTCTTGAGTCTGTGTGTGTGTGTGTGTGTGTGTGTGTGTGTGTGTGTGCGTGCGTGCGTGCGTGCGTGCGTGCGTGCGTGCGTGCGTGCGTGCGTGCGTGCGTGCGTGCGTGCGTGCGTGCGTGCGTGCGTGCGTGCGTGTGTGTGTGTGTGTGTGTGTGTGTGTGTGTGTGTGTGTGTGTGTGTGTGTGTGTACGCACGCACGCACGCATACACGCACGCACGCGCGCGCACGCACACACACACACACACACACACACACACACACACACACACACACACACACACACACACACACACACACACACACACTTTTCCCCATCATACAACCATGAGTTCTGTTTTCTTTGTTTGAAATGTTCAGAGCAGTCTGATGTTTAAGGAAAAGACGGATAATTGTGAGAATTGGGATTAGGATGTCATGTGCGTTTGTTATGGAGGCAGACGTGGAGTGGAGGAGGGAGGTGCTCCGATTGAAAAACTGTCAAACTCCGAAACAAAAGTCACCTGAAATATGGTAAAAAGCAGATGACAAGCCAGTGGAGGGTCGTACGTGCTTCTAGCCGAGTGATATGCAGGTTGCCATTGTTGATACATAACTAGCTGGCCCTTCTTGACAAGAATCGTCCGATTTTGCAGATATCCTGTGTAAGAATTTGCAACCAATCGGAGACCTGAAGGATCTGATGTCTTTATGATCATTTCGTTTAAATGACCACCAGTAACAAAATAGAAGAAAGTCAGCAGCATCAAGGAATCAGAAGGAATAGCAACGGTATCTTGGAAAGGATACACGCTTTTTTTTATTTGGAAGCCGAGGTCAGCTGTCCACGTGAAATGAGTCAGCGCACCTTGTAGACACATACAACTGTGTACAGTGAGCATTGGACAGAGGAGACTAAAACAAAAGCACAATTAATGAAAAACGTTAACGACCTGACAACAGTTTATGTATACACATATCATTATAGGAGTGTTTTAAGGTTGAAGAAAATATTACTGTGCGACAGACACCAGGTTAAGTTGCAATGGTCTGTTAAGCTGGAATTTTTTTTTTAATGCTGATCAATGAGAATGAGGATGATTAAGATGATGTTACGGATTTCCATTTCGGTCTGAGACTGCA
>CM031617.1:26760645-26775645 GCA_018398815.1 Conus ventricosus | reverse complement strand
GTTCTTTCTTTTTTTTTTATCAAGGTTGGATTACTCTTTTATCTTTCTGTCTGTCTGAACACTTCCTTCATCTTATGTCTGAGAGAGAGAGAGAGAGAGAGAGACCAACACACACACACACACACACACACACACACACACACACACACACACACACACACACACACGAACACACACACACACACACACACACACACACACACACACACACACACAGAGATTTTTAAAAACATCCAACCTCTAAAATACTGCACTCCACCTCACAACTTTAAAGGAGTCAAAGCTTAAAACGTGACACATAAAACTAGTAATTATGGGCCAAACACTATTTGCTTTTAGACACGTGTGGAGCAAACATCAGACTTTGTCCTAATCAAAGTCACCACACACACACACACACACACACACACACACACACACACACACATACACACACACACACACACACACACACACACACACACACACACACACACACACACACACACACACACACATAGACAGATATTGTCAGGAATTGTGCCCAAGTTCCTGGTGGTTTCATATGTTTATTTGTGAGAGGAGTATGTCGACAGAAAACATTGATTACTTGTGCAAACTATTGGACAAAAAAAAAAGAAAGGATGTTAACTTGTGCCTCTGCTAACCTGTTCATGCCAACCGAGCAGCAAGCATGCCGAGCCGTGAACAGACAGCTCAAGATGATTGATTTGCTATACGTTGGATGCATGGTTGAACCAGAGAGGAAAGGCCGGTTAGTATCTCCCACAAAGACAGCAACGCTTTGCTTCGTGCTTTGTTTTGAGACAAGGGAGACGTCTTGTGTGACTGAAAATGGAAAAAAAAAGAATAAATAAATGAAAATTATGAGTACTGCCAGACGATCCAGATAACAGTGTTTTGTCCTGTGATCTGTTTGCATTGTCTAGCAGAGATGATAACTTTCCTTTCTACGATTTGCTTCAATTCAACTTCCGCCTCCAGTCATCTTGTTCTGATGCAGAAAACAAAAAGCCACGATGGGCCTATGTTAAACCATCTAGTGTTCTTCTTTATTTCCCCCCAGACAAGATCAGGGGAGAAGTCTTTTGTACAAATCAAAAATTTTCTGTTGCACTGTGAGTGCAAATTTTGGAAGAAAATGGGGTTTGCTTTTGTCCATGATGGCATAGATAGATAGATAGATAGATAGATAGATAGATAGATAGATAGATAGATAGATAGATAGATAGATAGATAGATAGAGTACAAAAATAAATGCAGGCACACAAATCGGACAAGAAATGATTAGTATCGAATTTCCTACAGCTTCGAAAAATTATATATTTGTGAACATTTCTGGGGAATTTTAACACCCTTTTTGGACCATGTTAGACAAATTGGAAAGTGATCACTGAGACCGTATACAGGCACGGATGTTTCTATAATATTAAATGGGTTTGTTGCGTATATGTGGTCAATTAATTTTTCGGAGGGTAGATTTTTTCTTGTCGATGTGTTAACTAGCTGTGTCAAATTCTGTAATTCATAAATCCGTTTCCATTTATCATGTGGTTTAAGCAGATCAACGTTAAAATCTCCTAAAATCATAATCTCAGACGAACGAATTGAGACATCTTCCATCATATTTCGAAACGATCGAACTATTCAATATGTTCTTAGGGTTTCTATATAAGCAGCCTAACAAAGTCGGTTTAGTACCCTTCACATAGATTTCTATCCATATGCATTCTATGTTATAGCTATCCAAACTGTTGATCTGTTTATAATTAATCGAGTTGTGAATATAGGTCACTAAACCTGTTTCAAGCTTTGTCTTTGGATCTCTTCTTATAGTTTTATAACCTTGGATTGAAACTAAATTATCAGGCACTATACTGGAAAGTCGAGATTCTGAAAAACAAAAACAATGGAAACAGTTACTGGAATTGGATAAAATGTTGGGAACATCACAAATTTTGTTTGAAAGGTGACACACGCATAAATAGCCTATTTTCAAGCCGAATTTAGACAACCAATAGTTCATTAAAGATGAAACTGATTTACAAATGAACTCTACAGATTACACAACACTACAGATAAAGGAGTAGAATAATAGTCAAACAGCAGGAACACCTGTTTGCAGATAAATTTTAGCAACGACAACAACAACAACAATAACAACAACAACAACAATAACAAAGGCAGAATAAGTTCAGCTGCCTTAAACAAGTCAAGAAGGATGATTTCATAACTACAACAATATGCGGCAAAAATCAGCAAGAAATATCAATATCAGCAATCCGGGGACGAAATATACTGAACAACATTAAAAACGCACCGCTTGCCAAAAGACCCAGACAACGTTGGTAGTACAGAATTATTTAATGAAAGTAAGCATATTTGATTACGCATCCATTTTTCAATTAAACAAAATGTCTGTTCTTGACAAGAATGGCCGAATTCATCTGAAATGAGGTGGTGACTTCACTAGGGTCCCTGTCAAAAAGTACACGACGACGAGCATGTCCGTCCGCAAGCTCTAATACCGAGTGTGTCCGCCATTTGCCCTGATGCACGCTTGGCAGCGCCTCCTCATGGAGTAGACAAGGTTGTGCAAGAACGCCTGTGGCAGTCCATCCCACTCCTCAGTCAGTGCGCGCCTCAAATGATCGAGAGTCTGTGGACGTCTTCCACGGGCCACAAGACGCCCCAGCTCATCCCAGACGTGTTCAATGGGAGCCATGTCAGGGGACAGAGATGGCCAGGGCAACACGGCAATGTTGTTCGCCTGGAGAAATGCAGCGGTGGCTCTTGCGGTGTGGGGTCGTGCATTATCATGCTGGAAGAACTGCAGCTCCGGGTGCTGGCCAAACAGTGGGACGACGTGGTTCTGCAGCACCTGCTGGTACGTGTTGGCATTCACATGGTTGTCAAAAAAGTACAGAGGTGTCCGGTAGTCATGACTGAATGCCCCCCAAACCATCAGACTGCCCCCTCCCCATCTATTGGCTTCAAACACGCAGCAGTTGGCGTAGCGTTCCCCGACACGCCTCCAGACTCTCATTCTCCCGTCAGCATGAGATAACGCGAATCGACTTTCGTCAGAGAACAGCACAGCTCTCCACTGACGTCGTGTCCATGGCAGATGCTGGTTGGCCCACTGCAGGCGTTGCTGACGGTGTCTACGGGTGAGGACTGGGCCAACATGAGGGCGTCTTGCATTGAGCCCTGATTCTTGCAATCGACGTCGAACAGTTTGTGCAGACACTGGACCCGTCGACCAACCACCTGGCGACATGTTTCTGCTGCTGTAAGGAATCGATTACGAAGATGAAGTTGCCGAATGTATCGATCTTGCGCTGGTGTGGTAACACGAGGTTGGCCCGTTCGGCGCCGATCAGTGGTGGAACCAGTTGCTGCCAAACGTTGTGATAGCCTTACAATTGTAGAGTGACTGCAGTTCAGTTGTCTGGCTGTCTCTCTCGATGACATACCGACCATTAACATTCGAATGGCTCGCTCGCGTTCTTGCATAGACAGTCGCGGCATTGTTTTCGGACCACTTGGCCTGGTCGAATGACAACTGATACCGTTTTCCAGTCGGCATGACTTCAAACTCACCATTTGAGACAAAGAAACAGATGTGCTACGTTCAGTCTCGGCCCCAGTGGCAAGAAAAGTGTTATGGGCGAGTTGCACGTGGGCGTCACACGAACGTCGGCAAGCGCGGAGAAACCGAGGCAGTGTGAATCTGTGTCCCTTAAAAATTGTGTCAACATACCAAATCCAAATACACATTTTTTCCGAATGGGAAATCGGCAAATCAAAACGGTGCGTTTTTAATGTTGTTCAGTATACAAACGCCGTGAACCAAAAACAGAACAGAGTCCACTAGTCCATTCCGATCACCAGGGTCCGGAATCGACAACATAATCCTCGCGCACGTGGCTACCCGCGTCACTACGAGCACTGACACTTTCGTGCACATCCGCGCATACACATACGCACTCGCATATCCTCACACATGCTCCCTCCCTCTCTCTCTCTCTCTCTCTCTCTCTCTCTCTCTCTCTCTCTCTCTCTCTCTCTCTCTCTCTCTCTCTCTCTCTCTTACTCTCTCTCTCTCTCATAACATACATGAAAATCCTTAACTGTTAACATATCGATGAGCATGTTTTTACACCAGTGACATTTGAAATATTTTTTTAATATCAAATCAGACAAAGGAAACAAGGAAGTATCCGATTCGTTGATAAATTTCACGTGGTTACTACAATTCTCTTTACATTTAATATTTGATAGAACACCATTCTTCCTCCTTCATTCTCTCGCCCTCCCCCTTCCCGCTCCCGCTCCACCCGCCCCGCTCGTTCAACCCCCACCCTTACTTTTTCTCAATACATACAAAAACACGTGCACGCATGTGCGCATGCGCGAGTGCACACCCACGCGTGCACACACCCACCCACATCCACCCATCCACACACACACACACACACACACACACACAACTACACCACAACCAACACAGTTTCCACCCATTCTAATTTTGACAGTCATATAATCAGGGTGGTGTGTATGGAAACTAATGAAGTCTGGACTGGTTCAGGAGCTGTGACGCCATGTTCAGCAGTTGGGGGCGTACTCTCCAGTCTGCTGGACGTACCTCCAGCACACCAGGTGGTAGGGGGAGGCACAGCTGCCACTGGGTTCTGGAAGCTTCGCTGGCAGCTTGGTGGGACAGTCTTCCAGTAGCCCTCTGTGGCTAGAAGGGGATTCTGAGAAGTGAGGGTGGGAATGAAACGGAGGGACACCAGGGTCCTTGGAGTGAGGCCTGGGACTGGTTGGAGAATAGGGGGTAGGAAGCACGGCTGGCCTCATGTACTGGGACAGTCCTGTTATCCTGAGGCTGTCTGGAGATCGAACGCTGGAAGGCCTCGCCCACGTCGGTATACAGCAGCTGTGAAAGAACAGGCCCCCTGTTGAAGGGAGGCTGATAGGCCTCAGTGGTGTTGTAACGCTGCTGTGAGGGACCAGGCCCCCTGTTGAAGGGAGGCTGATAGGCCTCAGTGGTGTTGTAACGCTGCTGTGAGGGACCAGGCCCCCTGTTGAAGGGAGGCTGATAGGCCTCAGTGGTGTCGTAACGCTGCTGTGAGGGACCAGGCCCCCTGTTGACGGGAGGCCCCCTGTTGAAGGGAGGCTGATAGGCCTCAGTGGTGTTGTAACGCTGCTGTGAGGGACCAGGCCCCCTGTTGAAGGGAGGCTGATAGGCCTCAGTGGTGTCGTAACGCTGCTGTGAGGGACCAGGTCCCCTGTTGAAGGGAGGCCCCCTGTTGAAGGGAGGCTGATAGGCCTCAGTGGTGGTGTAACGCTGTTGTGAGGACCAGGCCCCCTGTTGAAGGGAGGCTGATAGGCCTCAGTGGTGTTGTAACGCTGATGTGAGGGACCAGGCCCCCTGTTGAAGGGAGGCTGATAGGCCTCAGTGGTGTTGTAACGCAGCTGTGAGGGACCAAGCCCCCTGTTGAAGGGAGGCTGATAGGCCTCAGTGGTGGTGTAACGCTGTTGTGAGGGACCAGGCTCTGTGTTGAAGGGAGGCTGATAGGCCTCAGTGGTGTTGTAACGCAGCTGTGAGGGATCAGGCCCCCTGTTGAAGGGAGGCTGATAGGCCTCAGTGTTGGTGTAACGCTGCTGTGAGGGATCAGGCCCCCTGTTGAAGGGAGGCTGATAGGCCTCAGTGGTGGTGTAATGCTGATGTGAGGGACCAGGCCCCCTGTTGAAGGGAGGCTGATAGGCCTCAGTGGTGGTGTAACGCTGTTGTGAGGGACCAGGCCCCCTGTTGAAGGGAGGCTGATAGGCCTCAGTGGTGCTGTAATGCTGCTGTGAGGGACCAGGCCCCCCTGTTGAAGGGGGCTGATAGGCCTCAGTGGCGGTGTAAACGCTGTTGTGAGGGACCAGGCTCTGTGTTGAAGGGAGGCTGATAGGCCTCAGTGGTGGTGTAACGCTGCTGTGAGGGACCAGCTCTGCGTTGAAGGGAGGCTGATAGGCCTCAGTGGTGGTGTAACGCTGCTGTGAGGGACCGGTCGACCAGGCTCTGTGTTGATGGGAGGCTGATAGGCCTCAGTGGTGGTGTAACGCTGTTGTGAGGGACCAGGCTCTGTGTTGATGGGAGGCTGATAGGCCTCAGTGGTGGTGTAACGCTGCTGTGAGGGACCAGGCCCCCTGTTGAAGGGAGTCTGATAGGCCTCAGTGGTGGTGTAACGCTGCTGTGAGGGACCAGGCCCGCTGTTGAAGGGAGGCTGATAGGCCTCAGTGGTGGTGTAACGCTGTTGTGAGGGACCAGGCTCTGTGTTGAAGGGAGGCTGATAGGCCTCAGTGGTGGTGTAACGCTGTTGTGAGGGACCAGGCCCCCTGTTGAAGGGAGGCTGATAGGCCTCAGTGGTGGTGTAACGCTGCTGTTAGGGACCAGGCTCTGTGTTGAAGGAGGCTGATAGACCTCAGTGGTGGTGTAACGCTGCTGTGAGGGACCAGGCCCCCTGTTGAAGGGAGGCTGATAGGCCTCAGGGGTGGTGTAAACGCTGCTGTGAGGACCAGGCCCCCTGTTGAAGGGAGGCTGATAGGCCTCAGTGGTGGTGTAACGCTGCTGTGAGGGACCAGGCCCCCTGTTGAAGGGAGGCTGATAGGCCTAAGTGGTGGTGTAACGCTGCTGTGAGGGACCAGGCCCCCTGTTGAAGGGAGGCTGATAGGCCTCAGTGGTGGTGTAACGCTGCTGTTAGGGACCAGGCTCTGTGTTGAAGGGAGGCTGATAGGCCTCAGTGGTGGTGTAAACGCTGCTGTGAGGGACCAGGCCCCCTGTTGAAGGGAGGCTGGTGGTGTAACGCTGCTGTGAGGGACCAGGCCCCCTGTTGAAGGGAGGCTGATAGGCCTCAGTGGCGGTGTAACGCTGTTGTGAGGGACCAGGCTCTGTGTTGAAGGGAGGCTGATAGGCCTCAGTGGTGGTGTAACGCTGTTGTGACGGACCAGGCCCCCTGTTGAAGGGAGGCTGATAGGCTTCAGTGGTGGTGTAACGCTGCTGTGAGGGACCAGGCCCCCTGTTAAGGGAGGCTTATAGGCCTCAGTGGTGGTGCAACGCTGTTGTGAGGGACCAGGCTCTGTGTTGAAGGGAGGCTGATAGGCCTCAGTGGTGGGTGTTACGCTGCTGTGAGGGACCAGGCCCCCTGTTGAAGGGAGGCTGATAGGCCTCAGTGGTGGTGTCACGCTGTTGTGAGGGACCAGGCCCCCTGTTGAAGGGAGGCTGATAGGCCTCAGTGGTGGTGTAACGCTGCTGTGAGGGACCAGGCCCCCTGTTGAAGGGAGGCTGATAGGCCTCAGTGGTGGTGTAACGCTGCTGTGAGGGACCAGGCTCTGTGTTGAAGGGAGGCTGATAGGCCTCAGTGGTGGTATAACGCTGCTGTGAGGGACCAGGCTCTGTGTTGATGGGAGGCTGATAGGCCTCAGAGGTGGTGTAATGCTGCTGTGAGGGAAAAGGCTCTGTGTTGAAGGGAGGCTGATAGGCCTCAGTGGTGTTGTAACGCTGCTGTGAGGGACCAGGCTCTGTGTTGATGGGAGGCTGATAGGCCTCAGTGGTGGTGTAACGCTGTTGTGAGGGACCAGGCCCCCTGTTGAAGGGAGGCTGATAGGCCTCAGTGGTGGTGTAACGCTGCTGTGAGGGACCAGGCCCCCTGTTGAAGGGAGGCTGATAGGCCTCAGTGGTGGTGTAACGCTGTTATGAGGGACCAGGCCCCCTGTTGAAGGGAGGCTGATAGGCCTCAGTGGTGGTGTAACGCTGCTGTGAGGGACCAGGCCCCCTGTTGAAGGGAGGCTGATAGGCCTCAGTGGTGGTGTAACGCTGCTGTGAGGGACCAGGCCCCCTGTTGAAGGAGGCTGATAGGCCTCATGGTGGTGTAACGCTGCTGTGAGGGACCAGGCTCTGTGTTGATGGGAGGCTGATAGGCCTCAGTGTGTTGTAACGCAGCTGTGAGGGACCAGGCCCCCTGTTGAAGGGAGGCTGATAGGCCTCAGTGGTGGTGTAACGCTGCTGTGAGGACCAGGCCCCCTGTTGAAGGGAGGCTGATAGGCCTCAGTGGTGGTGTAACGCTGTTGTGAGGGACCAGGCCTCGTGTTGAAGGGAGGCTGATAGGCCTCAGTGGTGTTGTAACGCAGCTGTGAGGGACCAGGCTCTGTGTTGAAGGGAGGCTGATAGGCCTCAGTGTTGGTGTAACGCTGCTGTGAGGGATCAGGCCCCCTGTTGAAGGGAGGCTGATAGGCCTCAGTGGTGGTGTAACGCTGCTGTGAGGGACCAGGCCCCCTGTTGAAGGGAGGCTGATAGGCCTCAGTGGTGGTGTAACGCTGCTGTGAGGGATCAGGCCCCCTGTTGAAGGGAGGCTGATAGGCCTCAGTGGTGGTGTAACGCTGCTGTGAGGGACCAGGCCCCCTGTTGAAGGGAGGCTGATAGGCCTCAGTGGTGTTGTAACGCTGCTGTGAGGGACCAGGCTCTGTGATGATGGGAGGCTGATAGGCCTCAGTGGTGGTGTAACGCTGCTGTGAGGGACCAGGCCCCCTGTTGAAGGGAGGCTGATAGGCCTCAGTGGTGCTGTAATGCTGCTGTGAGGGACCAGGCCCCCTGTTGAAGGGAGGCTGATAGGCCTCAGTGGCGGTGTAACGCTGTTGTGAGGGACCAGGCTCTGTGTTGAAGGGAGGCTGATAGGCCTCAGTGGTGGTGTAACGCTGCTGTGAGGGACCAGGCTCTGTGTTGAAGGGAGGCTGATAGGCCTCAGTGGTGGTGTGACGCTGTTGTGAGGGACCAGGCCCCCTGTTGAAGGGAGGCTGATAGGCCTCAGTGGTGGTGTAACGCTGCTGTGAGGGACCAGGCCCCCTGTTGAAGGGAGGCTGATAGGCCTCAGTGGTGGTGTAACCGCTGTGAGGGACCAGGCCCCCTGTTGAAGGGAGGCTGATAGGCCTCAGTGGTGGTGTAACGCTGCTGTGAGGGACCAGGCCCCCTGTTGAAGGGAGGCTGATAGGCCTCAGTGGTGGTGTAACGCTGCTGTGAGGGACCAGGCCCCCTGTTGAAGGGAGGCCGGTGGTGTAACGCTGCTGTGAGGGACCAGGCCCCCTGTTGAAGGGAGGCTGATAGGCCTCAGTGGCGGTGTAACGCTGCTGTGAGGGACCAGGCTCTGTGTTGAAGGGAGGCTGATAGGCCTCAGTGGTGGTGTAACGCTGCTGTGAGGGACCAGGCCCCCTGTTGAAGGGAGGCTGATAGGCCTCAGTGGTGGTGTAACGCTGTTGTGAGGGACCAGGCTCTGTGTTGAAGGGAGGCTGATAGGCCTCAGTGGTGGTATAACGCTGCTGTGAGGGACCAGGCTCTGTGTTGAAGGGAGGCTGATAGGCCTCAGAGGTGTGTAATGCTGCTGTGAGGGACCAGGCCCCCTAGGCCCTGTTGAAGGGAGGCTGATAGGCCTCAGAGGTGGTGTAATGCTGCTGTGAGGGACCAGGCCCCCTAGGCCCTGTTGAAGGGAGGCTGATAGGCCTCAGAGGTGGTGTAATGCTGCTGTGAGGGACCAGGCTCTCTGTTGAAGGGAGGCTGATAGGCCTCAGAGGTGGTGTAATGCTGCTGTGAGGGACCAGGCCCCCTGTTGATGGGAGGCTGAAAGGCCTCGATGGCGTCGTAGCGCTGCTGCTGCGGAACACGTCGAACGGAACGGCGTCCTCAGGTTGAGCTTGGTGTGGCCTGGGGTCGGTCCATCCTCCCCGTCTCTGGGACGGCAGCATGGGGTAGTGGATCATGGAAGAGATGGAGGGGGCGCCAGCTGCATAGCCACCACGTCCTGAACACTGACCAAACTCAGGGCGTGAGTTTACCCTGCCACCGTGCTGGGTGCTATCAAAAGCATCTAGCCGCTGCTCCATTTGCCCATCACTTTCGGGCTGTCGCTGTGACGAAAGGCCACCTTCACCATGTTGGCTGTTGGTCTGACGGGAGAAACGTGGCACTAACTGCATGAAATTGGTGGCTAGTTTTGCAGTACCTTTAAGACTGGGGTGAACAGGATTTTTGTAATATGCGCGTCTTGGGGCACCATTCTCAGTAATAAAAGTATCATGATTGTTGATCAAGTTGATTTCAGCAGCAATGCAGGCTGTACGCAGGGTTCTGTTGGAGGGAAAGATCAAGTTGTTAAAAGGGTGACGTCCTCGTGCTGGGACGATGGAGCTGAAGGTGATGACAGCTGAAGGGAAGGATATCTTGCAGAGGTTGATCAGTTCTGTCCACTGTGTCATGGCACAGGGCCAGCGGGGCAATCGTTAACCCCGACATGGACAATCACATGCTGGATGTGGGTGAGTTTGTCTGGTACTGCGCCTAGCCACTGCATCAAATCCTTCATTGTCATCCCGGGAACACACAGTTTGAATACCCTGTCTTTCTCACTGCCAAGACGTCTTGGATCGATATACCTCAGGACAGAGTCACCTATGAGGACCGAAGAAAAATACCCAAGAATCTTTATCTCGCGTAACACTTGCGCTGGGGACTTGTCCTGAGTGGCTGATTGAAGATGAAGGTTTTGATCAGTATCTGTGTTACCCTCATGTATACTAGAATCGTTTTGGTCACATTTCTGTTCATTAGTGTCAGCACTGTCCTCTCCTAAGACCTGAAAGGAATTATGAGTAGAGACAGGTGTTGATGGTGGTTGGTGTGTAACAGGGCTATCTTGCTTCAAGACTGTCCTGGAGGAGGATGTATTGTTTGTAGTCATTTCAGAACTATGTGCAATGTCACGTGGGTGTTCCCATCTCTTAGAGTTGAAGGATCGCGGATGTCAGGAAAGAGGTTTTCTTCCGCTAGCTGGATGTCTTCTGTGTCATACTGAGTGGAAAGTGGTGGTAGTGCGAGACTTTTCCATCTGAGATTTTATCTGAGATTGGAGGTTTCCTAATTGTATCTTTAATGAATGATTCTCTTTACAGGTAGTATTTAACTGGATTTCTAAGCTGTTGAAGCGTTTCTGAAAATGACCCATTGATTCTATCAGAGTTTCTATTTTTTTGACTGATGTAATGCTTAATTTAATTTTTAACCGCTATTTTCATATCTTCTAGATATGAAATAAGTTTGTTCTGATATTCAAAAGTTCAGCGGCCAGTGTGTCCTGATTGTCCTCCAATACCTGAAGTTTGTCGTTGGTGGTTCTGTCAAGCAGTCTTTTCGGACACAGCGTGCGTCGTCTCTGACGTTTACTACGCTTCTTGCGTGAAGCACTACTTTGACCACTTGGTGTGTCATGTGGAGTGCCTTTGACACGGACAGACTCCCCTTCAGTCCCAGTGGGTGTGACCTGTGCAGGCTGAGCGTCAACATGGGAGCTAGCTACAGTGCCAGTGTCAGTCTATTCTGAAGACATGTGCGTACTGAAACCAGACATCTTCCATATTTGATTGATCATCACTCACTTCACTACTGGCAGCAATCACAGGACCTGGGGACTGGACAAACGGACTGTCTAACTGTGTGTTGTCTTGTACAGATGCTGAGGCTGGATGATGGCAAACGCCTCTTGAACAAAGCTGATAGGAAGACGAGTCAGTTCAGACAGCAGATGCTGTACATCATCAGTCTGACAGAACTCAGTCGCCAAGTCTGTGAGCACCCAGTACTCTTCCTGGTCCCACTGCCTACAGTCAGATCCCTGACACAGTAAGGTGCCTGTGCCTTGTGTGGTGAAGTAGAAGGAAAGCGTGATTCTCTTCGATCCATTGACGTAGAATCGAACCACCGATTTACTAAGGCAGGTAGGGATGGGATAACTAATCCATAAAGGAAGTGACAGAGCTACGTCATCATAGTCGAAGTCTGAGACTTCTATGTTGATTGAATTCTCTGAAATTCCAGAATACCGATAAAACAACGAGTTCCTCCACACTGACAATTCCCTAACCGAACAGGAGAAACGTTTCTGTAGTGGGTCAAAAGTTGAAGTTTTTTGTCTTGACCAGCAGGTGCCTGTTCCATTGTTTACGTATTGTCACGCCCATTCCGCCCATATCAACTAACAGCAAACACACACAATATATGCATAGGCACCGACCGCTGACTACTAAATTACACTTCACATTCTGTAAGATACAGTACGCTGTAGAAAACAATATAACACGAAAGACTTAGCTTCTTTTTAGGCGCCTATGGTCGACCCTACCTGAATTGTCTGTTGAAAAAAAAGTTAACGTATAAATAACGTATTGCACGTGCGCAAACCACTGACTCCAACTGACCTTACCGTAGGCCTAGGCAATGCAGCGTGATCACTGTTTACGGTATGACAGTTGGAACTCCTTCATTATTAATGATAATTACAAAACCGGTGATTACCGACGTACTAACTGATTATGCGATAGAGTCCACATTCCGGTGCACAGAGACATCATAAATCGGTCATTCAAAAGTCACTATGATCACCCGCTTTGATGTTCACTAATTCCAGGCAGAACACGCAGCGACAAAACACGACTTGATAGCGTTCAGGTGAGCGGAGAGAGAGAGAGAGAGAGAGGAGGTGAAGTGAAAGAGCCAACTGCAGGAAGATCAGTGTAAAGCATTGAAAGCAGGGTTGACAGGCGGATGGGTGGTTTTAAGGGTATGGGTAGAGGTGTGGGCGAGTGGGCGAGTTGTCGACATTAACCAAGGTAAAGAGTAAAACTTTCATCACAACGCTGTGTCAACTTTTTTAAAGCTGTCGACAGAGGGACAGAGCTACTCAACAGTTAAAATATTATCAGCCTGCATGTTAGACACAAAAAATAAAAAGTGATAGTCAGCCACTACCACTAGCATACTTCTTCAAGAACACATCGTTTTGTCACGGAGAGTTAAACGTGACAGAATGCGACAGAGTAGTGATGGTTCACACACACACACACACACACACACACGAGCGCGCGCGTATGCATGCATGCGCACACACACACACATACACACACACACACACACACACACACACTAACACACACACACACACACACACACACACAATCCCAGCAGATTTAACAGATATATCTTCAACAGATGTAAAAAAAAAATGATCATTTAATTATTTTTATCTGTTTATCTTTAAAATGGCCGTTCAGATCTAAATACAAACTGGTTACTGACCCTAGGGAAGTCAAATGATCAATGGATGGTGTGTGGCGATTTCAATGCCCATGCTCCCTTCTGGGAGAAAAATTGCCAGACAGTCACAAATGCTCGTTTTATAGAGAACGTAGCAGATTCTTCTCTTATCTTATATTGCTTAATGACAGGAGAATCACGAGGGTACCTGATATATCAATTCATAAGGCGACCTCCATTGATCTTACACTGTTTTCCCACAAACGTTGCTATAATGAGCACATGGGACGTAGAAGAAGAATTATTGGGAAGTGATCATATTCCTGTTACACTAAAACTGAATGAATCTCTTCAACTCAGTGAAGAATGTAATGATACAATACCTAAATTTTGTTATGAAAAAATCTGACTGGGACAAGTTTCGGTCACTCCGGACAGAAAAGCCTCTTATAACCAGCCGCCATGGCGAAGTGGTTAGCGTCGCGGACTCCCGGCTGGGAGGTCGTGGGTTCGAATCCCACCAGAGTCATGTGGGTTTTTCTGCCCCGACCGGCTCCTACCCAGAGTTGAGTTTGCTGCGGACTCAGATGGGAAGACTGGGACCACACAGTCGAGTTTCATCCACTTAATGGATGCGTCTCTGAGAGTGTTGCTCAAATTTCCTGACCAACACTGCAGGTGCCTGTATCTCTCGGGCCTGGTTTGACGCCGGGATACATTATGAAAGGAAGCGTAGAGTACAGCCATGTCATGTAGTCTCAGACCGAAATGGAAATCCGTAGCATCATCTTCATCATCCTCATTCTCATCAATCAGCATTAAAAAAAAAAGTCTCAAATTCTGTGGCCCTTCATGCCCTGCTCTCATGGTGACCTCAATTTCGATGTCCTCTCCACGTCTGTGGCCTTGGTTTGGTTCCGTCGGGGTCACCAGTATCGGCGAGTCCATGGAGCTGTCGTTGAACGACGTGGTGGCGCTCTCCGGAGGGAGAGCTCACTCACGCCGGCTCCGCGACTAAGCGATTATTGTCGTCAGTAGGGTGCTTAGTAGGTGGTGTCCTGCGTATGTTAAGAAAAGCCTCTTATATTTTCAGAGAATGAAAGTATTGATGAGTTTTATGAGAGATTCACTAAGGCAGTCTATCAGCAGCTGAACTGTCAATTCCCAGAAGGAAATCAGTCAGAACTGGAAAACACTCACGAAATGTATTGTGGAATCAAGCATGTGCAGATGCGTTAAGAAAAAAAAATAACGTATAAAAATGGCTGAGGGAAAGATCAGAATCTCTAATCATTTGGAAATGAAAAAAAAGCTATAAAAAATTATTGCAATGGTGTTTGTGCACAAGCAAAGGGCAATATTGGTCTATGTATTGTGCTCACAAAGTGTCAGACTACAAATATGCACATAAAGTGTGGAAAAAAATAAGAGATTTAAAAAACATTTCTGTCTCCCGCAGTGTCCAATCAAAGTAAAGGATAAGAGCTTCCCAACCCCCTTGGAAACGGCTGAAACATTTGTTGATATGTTTTGCCAAAATCTGTAGTGCTGAAGGATAACACCAACCCGACTTGATATGAGAAAAAGAATGAACGAAAGGAGAAGTACGGAGATCTGTTCCGGATAATGAAAATTTTATAAATTCCCCTATTTCTTTTAATGAACTGGAAGACGCCATTGAGTCCTTTACAAATAAAAAAGCTGATTCAATTCAATTCAATTGAATCAACTTTATTGTCCATCGGAAACTTTTCTTCTGCTCCACATCATTTCGCAAGTAAGACCTTACAAAGAGACATTATAAATCGTTACATAAAAGCCTGTGTAGTACATTTTTTAGTATTTGTATATACATCAACACACACACACCCCTC
>CM031617.1:26725645-26753145 GCA_018398815.1 Conus ventricosus | reverse complement strand
TCTCCTCTCTCCTCTCTCTCCTCTCTCTCTCTCTCTCTCTCCTCTCTCTCTCTCTCTCTCTCTCTCCTCTCTCTCTCTCTCTCTTGAAGCGTGAAATTCACAGAATTCATTTTCCGGCCGAAAATCAATTTTCATAGTATGAAAATCGACTTTCTGTGCAAATTACTTACCAATAGGCCCAATAATCAATAACCAGGTGCAAATTACGCCGGTAATCAATAACAGGCCCCAACAATCAATAATGGGCCGAAAATCAATTTTATGTGCAAATTATTTACCAAAATCAATGTTAGGTGTAAAATTCAATAACCGGGCCCGCTAATCGATTATCAGACGTTATTTGCACCTGGTTATTGATTATTGGGCCTATTGGTAAGTAATTTGCTTATAAAATTGATTTTCATACTATGAAAATTGATTTTCGGCCGGAAAGTGAATTGTGTGCATTTCACGAAAATCGATTTTCATGGTACGAAAATCGATTTTATGTGCAAATTACTTACCAACAAACCCGATAATCAATAACCAGGGGCAAATTACGCCGGAAATTAATGACCGGCCCCGATAATCAATAACGGGCCAAAAATCAATTTTATGTGCAAATTATTTACCAAAATCAATACAAGGTGTAGAAATCAATAGCCGGTTCGATAATCGATTATCAGGCGTTATTTGCACCTGGTTATTGATTATCGGGCCTATTGATCAATAATTTGATGAAAATCGATTTTAGGACGAAAGTGAATTTTTGCATTTCACACTTCATCTCTCTCTCACTCTCTCTCTCTCTCTCTCTCTCCCTTTCCTCTCCTCTCATCCTCTCTCTCTCTCTCCTCTCTCTTTTCTCTCTCTCTCTCTCATTCCAATTAAGTGTCACAGATGTCTAAATTTAAAGTAATGCCTATGTTTCTTTTTGTTTGTTTTGTTTGTTTTTCTTTGTTTGTTGTTTTGTTTTGTTTTGTTTTTGTTGCTCCTATAGAATTTTCATGAATATCCCATGAATAAATATCTAATGAGGAGAGAGAGAGAGAGAGAGAGAGAGAGAGAGGAGAGAGAGAGAGAGGAGAGAGAGAGAGAGTCTTCGCTTAGTCATGTAGCAATAGCACTACGTATTTCAAACCTCTACCTTGTTTTGGCACTACGAGAAGTAACGAAAAGTAGCTAAAAAGCGACTGCCCTCTGTCACTAATGGACATTTTTGATTAGCTCTATATAGATGGCAAAGAAGGAGAAGAAGCTCGAAGGCTGACTTGCGATCTCTATTGGCTACTGTCCTTTAGCACTACGTGGCAGTAGCTCTACATACTTTCGTGTGTTTTGTTTTCTATTTCTTTCTTTAGCACTACGTGGCAATAGCTCTACATGATGAAATTTAGAACTGCTGCACTGGCAGCGCAGATTTTTGTATTGGACAGACCAGGCCTATTACTCATCAATTAAATACCAATACTGTTTTGAGCACAATGCCTTCTGCCCACCTTGTTAAGAAGAGAGAGAGAAAAGAGAGAGAGAGAGAGAGAGAGAGAGAGAGAGAGAGGGGAGAGGGGGGGAGGGAGGAAGGAAGGGAGAGGAGAGAGAGAGAGAGAGAGAGAGAGAGAAGAGAGAGAGAGAGAGAGAGAGAGTTCTTAGATTATCTCTTTCTGTCTCTCTGAATCTCTGTCTCCGCATCTTTCTGTCTCCGCGTCTCTCTCTCTCTCTCTCTCCTCCTCTCTCTCTCTCTCTCTCTCTCTAATTATCGCTGTCTCTGTCTTTGTCTCTCTCTAATTATCTCTCTCTCTAATTCTCTCTCTCTCTCTCTCTCTCTCTCTCTCTCTCTCTTCTCTCTCTCTCCTCTCTCTCTCTCTCTCTCTCTCGATTCTGTATTTTGGTCATTTCAATTATCGTAATTTAATACAACTCGGGACTCGGAACATTTTTTTTTTTTATTGTACTTTGGTCTTAGGCCAGGGGCTCTTGGCCTTATATAACGTGGAGGAGGGATGGAACTAGGAAAGAAAATGATTTACAAAAAATATATTTTGACGCACTAAACCATCCACATATACTCTGGGACTCAGGAATTTTAACGTAAGGTCACCAACCCGTATAGCTATGGAAACACGCGTGTACTGACACATTAACTAAAGAACTGTAAATGAACAACAAATTAATGAGTAACAATGACTCCTGTCACCAAATACAGAGAAAAACAAAGCAAAGCAAAGAAAGGATCATACAATCTTGTGACAATTAAAAGTATTCCGTCTCTTATCTCGGGTTTAAAAGCATAAGATATGAACATTGCAACATATCTAGTCAGGATACAACTTAGATTCTGTAACAAGTATGACAATCCGGTCACGTACGATACGAGATCACGTACGGCACGAGGACACGTACGGCGCGAGGTCACGTACGGCACGGTAGGTAGGTGGTGGAACATAGACCTGGGAAAATATGGAGGTGGGGGAACATAGACCTGGGGGAATATGGAGGTGGGGAACATAGACCTGGGGGAACATAGACATGGGGGAACATATAGCGCCTCCCCTAGTGGGGACCTACTGACATTATCCAGTAGTGATTGCGCTACACCATCCCCATACAAACGGGCCGTTTGTCACTATTTTTCTTTCTTTCTGCTGTAGAGCAAACGGGCATAGCGATATAGACACTAGTTTTAGAGAACGCGAACATGAATAGCTTTTTCGATACATGGTCAATTGTAGTGATATAGACACGTAGTCTTAAAGGGTCGTATGGTTTACGACACGTAATCTATTGGTCGTAGGGCTAATAACTGGTAGTGCTTTAGATACGTAGTGATTGCGCTACGCACCCCCCTTCTGGGGGTAAACAGGCTTCAATGAAACATCTTTGTCAACATCAAATACACTTCTGTCAAGCATTACTGCCACAATATTATCACAGTTTATTTCAATTTGTTTCACTAGATGAGAAAACCAGTTCTTTACAAGTAAAAATACACCACCAGAGTTTCTTCCATGTGCTGAAAGTTTGTGGGGGAGCTGAATCTTAAATAATCAAGGAAGATAATAATTATGACTGAAATTGTCTGTCGTCAACGAAAGTCTCTGTGAAGCACACAACATCAAAGGCACACACGTCATATATAAAAACGAAATAACACCAATCTTACTTAACAGGTTTTCGATATTGTAATCCAAAAATGACAACCGTGCTGGCGGATGGCTCCGCCTGTCCTATTAATTAGAACTTGACCCAGAGCGCTCTGCAGGCCTGTCACTGCCACGAGCTGCAGAAGGTGTGTAATCGCTAACTGGCAGTTTTTCAAACTAGTGTGTGGCCGCCTGCCACTCCCTGTGTCACCACGATTTCCACGTGCCAGCTGTCTACCACCCCGCCCCTTCCCACCCACCGTGTTCCGGCCGTCCCGTGCTGGAGCGTTCACTCAACTGCTGGCTCCTTACCCTCTCTCCTCTGTTCTCTTCCGGTCATGTGTCCTTTTATGTTCAAACTGTGTAGAAGACGAAGGCCGCTTCTTGTTTGGCTGTTGGGAATATGAAGTGTTAGTTTGACATGTTATTTTGAATAATTTCATCAGCAAATGGAGATTCTATCGAATCACTTGCAAAGTTTATCACACAAAAAATACACAAACAAAGAAAAGTCGTTCCCTAGTGAAGCCATTTCACGATTACTAGCAAGAACCAGTGAGCAATTCTAAGCTTATAACATTTAGTGTTGCAAATGGTCATAATATCAATATATCAGACGATCTCGTGATTTCCGTCGGATGGTGCTGAATTTATTATCTTTTACTTTGATATAGTTTTGACCTATGTTTCGTCGATATGCATTAAGTTAGATTAATTTTACTGCAGATATAATGCTGTAGCGAAATTTCCTTTTTGGTCCGTTTCTTTCTTTTGTACTTGTGGATGTGTCTTGTATTTTTGTGTGCCATTTGCAATAACACTGTCAATTGCCCCCCTTGGCATGAAGGTCACTTAGGCTATTGTCAATAGCAGATGTGATTGGATTGGCTCTGTATAGCCTCTTATTCAAGAGTTGGACTTCAGATCGCCACGCTTCACAACTGTCACATTTTCAAGATTAGAACACATGTGCACATAGTCTTTCACTCTGGGCAAAGAATACATGCAGACAGCAGACCAGGTTCACTGGACAGCATACAAGAAGCTGGCATATGTCCTCTCAGAGAGAAGACAGCCAAGCATAGTAAACAATTCTCTCGCCTTGAAGAGAGCAATTACCTGCTGCTGACGACCGGGACTCCAACGAAGGAGGAACGCGAGGAAAACGAGGAAGATGCTGATCCTGTCTCATCACTTCTTTGGTCTGTACCATGGCCGGTCTAGAGAGACACGAAAACCACGAGATGTGCATGCTGATGTCTTTGTCTCTGTACTACGACACCCAAGGCATCGTTGCCAATCCCACGACGATGACAGGGGACACGTTGTAATGTCTGCTTGGGTAACGTGTTGCAAACTTCGTGTTGAAAAGACAGCAAGAAATCTTTACACATGACAAAAAAAATTCCCTTAGCAAGATGAAATTTCTTGTCCTAACTTGTCTTGAAAATCTGTCGTGTTGCAATAGTCACATGAAAGATGTTCTTTGAGAACGAAAGGAAATGCTGAAATCACAGCTGCATAAAAAATGCATTTTTGAATATTGTCTTGCATCCCAAACTAGAGTACATGTGCTACGTACTTATCATCTGTGTGTGTATGTGCGTGCATGCGTGCGTGCGTGTGTGTGTGTGTGTGTGTGTGTGTGTGTGTGTGTGTGTGCGTGCGTGCGTGCGTGCGTGCGTGTGTGTGTGTGTGTGTGTGTGTGTGTGTGTGTGTGTGTGTGTGTGTGTGTGTGTGTGTGACAGAGACAGAAAGATAGAGAGAGAGAGAGAGAAGATGAACAGAACAGAACAGAACAGAACAGAATTTTATTCAGTAAGGCCAAAGCTCCATTTAAAGAAGTGTGAATATGGATAATGGACATAATAAGACAAATTCAAATGATTGTGAAATTCACCATCTACTTGAAAATTGATATAAAGGACAAACTGGAAGCGTTTCGCCAACTTACAAAGAGTAAAATGGAAAGAACAACGTTATACTACTTCGGGCATGATATCATGTACTAACGGTCTTCACGAGACGAGTAAATTTGGTTATTCAAGACATAATAATGTCTCTTCTCTTGAAAGCTGAATAAAGATATTTAGCAAATGATCTAACTATCTGTGCGTTTTGTGACGCTAAGAGAGAGAGAGAGAGAGAGAGAGAGAGAGAGAGAGAGAGAGAGAGAGAGAGAGAGATTTTGAATGAAAAGGCGGATAACATTGTAACGCACGTTTATGTACTTACCTGAGCTAGGCCTTGAACATTGAATGAACGAACACACACACACACACACACACACACACACACATACACACACACACACACACACACACACACACACACACACACACACACGCGCGCACACGCACACACACACACACACACACACACACACACACACACACACACGCACACACACACACACACACACACACACACACACGGAAAAACCATTCTCACTCCATACCACCTCACCATCTTTCTCCACCCAAACGTGGACAAAACTTGGACAGGCCAGCGAATCATAGACCAAAGCTTTTTTGTTGTTTAAAAAGTGTCAGCCGTGTGATATAGATTGTGGAATATTTTGTGTGGGTATACAGACATGGAACGGAACACAGTCTTGGGTCGTGTCTTAAAAATTTGGGGCGAGTACACAGTTTGATGTGTGTGTGTGTGTGTGTGTGTGTGTGTGTGTGTGTGTGTGTGTGTGTGTGTGTGTGTGTGCGTGCACGCGCGTCTGTGTGACGAGACTTGGGTGTGGTCGGTGGGTCTTCTAGGGGAAGGACTTTGAATATTTTCTCTATGAGAGTTATATTAAAGTTTCATCGCCACCCTCTCTCTAACTAGTGGTGGAAGGAGCAACTTTCCGGTACTAGTCATCAAAAGAAATTTATATTTGTTCCTGGACTGTTAAAATACTCAATAGTGGCTCTGAGATAAGTTTCCTGAGGCTTGTACTCTCAAACGTACTTGTAGCTCCGAGAGACAGAATTAGAGAGAAGTTCAAACATTCAATACTGATTTAACAACAAAGAACTGACACAAATTCAGTGCACTTCCTCACATCAACTTTACTTGCTTACACCCAGTGCAGTAGCCAAAGTTGGAATACAGTGGGCATGTCAATGTTACTCTGAATGCATACTCTTTTACACATCCACTTCACTTGCTTACACCCAGTGCAGTAGTTAAAAGTGGTAATCATAGACATGTTCTCACTGTTTCAACATCAAGTGAGGAGAAGCTCAGGATGAGTTGAATTGAATTGAAGTCCACTTGGATTATGATAACTCAGCTTAAGTCGGAGAGAATAGTTGATCTCTCAGGTGGCTCTCTCTCTCTCTCTCTCTCTCTCTCTCTCTTTGTCACACTGGTTTTGTAACACCTCTTGCAACAAACACCCATGGTTAAGACACGGTTCACACGAGAGCAACTTTTACTGCCAACAAATAGACCCCAAAAAGTTGCCAACTCGATGTGCAACAAATCAAACATAGATTTTGGCCAAAGTTGCTTCGTCATATGTGAACACAAGAGGCAACTATATGGCAACTCCGTAGCATGCGTGTGGAAAAAAGCGAGAAAAGCGTGGCGGCACGTGCCGCTTTTTGTCGCACGCATGCACTTCGCTCCGCCCCTTTTTTGTTGCCTACCGGATATACTTGTGTTGCCAAGCTGTTCACACAAAAGCAACTTGAAGTTGTCATGCAAAAGTTGCCAACCCCACCAAAAGTTATATCTCCCGACGTTCAACTTTTGGCTGTGACAACTTCATAGGCAACTTTTATTGGGAAAATCCAATGGGGTCTAATTGGTTTATAATGAGTTGCTGTAGTGACAACTTTTGAAGCAACAATGTAGCAACACATAGGCAACTTGGAGTTGCCACCCATTGTTGCCTCATTGTTGCACTCGTGTGAACCAGGCATTAGTAACCCATACCCCAGCGCACATGCTACTCAGTGTTAGTGTGGACCGGTGACCAAATGGGGAAAAGGACAGGTAAGAGAAGTTATACAGACAGTCTTCAAATCCTGAATTTGAAAAAGGAAAAAAAAAAAAACCGACACACAGCTAAAAACCCAGTTGGATGCATGCATCATGTATGGTTGCTTGGTGGATGTACATAAACAGTTCATTCTTGACTTTGGCTGTTTACTGAGTGCCCAGAGCAGGTCATACTCCATATATCATATCATATCATACATATACTTCATTCTAGGACACGTTGGTCCCTAAATGGTTGCAGGTGAGGACCTCTTCCACTGACATCAAGAATCTGTGTGTTCCAAACTGAGTATCAACATGTTTGGGGCAGGAACGAAAGAGCAAGACATCATTCATGCATCAAATACGTTTTGTCAGTATCTCTGTTGATGTACTCAATGAATAGGTTAACAATCATCCGTCTATGTTTTTGGTCGCTGTTATCCTCATTTACTGATTAATTGTATGACATTTGATTAAGAACTGGAACTGGGCATTCATAATCAACTATATGTGTTTCAAACATCCAGCTAGGTTATCGGTGTGTTTGTTGGTGTGTTTCATTTACAGGCCACATTTATTACATTTGGTCCTTGGTCTGTTTCTGGCCTGTCCTCTTGTCATGTAGGAATAGTCTTCACAAAAATTGTATAGCTTGGTTTAGGGCTTGGAGGGCTGAGAAATGGATGTTCCATTCATCGGTCTGCTTGCTGGCAGTGTGTTAGTTGATGTGTTTTATGAATGCACCACATAAAGTGTGGCTCTGATATTAGAATCACATATTCTCAACAAGGGCAATTTGCCCTTAATTCAACAATGACTGGTTTGTACGTCAAAGTCTCTGTGTCCTTCCGTCATCTATGTCCCACTCTGTGTGTCCCTTTCACTGTTTGTCCCTGTCTGTGTGTCCTCGTCACTGTTTGTCCAAGTCTCTGTGTCCCGGTCACTGTATGTCCCAGTCTGTGTGTGCCCCTGTCTTGTAGGTCCCAGTCTGTGTGTGTCCCCATCACTGTATGTCCCAGTCTCTGTGTGTCCCCATCACTGTATGTCCCAGTCTCTGTGTGTCCCCATCACTGTATGTCCCAGTCTCTGTGTGTCCCCATCACTGTATGTCCCAGTATGTCTGTCATCGTCACTGTATGTCCCAGTCTCTGTGTGTCCCCATCACTGTATGTCCCAGTCTCTGTGTGTCCCCATCACTGTATGTCCCAGTCTCTGTGTGTCCCCATCACTGTATGTCCCAGTCTGTCTGTCATCGTCACTGTATGTCCCAGTCTCTGTGTGTCCCCATCACTGTATGTCCCAGTCTCTGTGTGTCCCCATCACTGTATGTCCCAGTCTGTCTGTCATCGTCACTGTATGTCCCAGTCTCTGTGTGTCCCCATCACTGTATGTCCCAGTCTCTGTGTGTCCCCATCACTGTATGTCCCAGTCTGTCTGTCATCGTCACTGTATGTCCCAGTCTCTGTGTGTCCCCATCACTGTATATCCCAGTCTGTCTGTCATCGTCACTGTATGTCCCAGTCTCTGTGTGTCCCCATCACTGTATGTCCCAGTCTCTGTGTGTCCCCATCACTGTATGTCCCAGTCTGTCTGTCATCGTCACTGTATGTCCCAGTCTCTGCGTGTCCCCGTCACTGTATATCCCAGTCTGTCTGTCATCGTCACTGTATGTCCCAGTCTGTCTGTCATCGTCACTGTATGTCCCAGTCTCTGCGTGTCCCCGTCACTGTATATCCCAGTCTCTGTATGCACACGTCACTGTATGTCCCACTGTCTGTAGGTGCCCCCGTCATATATGACCCATTCTGTGTGTACTTCCGCCATTGTATATCCCAGTCTCTGCGTGTGCCCCTGTCATGTATGTCCCAGTTTCTGTGTGTCCCCTGTCATGTATGTCCCAGTCTGTGTGTGCCCCTGTCATGTATGTCCCAGTTTCTGTGTGTCCCTGTCATTGTATGTCCCAGTCTCTGTGTGCCCCTGTCATTGTATGTCCCAGTCTCTGTGTGTCCCTGTCATGTATGTCCCAGTCTCTGTGTGCCCCTGTCATTGTATGTTCCAGTCTCTGTGTGTCCCCTGTCATGTATGTCCCAGTTTGTGTGTCCCTGTCATGTATGTCCCAGTCTCTGTGTGCCCCTGTCATGTATGTCCCAGTCTCTGTGTGCCCCTGTCATTGTATGTCCCAGTCTCTGTGTGTGTCCCTGTCATGTATGTCCCAGTCTCTGTGTGTGCCCCTGTCATGTATGTCCCAGTCTCAGTGTGTGCCCCTGTCATGTATGTCCCAGTCTCTGTGTGCCCCTGTCATGTATGTCCCAGTCTCTGTGTGCCCCTGTCATTGTATGTCCCAGTCTCTGTGTGTGTCCCTGTCATGTATGTCCCAGTCTCTGTGTGTGCCCCTGTCATGTATGTCCCAGTCTCAGTGTGTGCCCCTGTCATGTATGTCCCAGTCTCTGTGTGTGCCCCTGTCATGTATGTCCCAGTCTCAGTGTGTGCCCCTGTCATGTATGTCCCAGTCTCAGTGTGTGCCCCTGTCATGTATGTCCCAGTTTCTGTGTGCCCCTGTCATGTATGTCCCAGTCTCTGTGTGCCCCTGTCATGTATGTCCCAGTTTCTGTGTGCCCCTGTCATGTATGTCCCAGTCTCTGTGTGTGCCCCTGTCATGTATGTCCCAGTCTCTGCGTGTGTCCCTGTCATGTATGTCCCAGTCTCTGTGTGTGTCCCTGTCATGTATGTCCCAGTCTCTGTGTGTGTCCCTGTCATGTATGTCCCAGTCTCTGTGTGCCCCTGTCATGTATGTCCCAGTCTCAGTGTGTGCCCCTGTCATGTATGTCCCAGTTTCTGTGTGCCACTGTCATGTATGTCCCAGTCTCTGTGTGTGCCCCTGTCATGTATGTCCCAGTCTCTGTGTGTCCCTGTCATTGTATGTCCCAGTTTCTGTGTGCCCCTGTCATGTATGTCCCAGTCTCTGTGTGTGCCCCTGTCATGTATGTCCCAGTCTGTGTGTGCCCCCATCATGTATGTCCCAGTCTCTGTGTGCCCCTGTCATGTATGTCCCAGTCTCTGTGTGCCCCTGTCATGTATGTCCCAGTCTCTGTGTGTCCCGGTCATTGTATGTCCCAGTCTCTGTGTGCCCCTGTCATGTATGTCCCAGTCTCTGTGTGTCCCTGTCATTGTATGTCCCAGTCTCTGTGTGCCCCTGTCATGTATGTCCCAGTCTCTGTGTGTCCCTGTCATTGTATGTCCCGGTCTCTGTGTGTCCCTGTCATTGTATGTCCCAGTCTCTGTGTGTCCCTGTCATTGTATGTCCCAGTCTCTGTGTGCCCCTGTCATGTATGTCCCAGTCTCTGTGTGCCCCTGTCATGTATGTCCCAGTCTCTGTGTGTCCCTGTCATTGTATGTCCCAGTCTCTGTGTGTCCCTTGTCATTGTATGTCCCAGTCTCTGTGTGTCCCTGTCATTGTATGTCCCAGTCTCTGTGTGCCCCTGTCATTGTATGTCCCAGTCTCTGTGTGTCCCTGTCATTGTATGCCCCTGTCATGTATGTCCCAGTCTCTGTGTGTCCCCTGTCATAAATGTCCCAGTCTGTGTGTGCCCCTGTCATTGTGTATCCCAGTCTCTGTATGCCCCTGTCATGTATGTTCCAGTCTCTGTGTGTCCCCTGTCATGTATGTCCCAGTCTGTGTGTGCCCCCGTCATGTATGTCCCAGTCTCTGTGTGTCCCTGTCATGTATGTCCCAGTCTCTGTGTGTCCCTGTCATGTATGTCCCAGTCTGTGTGTGCCCCTGTCATGTATGTGCCAGTCTGTGTGTGCCCCCATCACTCTATGTCCCAGTCTCTGTGTGCCTCTGTCATGTATCCCCCAGTGTCTGTGTGCCCTTGTCATGTATGTCCCAGTCTCTATGTGCCCCCCTCACTGTATGTCCCAGTCCCGGTGGATAGCGTACACCATGTTGCGGTTCTGAAAGGCGAATTGTGCATTTAAATGTGAATCAGTCTTTGAGGCTATGCAGGAGGGTGTCAGGTTTGGTGAGCTGGCAGATTTTGCGATTGGGTTTTGAGCAGGTGAACGTACTAGTGACTAAGTTGTAGAGATTTTGTTCAGTTTGGAGAGCACAAGTAAGTCTTTCGGGTTTTTAATGCGTCTGAAAGTGGTCATCGGCTTGGTCAAAAGGCAGGGTTGTGATTTTCTACTATGTGTCAGTTGGACTTAAGGGGGGGGGGGGGGGGCGGAATAGCTCAGTTGAAAGAGCGCCGGACTCGTAATCTAAGGGTTGCTGGTTCGAATCTCCACCAGGTCGTTTCGGTACAGGGGAATTTTTCCCTCGGAGTTAACATTGGTTCTGATTCCATTTCCCATACAATCCTTTGAATGAGACTATAAACCGAGGTTCCGTGTGTGAACGCACGCGCAACATCTTGCACACACATAAAATCCCATCACCAACTTTCGAAAGAGAAGTCCAGTTTGGCCATTGGTATGGATGACACATTACACATAGCATGCACCTTCCCCAAAGATGGAGTATGGCTGCCTTAATGGTGGGATATAAAACGGTCATACACACAAAACTACACTCCCTGTGTTAGGCAGATGGGATTAATACTTGCCTCTTTATACAGGGAGTGTCCGCAGGAGTATCAGCCTGCATACGCAGAAGGAGAAGAAGAAGACTTAAGGACCCAACTGATGGGGAGAGTTTGTAGATGGAAAAGGAAGCAGGTGGTGTGTCTGTCTGTCTCTTTTGGAGGCTGGATTTCCAGAGCAGGTGTTCTGGATGTTGTTTTATTAATGACAGCACTGGGGTATCCACGCTTGCTGAAAAACTTTCTGGTTGCTTGTAGCGTGAAATCTTGTTCGTTGGAGCAAAGTCTGTGTAGACGGAGGAATTCAGAATATTGAATGCTGTCTTTAGCAGATGAGTGGTGAAAGGATGTGTAGTCCAGGTGTGAATGTGCACTGGTGGGTTTGTTGAAAATTGAGGTTTTGAGCAATCCATCTCTGAGGGAGATGGTGATGACTGGGAAGTTGACTGACTGGGAAATGGTGTATGCATTCCTTCGGTATATGTTTCGACATCAGTGTCCATTTGTCCAGCGGAATGATATACCCCTCAGTGTATATTTCGACCTCAGTGTACCTTGACCAGCTGGATAATATTCCCTCAGTGTCTGTTTCGACCTCAGTATCCTTTCATCTGGCTGAATAGTATTCCCTCAGAGTATGATTTGACCTCAGTGTCCATTCCTCTGGAGGAATAATATTCCCTCAGTGTATGTTTAGACTTAAGTGTGTGTGAAGGTGGGGTGGGGGGGGGGGGGAAGAAGAGGACGAGAGGTGGAGAGGGTTTGGCGAGGTGGGGACAGGGGCGGGATGAGGATGGACGGAACCACTCCCAGCTGTAGACCTCCTTCCCCTCCTAACCTCATTGAAAAGAAAGAGAAGGGAGGGGGAGGGGGGGGGGCGAGTGTAGAAGAGGTGGTGAAGAAGGGACGTATTTTATCTTTAAGTTTGTTTCAGTTTCTGCCCGCAGTCACCTCCCTTTGAAACTGACCTCAGTGTAAGTTTTGATTCATCCCCTGTGTTGCCACACTCCAGCAATTCACTCCTCAGTGTAAGTTTTGATTCATCCCCTGTGTTGCCACACTCCAGCAATTCACTCCACAGTGTATGTTTTGATTCATCCCCTGTGTTGCCACACTCCAGCAATTCACTCCACAGTGTATGTTTTGATTCATCCCCTGTGTTGCCACACTCCAGCAATTCACTCCACAGTGTATGTTTTGATTCATCCCCTGTGTTGCCACACTCCAGCAATTCACTCCACAGTGTATGTTTTGATTCATCCCCTGTGTTGCCACACTCCAGCAATTCACTCCACAGTGTATGTGGTAGAGGAGTATAATGCACTGCTTGTTGTTTATTGCAGGCCTTGTTTCTGTTGACTATTTATGAAATATTATTCATCATTTAATGACATTTGTCTCTGCCTTCCCCTTTCTCGATCTTCCATTTCTTCCCCCTATCCTCCTATTCCACCCCTTCCTCTCGCTCTTTCGTGCGCTTCTCTCCCCCCCCCCCCCCCCCCCCCCACACACACACACACACACACTGAGACTGAGGAAACAGATGCATCGCGTGTTTTATTAGAGAGAGAGAGAGAGAGAGAGAGAGAGAGAGAGAGAGAGAGAGAGAGAGAGAGAGAGAGAGAGAGAGAGAGAGAGAGCTATTATGCGCTTCTGTTTTCAATACCAATTTTTTATATTCTGACAGGACTAATATATATCAAACTATTTCCATATGTGAAGTGGATGTCACAAACGCATTGTGCATTTAATTAAGAGAGAGAGACAGAGACAAAAACAGAGGCAAAGAGAGACACAGAGACAGAGACATAGAGAGAGGCCTAGAGAGAAATAGACAGAGACAGAGGGAGAGAAGTTAAGAGGATTATATAATACATTTGTTCAGATGAACTGAGTTATACTACACAGAATAGAATACTACGTTTTGTGCTGGGCTGTGTTGGGTTGGGTTGCATCACGATATATCGTGTCGTTTAGTGTCGTATTGATTTTATCGTTGAACCATAAAGAATACAACATGTAAGTACACAAATCGTTGGACTAAGCACTGGACGTACAACAAATGATTGACATTATCCTGAACTAGTGAATGTTGAATTGACTAGTGAACTGAGGAATGTTGACTGTTCACTGAACTGACTGCTGAAGTCGGTGGATCAGGGTCATCAATGACAACTGAATATTTATCACGTGCAGTTCTGACAGGTGTGCCTCTCCTGTCCGGTGGTAAGGGGCAGTAACAGAACTTTTTTTTTCTTTTTTTTTTTTTTTTTGCTTTCCCAACCTCTGCGCCACATCAGAGGCAGTGCACCCACGCCGCTCATTCCGACACCCCGTCCACAGCCACAGCCCGACAGGCCCCGCCGCAGCCCCGACACCGGCAATCCACAGGGAGCAGTCAATGTCAAGTCGTCAAGAGGCAACCCACCGGAGGAGACACTGCACTGCTGCCGAGTCACTTCGGTGGTGTTCAGTGGCGCCTGTTCTGATCTCACATACGCAGGACACCACCTACTAAGCCCCCTACTGACGACAATGATTGCTCAGTCGCTGAGCCGGCACGAGAGAGCTCTCCCTCCGGAGGGCGCCACCACGTCCGTCCAACGACAGCCCCCATGGAATCGCCGATACCGATGACCCCCACAGAACCAAACCAAGGCCACAGACGTGGAGAGGACATCGAAATTAAGGTCACCATGAGAGCAGGGCATGAAGGGCCACGGAATTTGAGACTTTGTTTATGCTGATCGATGAGAATGAGGATGATTAAGATGATTCTACGGATTTCCATTTAGGTCTGAGACTACATGACAGGGCTGTACTCTACGCTTCCTTTCATAATATATCCCGGTGTCAACCAGGCCCGAGAGATACAGGCACCTGCAGTGTTGGTCAGGAAATTTGAGCAACACTCTCAGAAACGCACCCAATAAGTGGATGAAACTCGACTGTGTGGTCCCAGTCTTCCCACCTGAGCCCGCAGCAAACTCAACTCTGGGTAGGAGCTGGTCGGGCAGAAAAACCCACATGACTCTGATGGGATTCGAACCCACGACCTCCCAGCCGAGAGTCCGCGACGCTAACCACTTCGCCACGGCGGCTGGTCAGTAACAGAACTCTTAACATCGTTCTGAACAGGTAATACTTTCAGTCGTATACTATTTCTGATGAAAAAAAAAACAGGCTGGATTCCCTACAGATAAGTACCATCAAACAGATTGGTCAACTATGCATCCTAGGCAAAGACACATTGAACACCAGTTGGAATTGCTTCAGCATCTTGCGGGAGGTGCTGTACGCCACAGTGACAAAGCTTAACATGTAGCAGAAGCTAATCAACTCCATAAACGCAACTATGTAACAAAGAAACCAATACTGTGTTCACAAAGGGTTCAATAGAAAGAATTGTGTGCTTTATTTGGAGTTCGCCAGGGCTGCCTTCCATCTCTCACACTTTTCAACATGTCCCTGAAATGTCCATTACTGAAGCCCTTGAAGATCACGTCAGCACTATTTTTCGAAGGGGGGGGGGGGGGGGGATCGTCATGAGTCGTTGCTTTACTACAAAACTAACGGAATGGAAAGCATTGAACGGGAACTTGCAACACTTGTGAAAGGACTTGTTAATAGACTAACGAGACATTACATGGAAAACAACGTCAAAAAACCATGTGAACACCTTGCCTCAACATTACCATTTTGACATAACTATCCACAGACAGAAGCTAGGGATCGTTCAATGGTTCAGTTACCTGGTACCTACGTCAGGATGAGGGACCTAAACAAGAAATGCACTGCGGGGCAGTAAAAGTAGTTTTTAATGTCAAGGCTGAAAACTGTATGGAAGAACAATAACACCTCTGAGGAACTCAAGTTCAGATAATTGTTGCACCTGTATTTCCTTATGTTCCCCTGTGCACATGAAACATGGACCCTCACAGTGGATCTGGAAACAAGAATTCAAGCTATAGAAATGAGGTGTTACCACAAGATGTTTGGCATCAGTTGCAGTGATCGTACCTCCAATAAAACAAATATCTTATGTCATCAAATAGCCCACATCCGTCCAATTAAAGAGGTGCTGACATTAGTTACAGTCCCTTCGGGAGATACGACCTCCAGGTAAACAGATAGCAGCAGGGGCAGAATTCTTATTATTTATGAATCAAAAACAAGTTCATTTGGTGTGCACATGCAAACAGAACTCTGACAAGCAATCTGGACAGGACGACTGCCAAAAACTTGACACGGGGATGCGCACATTGAAAGGTCCACGTCCCTCTCTCCTCTCTCTCTCTCTCTCTCTCTCTCTCTCTCTCTCTCTCTCTGTGCATTTTGTGTTGTTGACATGTCTCCTTTGTTCGCAGTAACGTGGTTCTGCCAGTGCGCACACGCATGTGCAGACAAACATACATGAATCTATCTGTCTACTTGTCTACCTATCTACACACACACACACACACACACACACACACACACACACACACACACACACACACACACGCACACATACATACAACACACACACACACACACACACACACACACACACACACACACACACACACACACACACACACACACACACAGAGTCACACTCACGAATAGACACACACACCACACATACACACATAAACACACACACTCATGCGCGCGCATTCACACATGCACATGATTTATGTAGTGTGTACACACACACACACACACACACACACACACACACACACACACACACACACACACACATCATCCCTGTTTAGCCGCAAGGTATATTGGCTCATCACGCCGTACGTATATAGGTCTGTCAACACCCCCCCCCTCCCCCCCCCCCCCCCCCCCCCCCTCTCCTTCATTCCAACAGTATGCACTCCGATCTGGCAGCACACACAGCTGTTGCTCACTGCCACCGGATTAGTTATGCTAAAAAAAAAAGCGCGTTTTCAAAACGCCTCTCAGATGTATCACCAACAGTTGTGTTTTTTTTGGTGTGTGTGTGCTCAATTCGTTTTTCAATTTAAAAAAAAAAACAGTCCACTTCTCACCTCGTTTTGGATTATCCTCAGCCACAAAAGTGTCTAACCATTGAACAAAAGAGTATTATTTCAACAGTGGCTAGACAGCACAGTATTTTGTTTCCATCCAACATTCTCTTTTCATTCTGCATTTATTCTGTGTACACCTTCAACGGACTGTTTCGTTTACTTCCATTTACAAGGTGCACTTGTTTAATCATCCATTTTCAAATTAAGAATATTACAACTGTCTAAAATTGCACCAGAATGGAATGACAGTTTGGGCCTGCTTACTAGCATACTACTGCAAACAACAATTCAAACTATACACCAGTTACAGACGATCCAATACACCTTGCACACCAAATGCTCTGCCACAAATTTCGGGTGAAAAACAAATTGAACCGAGGGTGTAGAGGACACTTATACGTAATCAGTTAACCCGAGAGGGGTGCCAGTAAATAATAACAACACATTACCTACGGTTTCCCTCCAACAAAAAGAGACACACAGTTGCTGTACATATCCTTTTTTCTAACACTATCCCAACGAAGCTCGTGTACAATTAGTCTGCACCCACTATTTCCGAGTGAGCCACGCTGAAGTTGAAAAATAGTCATTTGCACAGAACAACTCATTTAGCTTGTTGCTAGGGGGTGATACAGAACAACTCAGTTAGCTTGTTGCTAGGGGGTGATACAGAACAACTCATTTAGCTTGTTACTAGGGGGTGATACAGAACAACTCATTTAGCTTGTTGCTAGGGGGTGATACAGAACAACTCATTCAGCTTGTTGCTAGGGGGTGATACAGAACAAGTCATTTAGCTTGTTACTAGGGGGTGATACAGAACAACTCATTTAGCTTGTTACTAGGGGGTGATACAGAACAACTCATTTAGCTTGTTGCTAGGGGGTGATACAGAACAACTCATTCAGCTTGTTGCTAGGGGTGATACAGAACAACTCATTTAGCTTGTTACTAGGGGGTGATACAGAACAACTCATTTAGCTTGTTGCTAGGGGGTGATACAGAACAACTCATTCAGCTTGTTGCTAGGGGGTGATACAGAACAACTCATTTAGCTTGTTGCTAGGGGTGATACAGAGCAACTCATTCAGCTTGTTGCTAGGGGATGATACAGAACAACCCATTTAGTTTGTTGCTAGGGGGTGATACAAAACAACTCATTTAGCTTGTTGCTAGGAAGTGATACAGAACAACTCATTTAGCTTGTTGCTAGGGGGTGATACTCCCAGGTCTGGCCATTTCATGACCGGAATTTTTTTTTTTTAATTTGGAATGAATAGCACCAGAGAATTCATCCTGTCTGCCCTATTAGCACGCATCACACACGTGTCCTGAAACGCCCTCGTAACGAGGCTCTACCAGGGTAGCAAGGACACATGCATACACAAACTCGCCCTCTGCAGAGGGACTAAAAGCCTTGATTTTAGTTTGTCAAGCTTCCAGTCCCCTCTGAGGGCCCCTGCCTTCAGTGCCCTGTTTATCTCCACCTGCTCTTAGATGACAAATTTTAAAAGCCTGGCAGGTTTCTCTCATGACATCTTCATCGTCTTGGTGGAATAAGGAATGTGCGCGCGCGCGCGCGCGCGTCTCTCTCTGTGTGTGTGTGTGTGTGTGTGTGTGTGTGTGTGTGTGTGTGTGTGTTGTAAGGAGGAGGGAAAGGATGCAGTGAGAGGGTGGGGTGAAGAAATAGAGCGGGAAGAGGTACAGGGTATGACGAGTGCTTGGCAGAGGTGGATGGGGAACATTCAGTTCATCCACTCAGCGTTGGTATCCGGAACAACAGGTGCCATCAGTTTCAGCAAATGCTGCTCTGGCAAGAGGAATGGAACTTGCAGACGGATAGCAAACTACTTAAAATCCATCCAAACCTCAAAGTTTTTAATCATGTTCTGGAGACGGCCGTAGAGAAAAAGCAGTCCTGTTCCGTTTACACACAGGCCTTTTACATCCTTTTACACCCATTCTTATGTAAAAGGTGAAGAAGTCCATGGTGCATTGCATGTCATGTACCACTCATAGTGAAATTTATTCTTTTAGAGTGTTGTGATTTATATGAAGCGAGACATACACACTTTACAGCACACTCCATGAAAACCTCGTTCAGAAATGTCCCACCTGATGTGATCTTTAAATTTGTGATAGAGATTAACATTTTTCATCTAAGATTCTACTGATGAAAGATTTTTAACAATATTGCCAGTGTGTTTTTAGAAGGTGTATTTTAAAGAGTTGTGTGAATAGGTTTTTTTAACAAGACTTCTGATTGACTTCAACACAGTAACAGCCCTGATATGGCCCTTTGCTGTCGGCTGGGCTATAAGCAACATTACCTTACCTTCGGAAATGCTGCAAGACATGAAGCCTGGACATATCCTTTGTATTTAAATAAAAGACTAAACTCTCTACAGATGAGATTGTTGTCTGCGTGAATGTTATCTGTAAAATTATGCCAGAGAGTGATTGAGATTTTCAGGAAGCTGTATACCAACAACCAGCTCCAACAGAATCCATCCGTTGGATAACAGTCAGTCAGTGGTAAACTGTTGGATACTGCACTAGGAATTAAGGCGGTCATTAAATTGACCTACAAAGAGCAGCAGCACTCGGGATGAATCTTCTGCAGTCGCCAACCATCCCCCGTGACACGTCATCTCACTGGTGTGTTGCGACTCTTGGTCATTCACCATGACTTTCACTCTCTCCAGGGCTAAATCCAGGCCTCTTTCAGTTATTTTGTGTCCTGAAAATATTTTCTCCCGCTGAATTTGCATTTTCCAGCATTTAACGTCAGGGTCAATGTTCAAGGTCATTATAGTATTGCTCAAAGACATAATATACTGAGAGGCAAAGAAAACGCAATTCCATTGTCAACTGACATTTTATTGAAATGAAACAAACACACATCAAAGCAAATACGTGTGACAAAAGTGCGACCACTGTACATTAGTTTGCCTATAACAGGTGCACATTCGCCTGAAGTGAAACCCATTTAGGCGCGACAGAAGGAATACACTGTCAATATCTGGTGTGTCCCCCTTGAGCACGAACACAAGCTTGCAAACGTCGGGGCATTGAAGCGCACAAACGACGGATGATACGGATCGGTATCACGTTCCAGTGATGCTGCAATGCTTGGGTGAGCTCAGCAACGGTAGTTGGGGGATTCTGCTGACCTTGCACACGTCGTCCAGTTCGTCCCACAAATGTTCAATGGATTCATGTCTGGGGACACGGAGGGCCGCTGCATGACATCCACATTGCTGTCCCGAAGGAAATTTCGTGTGAGAACGGCTGCGTGGGTCGAGCATTGTCCTGCTGAAACACTAGTCTGTTGCCACCATGCTGTCTCCAGAGAGGAAGAAGAAACTGGCTCAAGAACAGTGTCAATATAACGCCTTGCCGTCAAGTTGCCTGGCACAAACACAAGCTCCGATCGAAAATTGAGCATTTCGTTGATTAAAAGGTCAGGACAATAATAATGGGGATTGCTCTAAAGGCGGGTGAAGACAGTGCTTCTCTGGGTCCTCCCCAGCACCTTCGGGTGTTTCTTTTTCTTCAAGCTCCGATCGAAATTGAGCATTTATGGCACCCCAGACCATTACCCCTCCACCCCCATAACGATCTCGCTCAATGACACAGGGTTGCGCAAAACGTTCACCCTGACGTCGATACACACCGATCACGGCCATCCGGGAAAGAGACATTGAACCGGGATTCATCCGAAAAAACAACATTCCCCCAAACCCTGTTCCCCAGAAAGCCACCTGCGGCAGCCCATCGCTGGCGTGCTAGTCGATGGCGATGGGTTAAGATCTGACCTTGGTATGGTCGACGTGCCCGTAGCACTGCTGCTGCCAGACGCCGACGCACGATACGGCTGCTGATTGGTCTTTCTCTAGTCCCAATAGTGTTGCGGGCTGTTTGTGCAGCTGGCTGGAAACGATTCCGGAGGTGCTGCGTGACAATGTAGCGGTCCTGTCGTGCCGTCGTCACACGTTGGACGCCTGGGCGTGGACGGTCGTTTACACTTCCAGTGTTTTGGTGCCGAGTCGCAAGACGGGTTATGGTTGATGGGTGTACATTGAAATGTTGTGCGGCCCTGATGTGAGCAGTGCCTGCCCTCAGCATGCCAATGGCTTGATTTCTCTAGTCTGTAGTTAACCGCGGCATGGTGCGTACGAGTGTCAGTAAAACGCCAATGTGTGTTTTTATAGGGGACAGTCATGGGCTGTTTGCATGCAATCACAGTATTCCTGTGTTGCACGTGTTTTGCAGTTATCAGTAAAAGATGTGTTGGAGTGGTTTACTCATGACGTCATGAACCCAACTGTGCCTGTCAATACAGATCGTCGCAATACAACATACGCATGCTAGGTTGCATGCCTCGTGCATAATTCACATTATTTTGGCTGAGGTGACATTTTTCGGGGACGAAATGGGGATTGCGTTTTCATTGCCTCTCAGTATATGTTCATCAAAATATGGCGTGTGTACAGTTATCTCGTTTGACACAGCGGGTACACATGGGATTCCTGGAATCACGGATTTATGACGGTATATTTTTTGATGCCACATTGATGCTCATTACTAGTGTGTTGTATTGAATGAGACCGTTGTTGTCCCTAAAGTTTGTTACGTCTCTGTTATCAAGGTACAAGCTCAGTAATTACCCATCTTCTAATCGACGTTTGTGAAAGACTGTCCTCTTCACCCATGTCTTGGAGCAATATATAGATGGTGGTATAAATACCTTTATATCTGAATTATCTCGTTAACGCAGAGCATATGCACGCATAAGCATAATATCGATCGGAAGGTGATATTTTCGTCAAACAGTTGCCGAACTTTTGCTCCCACATTAATGAATTTGGAAAGAAACAAACTGTGCCTGGCAAACTGGTTGGGCTTTAGGGTGGATTTCAGGATGTACGCTGAGCTTGATTTGGTATCTCTGTGCTTTTCCAAATCTTCGAGGCCCTTGCGTCTATTCGTTGATTAAAAGGTCAGGACAATAATAACGACAGAACCATCATCATCATCAACACCTCAATCACCACCACCACCAACAATGATAATAATAATAGTAATAATGATAATGATCATGATGATAATAATAATAGTAATGGTATTATTATTATTATATTATGATGATAATAGTAGCGATAAAAATAATAATAATAATGATAATAATAATAATAATAATGACAATCATAATAATAATGATAATAATAATAATAATAATAATAGTAATAATAATAATAATAATCATAATAATAATACTCATCATAATAATAATAATAATAATAATAATAATAATAATAATAATAATATTGATGATGACGATAAAGACAAGATATTAATAGTAATAATGAAAATGAAGATGATGATGATGATGATAGTTATGAACATTTTATACACCTCGTAATCTCACACGCAAAGCAAGTTTCTCATGCTGCGCTGTCTAAAAGCAAACTTAACAAGAATACAAAATTACTCAAGGAGGAAACAAATCAGGTAATTCACAGAAATCCTCTATGAGCTGTTGGTTTGTCAAGAGCGGCTGTTATTTTCCTCCAGTGCCGAAGAACTGGGCGTGTATCTTTCCGTCTGCAGCTTCAACACCTGTCATGGAGAGTGGGTCCACTAAAGGTGAACAGATGTTCATCAAAACCATTTTTGGAACACTTTTTTTTTTATATAACCAATGTTTTCTTTCCTCAGGTTCTTTGACAAACTTCGAACAGTATTGCTCAAGTCCCTGTCCGGTTTGATGATTGAGTTAGCTTCTGTGTGTCCTACTGTGATGATAATCTGCATCTCTTCGACTGTTGACAATTTTGCCCTTACTTACTTACTTACTTACTTAGGCCCACAGCTAAAGGGTGAGCATAGCCCATAGACAACACTCCGTCATCGCACTCAGTTCTGGGCTGCTCGCTGAATGCCTGTCCAGTTCGAAGCATCCCTTTGTGCCCACGTCTCTTTGTGCCCACGTCTCTATAAAGTGGTTAGGGTTAGGGTTAGGGTTAGGGTTAGGGTTAGGGATAGGGATAGGGTTAGGGATAGGGTTAGGGTTAGGGATAGGGTTAGGGATAGGGTTGGGGTTAGGGTTAGGGTTAGGGATAGGGTTAGGGTTAGGGTTAGGGATAGGGTTAGGGTTAGGGTTAGGGTTAGGATAGGGTTAGGGTTAGGGATAGGGTTAGGCTTAGGGTTAGACGTGGGCACAAAAGACGTGGGCACAAAGAGACGTGGGCTCAAAGATACGTCTGTGGGTACAAAGAGACGTGGGCACAAAGATACGTTCCCGTCCAGTTGGTCCCCTGCCTCTTTATCTCTGCCTCAGTGTCTCGCCTCCAGCTGCTGCAAGGTCGACCTCTCGTCCCTTTTGCCTGCGGGTTCCATGTCAGGGCTTGGCGTGTGGTGCTGGATGCTGGCTTCCTGAGAGTGTGTCCAGTCCAGCCCACTTTCTCCTTAGTATCTGTTTGGCCACTGGTTCTTGTCCTGCTTGCTTCCATAGATCTTCATTGTTAATCTTCTCTGGCCATCTGATTTTGAGGATGCGCCTCAGACAGGCGTTGCATTGATGAAGGTCTAAATTTTTTTTGCTGCATTGCTTTGGTCATTCTCCAAGTCTCGCAGCCGTAGAGCAGAACCGACTTCGCGTTTGAATTGAAGATACGCAATTTGGTTGTCCTTCTGATCTCTCTTGAGGCCCAATTGTTCTTTTGCATGATGAATGCTGTTCGCGCCTTGCCTATCCTGGCCATGATGTCTCGGTCGGTGCTCCCCTGCTTGTTAACTACGCTTCCCAAGTAGACAAAGGAACCTACTTCCCTGATGGGCTTATCTCCGACTGTGATCAGGCTCTGCTGCCTGTATGTTGATCTTCATCAGCTCTGTCTTCTTCTTGTAATTTTGCCCTGATCACTTGTAGTTCTTGTTCATTACTGTGATCAGACTGGACATCTTCACCTTTAAGATGGCACACTTCATTTCCATGCTGGTGTTTGTTTTCACTTCAAGTCTGTTTCCATCCCCCCCCCCCCCCCCTTTTTTTTTTTCTTTCAATCTTTATGTTTCTTGCGAAGATGACATTTCAGCTTGAAACGTTTTGTGCTTCCAAAGCCTCTGCAAGCTTTGCTGTAAGCTAGATGGGCAGTCGGGAATGTTGCTGTAATAGTTTAGTTTATGGCGCCATATTCTTGAAACTTCTCCTCTAGATTAATTTTCTTTGAATAGGCGCGAAGTAATGTACCAGTCCCGCTGGAAAACGCCTGATTTCTTTTTTAGTGGCACCAGATCATGATAATGATGGAGTGTCATAAGTAGGACAAACTTATCTCCCTCTGCAACATTGTTGTTTTCACTGATCAGAGTTTTGTTGACAATCTGTTCTCTGGGCTGATTCTTGACGTTTTCAAACTCACAATCCCAGGCAATCTTTGTGAGTTTCTACACAGACTGAGTGTTTGTCTTTTCGTTTGTCTTCCCATATGCTTTCAACATTTGTGCCTGAGTAAAGTTGTGTTGCGTCTATAAAATGTATGTACGGGGCTTATATTGTTTGTTTGCACTAACTGGTTTACATTGTAACGGAAACGGAAAAAGCACAATCAAAAAGGCTGTAATATTCTTAATTATCTGCTGTGCAATCAACGAGGCATGCGATTTTGTGAACGTCGTCTTCGGCATTCAGCAATAAACGCGACAGGAAACGAGGCAAATCGGTAACAACAACAATAACAACGACAACAACAACACCACACACATACTCTAAAACATACGCGCACACACACACACACGCGCGCGCGCGCGCAGCCACCTAGAGGCATGCAGACACACACACATACACGCGCGCGGGTGCATACACACAGCATGTAGGCAGGCATAAATGCCTTTACACTTAGACACACGAGCACACATAGAGAGTCCACACACACACACACACACACACACACACACACACACACACACACACACACACACACACACACACACACACACACACACATGTGCGCGCGCGTGCACCACAAACCTTGAACACTGTCATTGAACACATGAGTCCAACAACTCGTTGAAGACAAAGAAACGCGACTTCAGTTCGAGCCTTGGAGCCGTGCTGTTTACAACACACACACACACACACACACACACACACACACACACACACACACACACACACACCACACTCACACACACACACACACACACACACACACAGAGAGAGAGAGAGAGTTCTCAGCAGGGAGACAGAGACACAGAGGGAGTAGGGAACACGTCAAGGTGACCGGATGGTCCATCAGCCTGAAGTCGGACCACTTGTAGGGTGGCTAGGGACTTCGATTCGTTTTGTAGCCACCAAAATTCGCAGACCTACCATACCTGAAGCCCCCTTCTTTGGGAGACAGAGTGAGGGAAGAGCCACCTTGTCGTGTCCCACATGTCTTGAAGAGAAGGAATCGCCGGAAAGCTGCTCGAAGTAAGCTCACCGTTTACCTTGTTACCTGTGGCTTCGATTTCCACACGCACCCTTCTCCCACCTTCCCTGGCTGGAGAGAGAGAGAGATGCTCGGACCATCCCGCTTTCTACGTCCTCTTGGATTAGAGCTTCCCCCATCCATTCACCAGTTGCTGAGGTCAGTTGGAAAACAAATGGTAGGCTAGATTTAAACCCCAGTCTGCAGCTTAACAAAACTAGCATTTTTGTATTCATAATCGGTAGCTTGCGTTTAAATCGTATATTTTTTGTCTTTTTTTTTTCTCCAATTCATCCATAGCTCTCACAAGATTTCATCACTATAATGTTGTTTGCCTGTGTGCCGTTTGTTCATTCTTTCGCGCACATGACAAACAATGTTTTATTAATAATCGCTTGTGAGGAGAGGGGTTTAGCATTCCTGCGGGCAGGCCCTCGTCAATGTTTCAGCTGCATGCTTTAGTGTTTGCTTCGCGGAGCATGCACGTGTCTGTTTCTGTGATTGTTCATAAACAGGACTTGTACTCATTGCTTGCGTTCACCCTCTTTATTCATAATTGGGTAGTGGGTTTTTAAAAATTCATTCCGGGATAGGTTTTATTCGTCTTTATCATTGTGTTTGATGGCCGTCGGTCTGTCTGCAAGAGAACCCCGCCTTTTTCTCTAAACTGTTACTGGATTCGGCGGAGGTTGTCTATCTAACTGCTTGTGTGAATGCTTCAGTTCATTATTCATCGATGTTTCATCATTTATAAACCCTCGAATCTGTCTGCCTGCCTATTCCATCAATTAAATAAAAAGATAAGCATTGAAATTACGATGGTTGCTGTCTTTAATTACTCTATCTTTGACATTCCCTTCACGTCTTTCAAGTATTACTTATCAAGGGAGATAATTGCAAAGATCAATTCAGTAACTTCAACCATGGTCCATCTTTCTTTCATCTAAGTATTAACGAGTAACTTTTTTTCTCTATGAAGCAGCCCCAGTTTCCTAGTCCTTCTTGCCTCCCCTTTTGATTCACACACCTCCTCTGCTATTTTGCACGCACACACACACACACACACACACACACACACACACACACACACACACACACACACACACACTCATCAACACACACATGCGCTCGCACACACACACTGGCCCATGCCCAAATACCCTATACGCATGTGTACACTCACCACACATATCTACAATGATTATGATAGCACAACCAATGTTAAGTAGATACTCAAGATCTGACCAGCGCGTTGGGCTAACGCATAGGTCAGACATCTGCTAAGTCGTCTTATCTTAAGTTGTCTTATCTTAGTCATTAATAATTCATTTATCCATCAGCTTTTAATCATGCGCAATGTGGTCTCAAAACGTAGAGGATGTGGTGTAGCGTATATGGACTCGTCCGCACGCAGTGACACCACCTTGATGAAACTGAAACTGAAACTATTTCGCTGCTCTCCCACGACCAGTCTGACTCTGTGCCTATGTATGTTCTAGCTGACCTAACTGAAGTGACACGATTTAGGCTAGCTGGTTGACGAGAACTCCCAGGAAGAACGACAACTGCACCAGGGACTGGCGCTTGATGCCCCACCAGTGAACCGAAGGGAGCTGAGCTTGAGTCTTCCATCAGATTAGCCTCCCCTGCCAGGACCTGAGCATCCTGGACTTTCGGGTCCCTTTGCCATCATGCTGAGGGTCTCGAGAGGGGAAGCATCGGGATGTCTGGGAGGGATAGAAGACCCGGGGACGAATTATCGAGCCCTTTTTATAAATCCCTTTTTGCGTATTAGTTTTTGTTGTTGTTTTTTTCCTTTCTTTTCAGTTCTTTGGCTGAACATGTGAATGTCATTCTGTGCGATCAACACGTTCTCTTCGGAACTTCGCCAGTTTTACTACTAGTCTAGGAACCTGAGGCTAGAGTGGAGGTAGATTATTCCCGTTAATCAATCGGTAGGATAGTGAGAGACATTCTATATCTCTCCTCTGTCGTCTCCTCATCAGTTTGGACGACAATCAACGAGAGAGTGAAAAAAAAAAATACTTAGTGTGTGCTCTGTTGGTGGTGTGTATGCGTGTCATCAGCACTAGGGAAACTCCTGGGAGAGTTCAGTCCTTAAGAAGCGACAGGCAAAACAATCGTAATAGCCAACATGTCCAAACGACAGTCATCTACTGTGTGTTGTGACCATTTTCTGTTCAATCCTCAGATTACTGCATGTCTTTTCACATGCACTGCCACGCTACCATTCTCCTTTTCCCGTTTTGTCCTACCAACATACCTACCCTCTCACCA
>CM031617.1:26713145-26715645 GCA_018398815.1 Conus ventricosus | reverse complement strand
CGATCTAGGATAAATGATTTGAACAACTTGAAAATTCAATTCACTAAAAAACAAATATACAAACACTTACATTAACACAAACATTCAAATGGGCCATAGAATGTCAACTTTTTAACAGAAGAGAAATTCAGCTCTTCCAAAAATCCAACTGATTCACATAATCTAAACAGAAAGAATCTTCACGGATATGTATATGGAATATGTCTAAACGTATTCATCAATAGTGTGCCAAACCCAGTTCTTTTCCATCTCATAAGCGCTATTCTGTGGCTGACTTTGCTAGTGCTCCCTAGCCCGCCCTCGCATCGACTTTTAAACTGGACTAGTGTGTGTGTCTGTGCTCCTTCCCTATCTGCCCCCTTCATCTCTTCCGGCTGATCTGTGATCTAGTCTCAGACCAGCAGCACAGGACTGGCTGTCCTACCTCTCTTTCTACTTGCACTCTGCCGGTTTTCTTGTGATGTTAATGGCCTTTGTTTCAGTTATCACACTTTCGTTTTCAAGACTGTTTTGTTCACTTTGTCTGGGGTGTGCTGCGGCAGTTGTGATGAATTGTTCCGTACTTTTTGTACTGAGTGATGACTGATCTTTTTTTTATGAAAGAGACAATTCATTCATGCTCTGAACTCTTAAAACTTTTTAATTCTAGGCCAATCAGTAGACACTGTGGTGACAGTCAAAAGGTGATTGAAAGATAAATGTTTCAAGATTTAGAAAACAAACACTGATTCCAAACGCGTGTGTGACAAGTGTTATCAGAGTACATTCATTGTTAAAAAATAGTTATTTCATGGTTAAAAGCACATTGTTCCAAGCAGTGCAGTCGGATATATTAGAAAAAATCTGAACTTTGACATTTCACTGTCAGTTGACCAATGTTTCTCTTTAGCTCCCTTCAGCTGGACATCCAAGAAGTTGAACACAGAGGTATTAAACACGAGTCACGGGCACCAGCGTGCCGATAACTCGTCAAGGGAGAGAGAGAGAGAGAAGAGGGAGAAAGAGAGAGAGAGAGTTAATTCATTTGAAATCTAGTATCTTGACAAGGAGTGCTTACTGAACTCTAAATATTTTTCCATTTAAAGACACTCTACTTTGTCTCTTCATAAAAAAAGATCAGTCATCACTCAGTACAAAAAGTACGGAACAATTCATCACAACTGCCGCAGCACACCCCAGACCAAGTGAACAAAACAGTCTTGAAAACGAAAGTGTGATAAGAGGGGGGTGGAGAGGGAGAGAGAGAGAGAGGGAGAAAGAGAGAGAGAGTTAATTCATTTGAAATCTAGTATCTTGACAAGGAGTGCTTACTGAACTCTAAATATTTTTCCATTTAAAAACACTCTACTTCAACAAATGCTTACGCGTGTACAATGTAATGAATGGATCAGCTCCGGAGAAATCGCAGAAAGCTTTGTCATCAGTAAAACAAACATACACATAAACTGTCTTTTCCTAGACCCTGAAGAAATCTTTATAAAGCAAGTTTTGTATACTGTTGGGGAATCACTTGCAACAGTTTTGCTTCTTCTTTAGAATCATGACATTCAAAAAGGACATTTCAAAAAGCACTAAAAAAAATCTGATGGAAAATCTATGCAACAATTAAAGGTTCTCTCTCTCTCTCTCTCTCTCTCTCTCTCTCTCTCTTCTCTCTCTCTCTCTCTCTCTCTCTCTCTCTCTCTCTCTCTCTCTCTCTCTTGCATTTAAAATTGATATTCAAAGAATAGTTTCTTATTACTTCATATGTGATGATATGAGTTATGTACATATTTGTATGGTTGAAGTTGTGTGCTTTTGAAAATGTAATTATCCTCGTTGCATGCTATATTCGTTTCTTTCTTTTTATGAGAGCAGGATGTAAAAAGGTTTGGCAGCTTATTCTTCAACCCTCAATAAAGATAACTTTGACTTGACTTCACACACACACACACACACACACACACACACACACACACACACACACACACACACACACACCACACACACACACACACACACACACACACACCACACACACACACACACACACACACACACACACCACACACACACACACACACACACACACACACACACACACACACACACACCACACACACACACAGATATATGCATGTAATAGGAGAGAATTCACTACGTCATTAAGCAGACATGATCTACATCAGTCAAAGACAGTCATCCAATGTTAACGTTAGTCAAAATTCTGCCTGATATTGACAGTGTTAGCGTAATTGTCAACATCAGACAACATGATCACCAATCTGAGAGAATGTCTTTATACGGGTTCAAGCTCACCCATCTTATTTTGCACGAAAACCCCCTTTTCACATACAAATCACGTCCATCTCATATCAGTTTTGGCCAAAATTAACACCTGTTTCACAAAAAAATAACATCCCAAAACCTCTAAAAATTGACGTATCAGTACATTAAAATGGGGGCTTACGTGCTAGATAAGATTTGGCGATCGTGAACCCGTAAAAAGACATTCTCTCCA
>CM031617.1:26670850-26702830 GCA_018398815.1 Conus ventricosus | reverse complement strand
TTATCCCCCTTTCCGTTCGTCCCTCCAAGAATAATATTTCATCATTTTTGTCTCTAGTCATTGGCCAAAAGGGACAGATACTTGGCTGTGCTGGTTCCTGGCACTTACAGTTTTAGGCTTCGGGTGCTTACATACGTGAAAATGTATATCTGTTTAATCCGGTCCAAAACCCTCCCGAGACCGACTTTTTACCCAACTGCTGGTACTGCTGCTGCTCTTACTTCGTGAGAAAATAATAAAAGTAAGATTACTTTTAAACAAACAGAAACCCAATCTTTTTTATTGGTACAAGCTAAAAAAAAAAAAACTCGCCCCCAAACACTGGTGAATATAATATATAGGAATGAGAGACTACAGAAAATTTCAACGGCAGTTTTAAGCAGCACCAACACAATACCCACGACGGGAAAGAGTTCCATGCAATGGAAGAGTCTTGTAGGTAGCACAACAGGTGAATGCCGAGCATTTTCTCTTACCAATCGCAATAGAGTTTACAGTACTCGGCGAATCATGTAACGTGATACATTGAGTGATGTTGATAGGTAAGAGTGATGTTGATAGGTAAGAGTGATGTTGATAGGTAAGAGCGATGTTGACAGATAAGAGGGACAGAGATGAAACACGAAGGGTGCCGCTGTAACACATCAGAGAATCGTTCTACGCAAGTAGAACGGGAGGTACCTATAGGTCTATTCCCAGTTGATCTACTCATTGATCGTTCCGCAAATTGAAATTCCCTTTAAGACTATTCCCCTTACGTCTACGGTGCTTTTAAGGCTATTCCTCTGAAGTCTACTAGTAGACTTTGAGGTACAGTAAAATCGAACCGTTTAATCTACTACGTTTATTTGGGTAAATTTCGGTTTGTCACCTAGTGAGCGAGAACTTAAAACCGAATTGTACTAACGCTCTTGACACTGCCAATGACTACAACTTAGGCCGACACTAAGCTCATGTGACATCAAATTTTAGAGTATGAGGGCAAAGGTTGTCTTGCTTATTGGCCTACTTGTTGTGGGGTTGCTTTTACTTGAATCGTACTCACATCACTTATGCACCGCCTGGCCCGCACTGCCCGCACTAGATTCTAATCTAAAACGTTCACTTAGGCCTACAGCTGGCAATCCTGTTGTCATTTGTGTTGTCAAAGTCATTGCGCATTCATGGCAGAGTTTGTACCTACACCTCGCCGGGGACGTTTTCTTGTGCTTGAGAATTATCAGTATACTGTAAATAGAAAGAGTGATACGCATACATTCTGGAGATGTATCAACAAGAAAACATGTGCTGCAACAGTCGTGACAGTGAAAGATACTGCTGACATTTCAAAACGAGACAACGCCGTTCACAACCATGAAAATCATGCTGCAAAAATTAACTCTGACCGCAAAACTGCAGATCTCAAGGAGCAGGTGAAGAACAGGGTTCATCAACCAGTGAAACGTTTGTACACCGAGGCTTTTCAAGATGAAAGTGACGAGGAACTGGCGAGTGCCACACCAAGTTTTGCAGCAGTGAAATCCAGACTTTATAAAGAACGTCGAAAGATGGTTCCACCGTTGCCAAATTCTCGAGCCAGTTTCAGGTTGGAAGGTTCTTGGACAGAAACTGTGAGTGGAAATCCGTTTCTATTGGCAAACGAGGGAGAGGATGACAAGATCTTGGTGTTCACTACAGACAACCTTGCCAAGTTATGCCAAAGTCAAATAGCTCCTTCTCTCATAGTGCTGATGTTATTAGTGGGATACCACAAGGTAGTATTTTGGGACCAATATTATTTACGGTGTTTATAAATGATCTCCCTGTAGAATTAAAGAGTACATGCAAAGTCTTTGCAGATGACACAAAACTGTATAACTCTCCAAAATTACATAAGGAATTACAAAAGGATATTGAAACATTAGTACAGTGGTCTGATACTTGGAACCTATATTTTAATGCAGAAAAATGTAAAGTACTTCATATTGGTAAAACAAACCCACAAAAGGAGTATATAATGAAAATTGGGGGCAAGGAAATAAAAGTATCTAAATGTGAAGAAGAGAAAGACCTAGGTGTGACTTTTGACAAAAACTTATTATTTGACAATCGCATTGTAAATAGTATTGATAAAGCTAACAGAATGATTGGAATAATAAAAAGAACCTTTACATTTATGGAAAAGGACACTTTTTTTGCAATTATATAAGACACTAGTTAGACCTGTTCTTGAATATGGCAACACTGTATGGTATCCAATGCTAAAGAGACAATCAGAAGCTCTAGAACAGGTACAAAGAAGAGCAACCAAAATGATTCATAATATAAAAGATTACTCATATCAGGAAAGATTAAAATATCTGCAACTTCCAACACTTAAGGCAAGAAGAATAAGAGGTGACTTGATTCAAGCATACAAGATATTTAATGAAATTGATGATGTTGATAAAGCATGCTTTTTTGTACTCCGCAGAAGAATGTTACAAGGAACAGTGAAGATAAGATATTTAAACAATATTCTAGAACGAATTTAAGAAAATTTACTTTTACTAATAGAGTAACCAACTTTTGGAATAAACTAACACTTAACATCAAACGTGCACCTAGTATTAATGTGTTCAAGAACCTCATAGATAAACATGAATTATTAACAAAAATTAGATATGAATTTGATGGATAATAAGTCTGAGCTAGCCTATGACTGGACCAACGGTTATGAAAAAAAAAAAAAAGGATATATACATACAGAAGGGGCGTAAAAAGCCTAAATAGGCTAAGTTGTATTGATACAACGCCCTGATCCTGATCCTGATCCTGAAATAGTGTTCATGGACGGGACATTTTCTGTCGCCCCCAGTCTGTTTGCGCAAATGTACACAATGCACATTCGATTCCTTGGACAGATGATTCCTGTGGTGTACGCTCTTTTGCCTGACAAGAAACGTGACACGTACAGTCGACTGTTTGACATTGTATCCCGATTGTGCCGTGAAAGAAATTTCCAGTTTTCTCCTGAATGCGTTCAGACAGACTTTGAGATAGCTGCAATGCAAGCCGTCAGGATGTCATTCATGGGAGCTCGTACCAGAGGATGCTTCTTTCATTATTGTCAAAGCTTGTGGAGGAAGGTAATTAAGTTACATAAAATATCTGTCTGTCTGTCCGTCCGTCCGTCCGTCTCCTCTCTCTCTCTCTCTCTCCCCTCTCTCTCTCTCTCTCTCTCTCTCTCTCTCTCTCGACTATCTCTTCTCTTCTATAGCTTCTATTCTCCCCTAAAATTTTAATTGGCAACTTCCTTAGAGCGCGCTGAGTATTCATTTTAATAGGTCCAGACGCTGGGACTTGCGGTACCGTACACAGACTCTCCAGAGATGAGGAAGTTTGTACGACGCCTTGCAGTGCTGCCTCTGGTCCCCATGGCTGAGATTGACAATATCTGGATGGACCTACATGGAACACCTCCTGTCGGAGTCCCAGGGATTGACCAGCTCTGTGATTACATGGGGTCAACCTGGCTGGATGACGTTCGGCCTGTCTTCACGCGAGATGTGTGGAATCATTTCGAAAACTTTCAGGATGACGGGATAAGAACGAACAATCATTTGGAATCGTTCCATTCCGCATTCAGACGACGGTTCAGTTCCCCACATCCAAACATTTACATTTTCGTGACTGCACTAAAGCAGAGGCAGTCTGAGACAGAGCTCACTGTCCGGTCGCTGGAAGCTGGGAACGCTCCTCCTTCTAGAAAGAGAATCACAAGACTGAAGGAGGAGCGCTTGACCAGAACTCTTGAGCAGTTCAGGAATGGGGACAGGGACATTTGGTCATACATGGATTCAGTTTCCATCACTGTCAAATTGCACTAAACAAACCACAGAGTGAATGAGAAGCGCTTGACCAGAACTCTTGAGCAGTTCAGGAATGGGCACAGAGACTTAACCCCTAGCCTGTGTGATCAATGACTACACCGTTTTTAAATTGCATGCATTAATAAAATAATAAAGCTGTTAACGTATAAAAAAAATCATGTTGTGTTTTTTGCAGAGCGCAGTGACCTCTGTCTTCGTCATACCTTATTACAGAAATATTTTGGAGCTTGATTGTTGGTGGATATAACGCTTTTTAGTAGGTCTAAAAGGTGCCGCTAGGTCTACTGTATAACAAAGGAAATGCACCAAAACTTGTAGACTTTAAGGAAAAAGAAGTAGACCTTAAGGCATTAATCGATCAGTACACTTTAAGTAGACCTAACGGGAATAGCCCTAGAAGGAATAGATTTACAAGGAATAGCCTTAGAAGGAATAGATTTGAAGGGAATAGACCTAAAGGGCCGCCACCAGTAGAACTGCTACCAATGTCAGTACGGCGTTAAGCTTTGAAAACCACCGAAAACCACGCACGCCTGTGGCGTATATACGCCGTAAGTAGGCCTACGACTGTCTTCACACCATGAGTACACACCACTACCCCAGCAACCCCCCCCCCCCCGCCCCTCCCCCACCCCCGCCCTCTTTCGAGCAAACAGACACTGTCTTGTTGACGCTGAAAACACGACCACAGAACAACAACAAAAGAGTTCGGGGTTACGGTGAAGGTCAGGTAGTAACAATGTAATTCGAATAGATGAAAATCGCTCTACTTCTGCGAAAAGATTTTTTTTCCCACTGCTGCTGCCGCTTCTACTACTATTACTGTACACTTCTCACAAAAGAGGTGAATATCTTAAGGAAACTGTGAAGTTGCCTCCCACTTAAAGACTGAGACGCGTGCAACATGGACAAAGGTAGGACGGAATATTGGAGAGTGTTTCCGCGTATTGTATTGACTTCATTACTTCGCTTTGCGAAACAATGACGCAAGGAAGCAGAGAAGCTGAAGAAGGGGAGTTAGGTTTAGGTTTAGGTTTGTAGGGACAATTGCCTTTTGCAATTATAGCCAGAACTGGCTTTACATGTTCTCTGACAGCAAGTCGTAAGTACTAGAATAACCAACGAATACATAATGAAGAAAAAAAAACGTGTGACAAAATCTGAGTTAGGAGCACCTCTTCCAACTTTCTACACTCACTCGCTTTCGAATACGTTTTCTCCTCCTCTTCCTCCTCCTTCTCCTCCTCCTCCTTTCATTTTTGGTCAAGCTTTCTTAATTATTCGTCGAGCTGTTTTCCGGGCGACGAGATCATCTTCTCTTACCGAGGGTAAATGTGGATTTAACCAAAGGACTATCGAACCGCGATGGCATAAAATTTGACGGGTACAAACCGTATTTTAAAGGGTGGTGATCTGGGTATGGTTTTGAATAGCGAGTCAAACTGCGAAATTCCACTTCTCTAGTTTAGAAAAGGGGTCCCTCAACTCAGGGACTGGCAAATTATTTACGAAACAATTATGGTGAAGAAGGAGGAGGAGGAGAGGAGGAAGAAGAAGAAGAAGAGGCAGAAGGAAGGAAGGAAGGAAGGAAGAGGGCAGAGACGAACGAAGACCAAAGTAGAACCCACAACCCTCAATACTTACGTCAACTTGCTTAGATCAACAAGAAACTTCCAGTTAAAACAAACAAAACACACACACGAACGTCACAGAACACAATCTGTGCAAAGACAACAACAGCCTACCACGTGATGGCCTTGATCATCAATCGGACAGGCTCACCTGCTCAGGTTTGGTTGGGCGCACACGTGGCTCAAGTGAATAATGTGATGTTGTTTGTAGCGTTAGACCTTTCCTCTGAGTTCTGCTCAAGTCTCGCGCGGACGCACACTACCCACTCAAGCACACACGCCTGTCTGATTCTTCCAGCTGTGTACAAACTGAACCACCCGGACACACACACAAACACGCTCGCGCGCGCGCGCGCGCACGCACGCACGCACGCACGCACGCACGCACGCACGCACACACACACACACACACCACACACCCCACACACACCCCACACACACACACGTACGCTCGCACGCACATCACGTTCTTATCTCACCCCCTTTCCTCCGTTTACTTACACACACACACACACACACACACACACAGGGAGAGAGATAGAGAAAGAAGAGGAAGAGTGTCAAAGGGAACGGAGGAGGGGTGGGGGTGGGGCTTAAGGGCCGAAAGGGACAAGGGTGGGGTAGGGGGGAGGGGGGGGGGGGCGGGGATGGTGACAGAGATTCCGAGTGAGAAACAGGCTTTCAGAGACGGGCCAGGTCTTCAGTTGTGCTATAAATCTGAACTTGACTCTCAATGACTAACAAACAGATATACTGGGGGGGGGGGGGGGGGGGGGGGGGAGGAAAAAATAAGCAAAGAAAACGGGGGTGGGGCAAGGGGCGAGGACGGGAAGGAGAGAAGAAGAAGAAGAAGAAGAAGAAGAGAGAGAGAGAGAGAGAAGAGAGAGAGAGAGAGAGAGAGAGAGAGAGAGAGAGAAGCTTAAATGAAAGGAGCGTAGCATCAGCCGACGTCTGATTCACAACTACGACTACTGCTTCTGCTACTGCGACTGCTACTACTACTACTAAACTACTACTGTTAGTATTACTGCTACTACTGCTATTGCTACTCATACTAATACTGCTGCTGCTGCTACTACTATTAATGCTGCTGCTGCTGCTGCTGCTGCTGCTACAAGCACTATTACTATTGATGCTGATGCTACTAGTGATACTACTGCTGCTGCTGCTGCTACTACTACTACTACAACTACGTCTGCTGCTCCTGTTGTTGCTGCTACTTCTGCAGTCACTGAAACCACTGTTGCTGTTGCTGCTGCTGCCCCTGCTACTGCTGCTATCAGTATTACACTAACACTGCTGCTGGTGATGCTGCTGCTGCTACTATTTTTACTATTACTACGACAGCTGCTGTTGCTGCTGCTGGTGCTACTAGTACTCGTACTACTGCTAGCTGTTATTTCCATTACTACAACTACAACCACTGCTGCTGCGACGGCTACTACTACTACTTCTACTACTATACGACTATCACTGATGCTACTGCTGCTACTACAACTACTGCTGCTGCTACGTCTGCTGCTACTACTACTACTACTACACTACGTTGCTGCTGCTGCTGCTGCTACTACAACTACTGCTGCCGTTGCTATTGTTGCTGTTAATACTACTTTTGCTCTTGCTGCTACTACTATTACTACTACTACTGCTCCTGCTGCTGCTACTTCTATTACTACGTTTATTACAGCTGATGCTGCTCTACTACTACTACTACTACTACTACTCTGCTGTGCTGCTGCTGCTGTTACTTCTACTACTACATTTATTACAGCTGCTGCTCTACTACTACTACTACTACTACTACTACTGCTGCTGATATTGCAGCTACCACTAATAGTACTACTACTGCTAATATTGCAGCTACCACTAATAGTACTACTACTGCTGATACTGCAGCTACCACTAATAGTACTACTACTGCTGATATTGCAGCTACCACTACTACTACTACTGCTGATATTGCAGCTACCACTACTACTACTACTGCTGATATTGCAGCTACCACTAATAGTACTACTACTGCTGATATTGCAGCTACCACTACTACTACTACTGCTGATATTGCAGCTACCACTAATAGTACTACTACTGCTGATACTGCAGCTACCACTAATAGCACTACTACTGCTGATATTGCAGCTACCACTAATAGTACTACTACTGCTGATACTGCGCTACCACTAATAGTACTACTACTGCTGATACTGCAGCTACCACTAGCTACCACTAATAGTACTACTATGCTGATACTGCAGCTACCACTACTACTACTACTGCTGATATTGCAGCTACCACTACTACTACTACTGCTGATATTGCAGCTACCGCTAATAGTACTACTACTGCTGATATTGCAGCTACCACTAATAGTACTACTACTGCTGATACTGCAGCTACCACTAATAGTACTACTACTGCTGATACTGCAGCTACCACTAATAGTACTACTACTGCTGATACTGCAGCTACCACTAAATAGTACTACTACTGCTAATACTGCAGCTACCACTACTACTACTACTGCTACTGATACTGCAGCTACCACTAATAGTACTACTACTGCTGATACTGCAGCTACCACTACTACTACTACTGCTGATACTGCAGCTACCACTAATAGTTACTACTACTGCTACTGATACTGCAGCTACCACTACTACTACTACTGATACTGCAGCTACCACTAATAGTACTACTACTGCTGATACTGCAGCTACCACTACTACTAACTACTGCAGCTACCACTACTACTACTACTGATACTGCAGCTACCACTAATAGTACTACTACTGCTGATACTGCAGCTACCACTACTACTACTGCTGCTGATACTGCAGCTACCACTACTACTACTACTACTACTGCTGCTGCTGCTACTACTACTACTAGTTACTACTGCTGCTGCTGCTGCTGCTGCTACTACTACTACTGTTGGGGGTGCTGCTGCTACTACTATTGTTGATGCTGTTATTATTATTTACTACTAGTACAACAACAAGAACAACAATAACAACAACAACAACAACTACTACTACAACCACTACTACTACTACTTACTACTGCAGCTGCTGCTGCTGCTGCTGCTGCTGCTTCTGTGGCAGTACTACCGCTAGCCCTGCTGCTATTACGACTATTTCTACTGCTGCTGCAACTACGATAACAACTACTGAATGCTACTGTGTCTACCACTACCACTACTACTACTACTACTACTACTACTGTGGCAGTACTACCACTAGCGCTGTTGCTACTACGACTATTTCTTCTGCTGCTGCAACTACGATAACAACTACTCAATGCTACCGCGTCTACTACTACAACTACAACTACTTACTACTACTACTACTGTGCAGTACTACCACTAGCGCTGTTGCTACTACGACTATTTCTTCTGCTGCTGCTACTACTATAACTACTACTCAATGCTACTGCGTATGCTGCTACTACTACTACTACTACTACTATTACTGCTGCTGCGCTGCTGCTATACTACTACTACTACTATTTCTACTACTACTACTACTACTACTACTGTGGCAGTACTACCACTAGCGCTGTTGCTACTACGACTATTTCTTCTGCTGCTGCTACTACTATAACTACTATTCAATGCTACTGCGTATGCTACTACTACTACTACTATTACTGCTGCTGCTGCTACTACTACTACTACTACTGATTTTGCAAACAATGCGCGCTTAGTGACACGTATTACTACTACCAGATCTTAAGGTTCCCTATGACCTCGTACGCTCTATTCACGTCACAAATCGACCCTTCCCCTTCCCGTCTCTTCCATCTCATTTGCGTCCTCTCACTTTCTCTCTGTCTATGTCTTTCTCTGTCTCTGTCTGTCTGTCTGTGTCTCTCTCTTTCTGTCTCTCTCTCTCTCTGTGATTATCTCTTGTTCTGTCTGTCTGTATCTCTCTGTCTCTGTCTCTCTCTGTCTCTTTCTCTGTCTGTCTCTGTCTGTCTCTATTTCTCTGTCTCTCTCTCTCTGTCTCTCTCTCTGCTCCTCTGCTCTCTCTCTCTCTGTGTCTCTCTCTCTGTGTCTCTGTCTCTGTCTCTCTCTGTCTGTCTCTCTGTCTCTCTCTCTCTCATTTCCCAGCCCTTCTTCACCTCCGCCCCCCCCCCCCCCCCCCCCCTACCCCCCCCCCCCCCCCCCCCCCCCCCCCCCCCCCCCCCCCTCCACGCCACACTCACACGGAACATAACAAAACATTTGAACGATCCAAACATTCGTCCATATTACATTTATCAGATGCACGACAGGTTGATTTACAATTCTACTAAACAGCATGTCATTCACACACAAGGGACGCAATACTATATGGAGCCCCTATGCATGCATCCACGCACAACGCATTTATCTCCTATGGATTCAGCGCTCGCGTGCTCTGTGGGAAAAATCGTCAAGCTTCCCCGAGTCTCACTCTCTTTCAGTGCACACTTTGCTGGTGTTTGCGAATTTATAAACATACACTAAAACTAACGTGAAATGAAGTGGGTGTTGTATATCATGTTCACGAAATGACAGAAAATGTCCTCTGATTTCATTCTGAGAGCGAACTTGAAAATGGGCAAAATGGGTAATCGACAAAACTTACCTTTAGAGTCCCCCCCCCCCCCCCCTCCCTCCCCCCCCTCCCCCGGGTTTCTTTTTTTTTTTTTTTTTTTTTTAAACCCCCTTTTTTAAATACGGCCACTTTTTTTTGGAACTTTGGCGAAAAGCATTTGGTGGCTTGGTATGTTCACTTTCGAGTATAAGTATAATGTAGAAGGGTTTTTAACCGATCAACTATCCCCCTAGGCATTTTTTTCCCCTTTTGAGTTTTTTTTTTTTTTTAAATTGCCCTTTCCCGGGTGCGTATGTTGTGTGTAAAACCCCTCCCGGAAAAAATTTTCCAAATTTGGGTTTGTTTTTTTTTTTCTTTTTCTTTTTTTTTTTCTCCCCTTTTTCCTTCTTTCTTTTCTTTTTTCTTTTCTTTTTTTTCTTTTTTTCTTTATGGCCCCCCAATCCCAATGATTTTCCGAGGGTCGGGACAAAGTAAGTGTAGGTTACCTCGGGAAATTTTAAAAATTTTAAAAAAAAACAACAAAAAAAAAAAAAACGGATTTAGATCACGTTACTTTCTTTGACAGGGTTTGTTGGCTCTTCCATGAAAAAAATTGCGAGGTCGGGGAAGAAAAAAAGAATGTGGGGAAATTTAGGTGGTCACAATCTAAAAAAGTGGTTTTAAAAAAAAGCATCTGTCTCTTATTATGCTGAGTGATAAAAGTCAAAAGAGCCCCAAAATAAAAATTTTAACGAAATGGGGTTTGAAAAATACTGAAAAACGATACCTGAAAAAAATCACTTCAAGGGAAGACAAAAAAAATTATAGTAATATTTCTATAAAAGAAAAAAAACAATTATGTATGTACACACACACACACATAAAACAAAACCCCACACGCGGGGCGCGGCACCCCACAAAACACCACACACAAACACACACCACACAACTTTCCCGCGCCAAATGGCGGATTAGTCTGGGACTTGCAGAAAAGGGAGAAAAAAAAAAAAACAATCAACTAGGGGCAAAATAAAAAACCCCCCATCGACACGGGGGAAAAACCCAGAAAGCCGCCCTAAATCGACGGATGTGGGAAAATTAGCTCGGAAAGTCCCGGCCCGTGAGAAAAATTTTTCCTTTTTTTTGGGAAAATTCCATCAGACAGAGGGAAAGAAAGGCCCAAAAAGTCTAAAAAATTTTCCCCCGGTGACCACCATCTGCCGGGCCCCGGTAAACACCTTTACCTGCCCCGGGGGGCCCATCTCCCTAAACCCGGGCCCACCATCTACCTGAGGTGAACCTTTTGCTGCCCCGGTTTGCCACCATCTCCCTGCCCCCGGGAACCACCCAAACCTGGGGGCTTTAAAAAACCCGCCAAACGGCCCTGCTTTTGTGAAAAACCCTTCCGAAATAAAGGGGGCCCCAAAAGGACGCCCCTTCGGGAAAAATGATTGAAAAAATCTGCAGTCGGGAAAAGAGAGTGTACGGGGGGCCACCCCATTTACATCAGCGTGCGAGGGAGACCACCACGAGGCACGGAAAGGGGGAGGGGCAAACCCCTTTACCATCTGTTCGGGCCCCCCAGACCAGCTCCCCCCAAGGCAACGGTGAGTGGGACACTCGATCCCCTCCGCAAAACTTACCCATCTACGCCCCCCTGCTTAAAAATCACCTTAAAAAAAGGGAAAAAACTGCCAGAAAGGGTTTGGGCCAAAAATTGTGACGTCAATCGTTTTAAAGGAATGAGTGTTTTTTTAAAAAAAAAGGGAAAACACAAACCCAAAAGCCTGTATGTCGTCAAAAGATAATGAAAGAGGGATGAGTAAACCATTTCGGTTTCTCCCCTAAGGTTATTTGTTTTTTTGATTCCACGAGGGGGAAGATAAACCACGTCTTTTGGGGGAAAGGTAGGGTTTGTACACCCTGTTTAAAAACCCAACCCTTTCCGATTGGGGGCCCTTTTGAAAAAACCCCTGGGCGACCCCGGGAGCGGTGAAAGACTGCTGACTGTTGGTGTTTCACTGTGGGATAAACGATCTAAAAGGAAAAGATCCAAAGACATTTGGGTGTCAAGAGGTCCGAATTTTTAAAAAACCCCCAAAGCAAATCATCCAAACACCAATTTTTGTTTTTGGGTAGAGGGGCCCCCAAAGGGAAGGATGGGGACATCTGAAAAAGCAAGCGGGGGGGTATAGGTTCAACGCCTTATGCTTGCGGGGGGTCCCATGAAAAACGGCCCCTTTTCTGTCCCATGAAAAATTTGGGGACTCCACAAAACCACAGGCTTTTGTTGGACGCCCCCCCCTTTTCGGGCAGGGGCACCGGGCCCCTTTCGCTGGAACTTGGGGGGCGTCAGGGTCACGATCGGGGGGAAAAGGGCCCCCCAACGGGAGGCCCCCCCAATTTCCCGGGCCGGGGGGAACGGGTTTCGTGGTCTTTCGGGGACCACCCCAGAAACCCGGCTACGGGGCCCTGGGGTTTTTCCCCATTTGTGCCTTTCCCGGGTGTCTCGAAACCTTGGGCCCAAATTTTTTAACCCTTATTGACTTTCCCCAAACATTGTTTTTAAACGTTTTATTCTACCAATTATTATAAAACATGTTGAAAATTTGTATTACTTTTTCTACAATGGAATGTAGACCCATCTTTTAAAAAATCTACTTCATTTTGGAACACATTTTTTTCCCAAAATTTTTTGTATTTTGGGCCCTTTGCAGTCTCTATAGGGTAGAACCAAGAAAATTTTACCTCAATTCAGGGATTTCTCCCCTCCTCTTTTTAAAAACTGTGAAACCCCAACAAAAAAGATTTAAAGGATGAAAATTATATTTTTGATAAAAATCTTAATTTTTGATCTTTGAAGTTAGACCTCTTTCCCAACAGCTAAAGAAAAGAAAAATTTTTTATTGGGGGGTTTATCTTTAAAAAAATGGCAAAGTTTAGTAAAAAATATACTTTTGTTTTTACCCAAAAAGGGGCCCAACACAATAATTCCCGGACTGGTAAAAAACCCCTTCCCTTCTTCGAAAAAATTTGGAAAATCTATTGGGAGATTTCAATGCACATTTCCTTTTTGGGGAAACCCATTTTTGCTCTGCAAACTTGTAATCGCTTTGTTGAAAATATTGTGGTTTAAAAAAATTTTAGTTTTTTGGAATGATGGAAATTTATAAAAAGGTTCCTGGGGTTTAAAATTTCATAGGCCAACCTCTATTGATTTTAAATTTATTTCTCCTGATATATCATTGTATGCTAGTTGGAAAACAGGGAAAGAACTTTGGGAAAAGTGATTTTTCCCCTATTGTTTTACCTAAAAAAAAATATTAAAGATGAAGAAAAAATTTAAAAGATATGATTCCTAAGTTTTTATACAGTAGTGTGCCCTGGCCCTCTATGAGTAAACTTATTGTAAATTGGGACCCAAAATTTCCCAGGGAACATGAAGACATGATTTTTTTTTTATGAAAACTTAAAGAAAAGCTGTTTTTACGCTGCTGAAAAATCAACCCCAAGCAAAATGCTAAAAAGATAAAAAATTTCAGAGGAAATGGATGGTGGAATGAAAAAATGCGCGGGAAAGCAGTGAGCGTAAAAAGAAAACTTATAAAACTGGCTAAAAAACCCAGAACTAAAGGGAAAATTTTTTATTGAAATTTGGAAACGTGCAAAAAAGTACAGAAAACAGAGTTGGGGCCCAAAGCAAAAGTATCTTTTTACTACTTTTTCCCAAATTTAAAAAATTTATTACATAAAAAGGGACAGGGGAAAAAAAAGTAGGGAAAGGGAAGGTTAAAAAATTTAAAAAGAACGACCCATTTACCTTCATACCCCCTTTAAATTAGTTTAACCCAACGCTACCCCCACATCACAGAAAAAAGCGGGAATCATTTGTTGAAGTGTTTTCAAAGAAAAATTTCATCATCAAGTTTTTACATCAAATATAAGAAGTACCGAGAAGAGGAAGGGGAAAAAAACATTTATTGTGATCCTCCCCCAAAATTTAAAAAAAAATTACTTAAACTCTTTTATAACCTTTGAGGAAATTTTTTGATTCATTGGAGTGTTTTACTTTTCCCAAAACCTTGTGTTGGCTCGAAAGGTATTTCATATCAATTGCTCTGCCCTTTGCCTTTATTTGGAAGCAAAATTTTTTTCTCATTTTTCCAAAAAAGTTTGGGCAAATGGGGAAATCTCCTATATCTGGGTGAGGACGGTTGGGAATCCAGTTCCAAAAAAAGGGGAAAAGTTGATCCCAAATTTGGGAGTTATGGCCCAAAAGCTTTAACATCGGGAAGTTGGGAAGTTTTTGAAAAAAAATTGGTTTTTAACGTCGTATTTACATTTCCCGCGAAAAAAAACAAAATTTTCCAAACCCAAAAAGGGGGTTTAGGAAAAAGGAAAATGTAAAATTCTACTGGTCAAATTAGAATTTAAGTTAAAAAAAAGTTTTCCCGAAGAAAAAATACATTGCTATTTTTTTTTTATTAGAAAAGCTTATGTAGTGTTTTGGCATGCTCGTCTGCTTTATAAGCTAAAACATATTGGAATTAAATGGAGCAATGGGATTTAATTTGGGAAAAAGGGTTTTTTGTTGGGAGATCTTTTTGTCCCAAAAATTGGCCCTGTTATTTTTGTCATTCAAGGATATTGTTTTTGGTTTCCGGTTATCATTGGGTCCCAAATTTTTTTTTTTCTTTTTTCATGATCTCCCAAAAGTTCCATCTAACAATATTCATCTCGTTCAAAATGCTGATGACATTGCTATTGGATGAATTTCAAACGTCAGGAAAAAAACAAATAAAAGAGTTATAACACATGTTCAAAAACTATACCAAGTTGAGCTAGATAAGTTAGATTTTACATGAAAGAAAATGGTTTAGAAATTTTGGGAAAAAAAGCACAATTAATGCTTTTTATTAATGGGATACTCCAAAAACATCCTCCTCAGCTTGGGTTTTAAAAGGCAACACTCTTAAATATTCAAAAGTGTTTAAAAATTTTTGGAGTCTTTTAACCCCCAAGTTAAAGTGGCGAATTTATATTGGAAAAAAATAATAATAAAGTAGACAAAGATTAATTTTTCAAAAAAATTTTTGTCATTTATGGGGGGCAAGGTACTCAAACACTTTTACACCCCTTTCTACCCGTTTAATTCGATCGAAATTTAAATTTTGGTCAAGAGGTTTATTTCTCCGCTCCCGGCCCCCTGCTAAAAAATTACAAAGATAGTTGTAAAGGGGGGGGTTTAAATTGTCACTTGGTTTTGCAGTAAACCCCAAAAACGCTAAAAAATACAGAGCCGCTTTAAAACTGGTTTAATTTGAGGACCAAAAGGGAAATTGGGGGGCCCCCGCAAAGTTTGGGCTAGATGTCTTTCAGTTTCAATTTTAGTGACAAATGGGCATTTTTCTTGACTCAAGACAGAATTTCCCCAAAAGAGCGCAAAACATTTTTATATCTTTAACCCATTAGAAAAATTATGATGGTCTTTTTTTGAGTTGTGATATTGGAAATTTAAACAATTTCAAGTGTCCCATTAAAAACCATTATTCTCAATGGAATTTTTTCTGCTGATTCCCATACAGTTTTTACAATCTAAAAAAAAGAGGATAACATCAATCCCCCTTTTTTCCGTTTTAAGAAAAAAAACATTTGAAAAAAAAGTATCCGGGTTTTATTTAAAGATTTTTCAGATGGTTCAGTTTGGAATCAAACAGGGGCTGGATTTTTTTCTATTTTGCTTTCAAGTTTAAAAAAGTCCTTTTTTTCTAGGAAAAAATTTTTCTGTATTTTTTCGCCCGAAAATTTAGCAATTCTTATGGCCCTTTTCCTTCTTGTGTTTTTGATACTGCGATTTATACATTTTCTTTGTGTGACTAAAATCTGTTTTTTACAAATCTGCAAAACTGGAATTTCAAAAGTTCGAAAAAAATTTGATATTTGACGTAAAATCTTTAAAAATTCAAATTTATGTAAAGGTATTAATGTTTGAATTTTTTTGGATTTCCCTCTCACTTGGTATTTGGGGGAAGGGAAAAGGCTGATAGATCGCGAAAGAAGGTGCTTTAGAAAAAATCCCGATTTGTCCACTAAAAAATTTGAAAAAACATGAAAAAAAAAATTCCCCATGTTAGAAAAAGTATAATGACAGGGAAAAACTTCCTTTAAAGTCAAAAAAAAATTTCCGTGTTCGAGGGTCCTTGTTAGTCTCCCTTTTTTTTAAATTTGAATTAAAATTTATGGGAAAACTAAATTTTAAAAAAAAGTTTGAATGTGTTGTGGTCTCCAATATCAATTGAAAAATATTCTTTTTTATTTCCCCTTGCTATCCCGTTATAAAAAAAAATTTCTGGGGTGATGTAGCAAAAAAAGGATATTTAAAAAAAAAATAATCTAAGCGAAAAAAATGATACCCAAAATTTATCAGTTTTATCCCGCACTAACTTGCAAAATTTTTTGCAAAAAATTAAAACATTTTTATCATTGTATTAATGTTTATATGTAGCCCCTTTTCCCCATAAGTGCATATTTTACACAAACAACACACGCACACACTCGCAGCAAAAAACACACACTCGCACGCCACACACCCCCCACAAAAAAAACACCCCAAACACACACACCAAAACACAAAACACACACACTTTCACACACACACAACACACACCACACACACACACACACACAACACACACACACCAAAACCCACTTACACACACAGGGATTCGACAGTCACAAAACACGCCCCACACACACAATCACACCACCCCTCACACACACACCCACACACACACAACACAAAACCCCCAACAAAACACAACTCACACCCCACACACCAGGGCAGCGGGGCGCGCGCGCGTGCGCGCACGCGCGGCAAACACAGGCCCCAAACTTTTTCCCCGGGAGCACGTTTTAAATTTTTTTTTTGTTGCTGTTTTTTTTTGTTTTTTTTTTTTGTTTTGGGTTTTTTTTTAGTCTTAAAATCAACCCTTGTTTTTGGAAAAAACGTTTTAAAAAAATCAATCAATCAAATCAAATCAACTCCAACACAATTTTTTTTTCGCTATAAAATTTTTGGGGGTTAATGATAATTCATCCTTATCACGCAGATTTCTCGCCCAAATGGTGGTTCAAAAAACCTTTTTTTTTTCGGGGCTGGTTTTAAAATTTCCCCCCCTTTTTTTTTCCCAAAGGCCCAAAATCAAAAGGGGATCCTTTAAAGGGGGAGTTTGGGGTGCTTTGTTTCTGTTCTTTTTTCAGGGGAATACTAGGTGTAGTTGAGGCTATATCGACCCTCTTGCCACTCGGTGAAAAGAAGGGGAAAAACCGTTTGACGGACGACAGACATTTAAGCCCCCCCCCCCCCCCCCCCCCCCATCCCCCCCGCCCCCCTCCTTTTTTTCCCTCAAGATCCCCCCCCCCTCTTTCTCTCCATATGTTTCAATATTATAAATTAAAGAGAGAGAGAAGAGAGGGGAGGAGGAGGGGAGGGCTAAAGGAACCTTTGAAAAAATTAGTTTATAAATTTTTTCTTCTTTAGTCTAAAATCCCTTCAAACTTCATATAAAAAAAGTAACTTGTCTTTTAAAACCCCAATTTGGTAGGACGGGAAATATTTTTTGATTTTCGTTCAGCCTTTAAATTTTTTTTCCCCCGGCCAATTTTGATTTTTGGGCCCGCAGAAAACCGTGCATGACACTCCTTCCCTTTGCCCCCCCCTCCCCCTACCCTTAAAAACCCCCATCCCCCTCCCCCCCCTTCCTCCCCCCCTTAAATCTTGCGGAAAAAAACCCAGAATTCGGCCTTTTCGCGTATGAAAAGCAAGTCAGTCCAACTTTTTCCCCTGTTCCCCCTCTCTCTCTCTCTCTCTCCCCTCACACAAAAAAGGGCTTTTGGTTTGGGCCCCATATCCTTCGCAGAGTCTTCACCTTTTATAGGTCACGGCGAACATTTTTTTATGTCGGGAGCAAGGTCAGATCCACTTTGACGGAAAGGGGAGGCAGTTTTCGTGATTTTTTTCTCGCCTTTTTTTTTTTTTTTTTAACAAAGCTTTTCGTTCAGTCTGTATGTAGTACTGTGCTCCCCGGTTGTGTCACCTCTCGGCAAGAAGGGTGAAGAGCATAGGACCCAGACGTTCTCCACGTCACCACCAGCCTAGTGCAGGTACCATTGTGCGTGTGGCTTTCTCGTGAACTAATTTCTCCGAGAGGCAATCATAATGTTGATAGACAGAAGCTCACAAATTATTCGGAAATCTTATTTCCATTTAGTAGACGATCTTCTCTTGCAGATGCTAGTTCACGTGTGCGCCGTCGAGGAACTTTGCGTTGTCTGTGTCTACGTGTTGTCTGTGTTGTCTGTGTCCTGTGTGTTCTCTGTGCCCTCTGTGTTATCTGTGTCCTACGTGTTCTGTGTGCCCTCTGTGTTGTCTGTGTCCTACGTGTTGTCTGTGTTGTCTGTCGTACGTGTTCTCTGTGTTGTCTGTGTCCTACGTGTGTCTGTGTTGTCTGTGTCCTGCGTGTTTGTGTTGTCTGTGTCCTAGGTGTTCTCTGTACCCTCTGTGTTGTCTGTGTCCTACGTGTTGTCTGTGTCGTACGTGTTCTCTGTGCCCTCTGTGTTGTCTGTGTCCTACGTGTTCTCTGTGTTGTCTGTGTCCTACGTGTTCTCTGTGTTGTCTGTGTCCTACGTGTTCTCTGTGCCCTCTGCGTTGTCTGTGTCCTATGTGTTCTCTGTGTTGTCTGTGTCCTATGTGTTCTCTGTGCCCTCTGTGTTGTCTGTGTCCTACGTGTTTCTCTGTGCCCTCTGTGTTGCCTGTGTCCTACGTGTTCTCTGTGCCCTCTGCGTTGTCTGTGTCCTATGTGTTCTCTGTGTTGTCTGTGTCCTATGTGTTCTCTGTGCCCTCTGCGTTGTCTGTGTCCTATGTGTTCTCTGTGTTGTCTGTGTCCTATGTGTTCTCTGTGCCCTCTGCGTTGTCTGTGTCCTATGTGTTCTCTGTGTTGTCTGTGTCCTATGTGTTCTCTGTTTTTGTCTGTGTCCTATGTCTTCTCTGTGTTGTCTGTGTCCTATGTGTTCTCTGGTGTTGTCTGTGTCCTGTGTGTTCTCTGTGCCCTCTGCGTTGTCTGTGTCCTATGTGTTCTCTGTGTTGTCTGTGTCCTATGTGTTCTCTGTGCCCTCTGCGTTGTCTGTGTCCTATGTGTTCTCTGTGTTGTCTGTGTCCAATGTTTCTCTGTGCCTCTGCGTTGTCTGTGTCATATGTGTTCTCTGCGTTGTCTGTGTCCATTGTGTTCTCTACGCCCTGCGCATTGGCCTTCTACAGCATCATCGGAATCCTTGGCATTGTCCGTGTCGTGTGCCCTTTCTGCCTCAGGATCTAGACCATCGCCTGAGGGGGTGGTCGGTGGGTAGTTGTAGGAGCCATGATGGCTGTAAAACACGACTGCCATCGTCCTCTGCGTTCTGTACGTTGGCTGTGTCCTTTGCGTTGTCTCCGTCCACATGTTAGTTTGGGTTATTTTGCCACGGAAACCAAGACGGCACAATGGGGAATCGGTCAATAAGCAGGATGAGAAGGGTGGGTAGGGGTGGATGGGTGAGGTGGGGTGGGTGGGAGTGGGTGGACTAGGTGGGTGGGCAGTACCCCCGGGATCTGCAAACCGTTTATGAAAGTGCGGCGCGGGCACGTTGGAGCTTGGACTATCTCCTGTTCGAGCAGGTTCCAGTCGTAGATAGTCCAAATTGGTTGTGATAGTGTGCGTGCGTGCGTGCGTGCGTGCGTGTGCGTGTGTGAGGGGTAGGGCGGCATTCATACTGTGTCTGTTTGCGTACGTCGCTGTTGCCAAGGTTTATGACATTATCGCGACGGGTTGGGGTGTGCGCAGCCTAGTAGGTTCACTACAGGGGTGCGATCAGTCTTTGAAACTTTCGACAGATGGTGCCCTAACAATATTTTCTTCAAGTGGTTCCAGTCTCTTGCTGCACTAACAAAGAATGACTGTTTTGAACTGCTCTGTCTAGTATCTGCTGAAATGGAATGTTCTTGTGTTGTTTCTTATACAGTCAGAGATCGCACTGGTGGTATGGAAGTCGCCAGATGTTTGTGGCCTTATGAGTCGTCCTGGTCTGTGTGGAATTAGATACTCAGCAGATGGTATGGCCGGTACCAACCCCCATCCACTTCGTAGAGGAAGATGAGGCGTAGATCACGTCTGCGCTGTTGGAGTGTTAGCAGTTGCAGAGTGGGACGCATCTTGGTGATGGAGCCGGGTGTTCTGGAGTTGTAATCGCCGTTGTGAACCGAGCGGTTAGGTGCTGCACTCGTTCCAGTCTGTCACTGTCTTGTTTGAAGTAAGGACTCCAAACGATGAAGCCATACACGAGGGCTGGTCTGATGAGGATAGATAGGCATTCTTCTTGCATTGCAGTGGGCAGACACACAGGTTTCTCCCGAGGAAGCCAAGGGTGCTGTGTGCTTTCTTGCAGTGTGGGTGATGTGGATGCTCCATTTTCAGGTCATCGGAGAGTTGGATTCCAAGGAAGGGGTTTGTGAGGACAGACTGAAGGGGGAGGGGGGGTGTTACATAGGGAGTAGAGTAGCTGGTAGACTGCTGTATACTGAGGATGTAGCACTTGCTGGGGTTAAACTTCATACCCCAGTCAGTGGCCCAGGTTTCGAGTTGGTTGAGGTCTTCTTGAAGCTGAATGCGGTCTTGGCGGTAAAGGAGTCATCGTCAGCAAACAGGCACACCTGGGACTTGGCTTTGTCCGGGAGATCGTGACGTGGCACAGGAAGAGGAGCGGCCCAACACCGCTCCTTGAGGTACCCAGGAATCCACCGAGGGAGGGAGGATGTTCGTTCTTGTCTTAAAGAGGAATCTTGGTGCTCTATACAAAAAAAAATGATCTTGGTTATCTGCTTCCTTGTCTTTTTTTTTTTATCCAATGAAACACAAAAGCAGGTGGCTCATAAAATATGCTTGGTCTCTGCATCTCACATGGCTGTGTTGTTGGTCGACCGTTTCTTTTTTTTTCTTTCTTGCACATGTCTTAATCTCGATGATCTTTCTTTCATTCTTTCTGTCATTCCGCTTCCTCGTCTCCCTCACCTCCTCCCTACACACACACACACACACACACACACACACACATATATATATATATATACACACACACACATCTTTAGTTGTCTCTGAAGCGGTGTGTTGGAACAGAGGGAGGTAGATTGCTGGATCCATGACCAAGACGGCCGTTCAGTCCAGGGTATGAGAGAATGCCGAGGTTTCCACCCTCTAATCGAAAATCTAAACGTCATTCGAGTAAACATTTCGATTTCGACCTCTGGCTGTGTAAGACAACATGTATTTAGTATATACGCATGTTGAAATGGAATTTAAACGGAAAGAATCTCAATTAACAACCACTACATGATTGTTTCAATTTGTCCGAGCGTTTTTCATTTTTGTTTCTCGAATTTCTAGATGCTGACGTATAATAAGTCGGGTTACGTGACTGGGCCAATACTGTTTCCTAAATTCTGATTGGAAGCCGGAGAGCGCGGCTTTCGCTTGTTGGAGGCGGTCGTGACGAGGGTTTCATCTGGCTGTGACTGTCACGACAATACTGATTGATTGCTGTTTCTTGCTTAAAGTCGGGCTGATCGCACGGGGCAGAACAGATTCGATGGAGCGTCCTCGCACACGCACGCACGCACACACACACACACACACACACGCACACACACACACACACACACACACACACACACGCACGCACGCACGCACACACACACACACACACACACACACACACACACACACACACACATACACATACACACACACACACACACACACACACACACACACATACACATACACACACACACACACACACACACACACACACACACACACACATACACACACACACACACACACACGCACCAAAGAAAAATTCACTTCGCTTTGATCGCTTCAGAGTTCAACGCAAGGAAGAAGGCGTTGCGCGGAACTCTGAAGCGATCAAAGCGAAGTGAATTTTCGTTTTGTTCGTTTATGTCTCACCTGAAGAAGACCTAAGAGGTCGAAACGCGTTGTGTTTTGTCTTGTGACTCGTTTGTCCACAATCTCTGGGCGGTTCGCTAACATTTATTTAAGATTTGTTTAGATTTCCGCCTGCAGTCGTCTCACTTTGCAACAAAATAAAACGCCCATAGTTGTGACGTATATAAGCTGTTTCCACCCTTGGCGAACACCGTTAACAAATTGATCAGATCAGCCACAAAAATCAACGTCCAACCAAATTCGGTGTACCCCTGTTAAAGTCTTGAAAGCATCGGTACAATTCCCCCCCAAAACACCCTATTAACTATCTTGATTTATTTAAAAAACTGTTTCAATACGAACACGATACCCTCGATCTGTCTATCCATAAAAAAACCCTAAAAAAATACAGTGGCATTTTTAAATGCTATCTTGGGTGATCCTGTGTAAAACGCACCACCCCGTTGATAGGGTTTTTCACAGCTTTATCAGTTTTCCGACTTTCTAAAGGGAATACGAGGGTACGACCCCCCTTTTGGAAGAGTTTCCCCCTTTCAGCCCTCCAAACCCAATCACACGGGTATCCAGTTACCATCACCCAGGGACTGACGCCCAACGAACCTTTCTAGATTTTAACACAGAACAAAAATGGATTGCAGGCTTGCATGAAAAATACAAAGGAGGGGAAAGGGGAAACCCGGGGAAAAAGAAGGAAAGGGGGTTGGGGGAAAAGGAAAAAGGGGGAAGGGGGGGGGGGGGGGGGGGGGGGGGGGGGGGGGGGGGGGGGGGGGGGGGGGGGGGGGGGGGGGGGGGGGGGGGGGGGGGGGGGGGATTCAAAGTGAATTAGAAGTCCCCGGTACAGAAAACCGCTTTTTGATTTACATACACAGATACATGCACAGAAATTAAAGACTACGCACGAAGACATTGGAAAAAAAAAAAAATTTTTGCAAAGGCACGACAAAATTTTTGCAACCCGACTTTTTGCAAAAGTTTAACCATAATTTAATGCCCTCGTCCCAAGACCCTTTTGGGTTTTAAATTGGATGAACACATTTCTTTTTTTTAGTTTCTGCCACCCCAAAAAACTTAAAAGGGAAAAAACCTAAAAACCTATTCCATTTTTAATAAAAGGGTTTCTTAAAATCCCCTTAAATGATCCAAATTGTATCCTCTGTACTAAACGTCAGGTTCATAGCTGGATACGCCCCCACGATTTTTTAAAGTCGGTTTTCCCCGGCTTCTGAAAAAATTTCAAAAATTTCGTTTTTTTAAAAGACGGCGGACAGGGATTTGTGATTAACAGACGTGATTTCACCGGGATAAAAGCTTTTGATATCACCCTTCCCTTTTTTTTCCCTTTTTTTGTCACAGCAGTTTTGAAATTTTTGCCCCTTCCTTTTATAAAGTGAAGTTTAAAGGGGGCCCGAAAAAAAATATCAGCCGGTTTCCCAGTATCCAGCCCCCCTGTCCCCCCCCAAAGGTTTATGGGGCTTCCCAAATTACTTTCAGTGAAACTTTTTCTTTTCATTATTTTAGTTCTTTGTGGGTTTTTTTTTTGTAATGAGAATCAAATCGATCATGCATACATCATTGGGGTGGGTTTGGTCTTATTTTGATATTTTTAAAGGGTTTTTTAATTTTTTTTTTTTTAAGGGAAAATTTTCCCCCCTTAGCTGTCTGGGCGGGCCCGTTGGTTCGGTCGTTCCCTTTAAAGGCACACAGGGCCCGTTCTGCAGGCTTGCATGTACAGGTATGGGGTGACATCAGTGAAACTGACAAAAATTTAAAAAAAAAATTTTGACATTTGCACAGACAAAACAGATGATTTCCTCGCTTTTGGGTGTTTAAAAAAAAAAGCTACTGGCCCGGGGAGTATCGGAAGAATTTTGTTCCATAGCTCTTTTCTGCAAAGAGATGTAAACCCTTTTCCCCCCGAGACGACCCGCAAGTTTCCCCCTTTCCTTTTTCGTTTTTAACCGACGATTTTACCCCCCCTTTCAAAATTTTCAGGGAAAAAAAGACTTCAGATTACTGCTCCCCTTTTTCCGGCTGTCAGAATTCAAAGAAACTTCAGGACAGAAAAACGTGTCTTTTGTTTTCAGAACAAAATGGCAGCGATCAAAACCTTTTAGGTAAATTTTTTTTCATGTAGGGTTGGAAACCCCGCCCAAAAAGAGGAAAAAGTATTACCTTGTTTTGGTAGGACACGACGTACCAAAAAAAGGAAAAAAGAACCTTTTTAATATTGAACGGGGGAAAGCCAAAAAAGGGGGAAAAAAAATTTAAATCAAAAATCTTATCCAAATTTTCTGTTTGGAGAAACGAAACATGTTTTTCGTCCCGCATTTTTTTTAGGGGGATCTGTATTTTTTAAAGCATTTAAAAAGGGTTTTTTGTAAATATTTTCATTCACATAAAAAGAAAATATCTCACTTTAAATTTTTGAATATGGAAAGCGTTTTATCTTTTATTTTCCCCAGAACCTTTTAAACCCTAAAATTTTTTTATAAAGATTGAATTAAAATTTTTATTTTTTTGGGTTTATTCACTGCTCTGGTACAAAAAAGCTCTTCCATCTGACCACTTTTTTTTTTTTTTCCTTTTTCATTTTCTTCTTATTTTCGCGGGGTTTTCCCTCATTCTTTCTGTCAAATTCCCCTTCCCAAACGGCCTTTTACCTCCTCCCCCCCCCCCTTTCAAAACAATGCACACGCCGCCGCCGCCCAACGACCTCCGGACGCCCCCCAACACAAAACCAACACAAAACACACACAACCCACACACACACACCAAAACACAATCTGGGCTGACTTACTGACTGAAAACCAAAATTTTGTGTAAAAATTTTTTTCCTGGGTTTTACTGACATTTAAGAAAACATTATAACCGAAAGCCCCAAAGTTTTTTTCTCAAGAAAAGGGAACATAATCATCGCACAAAAAACAAAACACACCCCCACACACACACAAAACACAAAACCCCACACACCCCACACACACCCACAACCCACACACAAATACACACATATCGCGAACACACCTATACCCCAATACACACAACCCTAAAACTCACAAACACACCCCACACACACACCACACACCCACCCCCCCACAAAACACCACACACACACACCACAACCCCGCACACACAAAACCCACCACCACCCACCACCCACACTACACCAAACCCCCTACACACACACCACACACACACACACACACACACACCAACACACACACACACACAACACCAAAAACCCCCACCACAGACACCGCACACCCCACACTCGCTCCACTTTTGTTTTATTGAATCCGTGTGTTGGATAGGAGACAGTTAGGATTGCTGGATCCCATGAACAAGATGGCCGTTCAGTCCGGAGAGAGAGAGAGAGAGAGGGGGAGAGAGGGGAGAGGTGTAGACTGCCGTGGTTTCCCTTACCAATCCGGAACGTTTCTTTGGGGGGGGTTTTACATGGGAAAAACAACAACAAATCCCTAGCTGAACATGATTCCCCTAAAGATTTCCCTTTCGGGCCCCCCTCTGGCACTGTACTACAATAATTTTATGTTTTTAAATTTTGGGAAATTTTAAATGGGAAATTTTTACGGAACGAGTCCCGAGTAAACCCCCAGATTTTTTCTAGTGCGTCAAAGTTTTTTTTTTTGGGTTGTTTTTTTTTTTGAATTTTTAGTATGATGTATAATTTGGGGTTTCGTGTTTTGGTTTGGGCCAATCGTTTCCCAATTTCCCAAATTTGGGAAAGGGGGGCCGGGGCCCCGGCTTTCCCCTTGTTGAAAGGGTCATGACTTGGGCTTCCCTCTGGGCCGTCCCCCGGGTTTAAACAAAATGTTGTTTTGTCTGCAGAGTTATTTCGGGGATTGTCTTTATTTTTGGGCAAGCTCCTTGCATAACATTATTAGTTTCCAAAAAAACCCCCCAAGTCGGGTGGGGGCGCCCACGGGCGGGGGAAACAAAAAAAAGGCACACACGTAATGGGCTTACATCCCCCCGTGAAGCATTTGTACCATAGTGTTTTAAGTGTTTTGGGGGTTGGTTTGGGCCCCGGTCTGTGGGCCAAAGGTTCAAGGGCTTTGGCTGTTCGGATGGGGGCCCCCGGTCTGTGGTACCATAGTGTTTTAAAGTGCTTTGGCTGTTTGGGTGGTCCCTGGTTCCGGGGGTACCATGTGTTTAAATGCTTTGGCTGTTCGGATGGTCCCTGGTCTGGGTACCCAATTTTTTCAAATTTCTTTTGGGGTTCGGAGTCCCTGGTCGTGGAAACCCCTTGTGGGTTTAAGTTTTGCTGTTCGGAAAGGTCCCTGGCTTTTTGGGTACCATAGTGTTCAAGTGCTTTTGGCTGTTTGGATGGGCCCCGGTCTTTGGTTTAAAAAGTGTTTTTAAATGCTTTGGCTGTTTGGATGGGCCCTGGTCTTTGGTACCATAGTGTTCAATTTCTTTGGCTGTTCGGGTGATCCCTGGTCTGTGGTACCATAGTGTTCAAGTGCTTTGGCTGTTCGGATGGTCCCTGGTCTGTGGTACCATAGTGTTCAAATGCTTTGGCTGTTCGGATGATCCCTGGTCTGTGGTACCATAGTGTTCAAGTGCTTTGGCTGTTCGGATGGTCCCTGGTCTGTGGTACCATAGTGTTCAAGTGCTTTGGCTGTTCGGATCATCCCTGGTCTGTGGTACCATAGTGTTCAAGTGCTTTGGCTGTTCGGATCATCCCTGGTCTGTGGTACCATAGTGTTCAAGTGTTTTGGCTGTTCGGATCATCCCTGGTCTGTAGTTTCATTCACTTTCCAAAGCTCTTTGTAAAGGTCTCATTCATCGATAGTGCAAGCTGATGGCGTATTGCACACAATAACTCTCTCTCTCTCTCTCTCTCTCTCTCTCTCTCTCTCTCTCTCTCTCTCTCTCTCTCTCTCTCTTCAGTGTGCGTGCGTGCATGAGTGCGTGCGTGCGCGCGTGCGTGCGCGCGCGCGCGTGTGTGTGTGTGTGTTGTGTGTGTTCTCAAATGTGCGTAAGGCTGCGGCCATAGTAAACCCGGCTGTCCTGAGTTTTGACGGCCGCCTCTTTAGCCGGTAGAACGGTCCGTCAAAGTGGCCATAGTAAACACGGCTTTCCAGAGTTTTGACGGCCGTCTCTTGCTGAGGTCAAGGGAAATGTGAGTCGTCACTATCAAAATGGTGCGGACTAAACGGACCAGATCGTTGTTGTTGCTGTGGTGGTGGTGGAGGAAGAAAAGAGGGAGCCTACGACGTTTCGCTGTTCATCCTATCAACAGATCGAGACACATGCATGGAGAATATCACCACCTGATGCCCCAACTGCGCAAGCACTCAGAGAAGTTTCATCAGTACCTCAGAATGACACCTCATTCTTTTGATCATCTTCTTGAACTCTGTGCACCTGATCTTCGAGAAAAGTAAACTAACTTCGGCATGTCTCTTGTCACTTTAGCTGTAAATAAAGATTCTGAGCCTCACAGCACTGATCAAACTTCTCTTCGTCCATGTTTGCAAGGGAGATAAGTCATTGAGAACTCTGGAACGGAGTTCTTCTCCTTTCCTTTTTCCTTTCCATCGACCCGGCAAACGGACGTTTTGCACGAAAGTCGAAACGACGGGTTGTAAATGCCGGGCCGGGCCTGCTTCACTATGGCCACCCACATCCGTCATCGGTGACGCTACAGAGCAATTAAGCTGGGCAGGATCTTTTACCCGGGCCGGCAAAAAAGACGGCGGTAAAAAATCGGGTTTACTAAGTGGAGTTTAAGTGACAGAACGACTGAGCTGATTTTAAGAACACACACACACACACACCACACACACCACACACACACACACCACACACACACAGAGAGAGAGAGAGAGAGAGAGAGAGAGAGAGAGAGAGAGAGAGAGCGAGAGAGTTTTATCTCATCTCTACTCGCAAACCAAACCTGCGTGAGAATGGTCGTCTGTCAACCTCGGGGTAATCTCAGTGGAGGAAGGACTAGCGCACAGCCCAAAACACACTCGCAGCTTGCTTACAATTTCATTCATATATCATACATTCGTCAAATCAAACCACTAGTAAAGTCTATAACTTACTACACATAATCATGGAAGAAAACATCAATGCGCATGGAGTCAAACAAAATAAAACATTCTCTCTTTCCTTGAACTTCACAAAACCATTTATCTAAATCATCATAACTAACCCGGGTTAAATAGACTTTCTACTTTACCTGGCCAGGTGATCTTAAACTATTTACGAATCACTGTCTTTCCTTTTCTTCTTTTTTTCTTTTTCTTTTCACTGTCACTTTCACAAACACCAGTCACAACACCACTGCTGGCACTGGTCAGGTTGGACCGCCGGCACTGGTCAGGTTGGACTGCTGGCACTGGTCAGGTTACTGGCGTTGCCCTGTGGTTCTGCCTGATGGAAGTGGCACTGCCAGGTATGAGGTCGAACCCCGGTTCAAATTGAACAGTGACTACCAGGCATCGATCTGTTTCTCCTTTCTTCCTTCCTGCACTAACGCATTGCACTCTCTCTCTCTCTTCTGGTCTGCTCTATCAAATGAACATGGTTGCTTTTTTTTTCTTTTTCTTTTTCTTCTCTTCATCAATTAGCAACTCTCTCTCTCTCTCTCACATCTCTCCTTAGTCCTTCCCCTGCAGACTCTATATGGTGCTAATGCTTCAACTCGGTTCTCTTCACTCCTCCCTCATCTCTCTGCTTTTCTCTCGTGCAGAGCCTACTCCCAGAACCTCTTTCTCTGTCTCTTCTTTTCTTTTCTTCCTTGCTCCCACTCCCATAGCTTTCTTATCCTGTTCCTACCTGTCAAAAGGTGAGTACCATTGGTCAGTATTTTTCCCGCCTTGTGCCGAGGTTACCCCCCTCTAATTTCATTGGACATGCAAATCATCAAAGTCACATCTACCGGCCTTGCTCTCTGTGGTGGTCAATGGGTCATTTAATTAATTAACTTGGTTTCACCCCCCACTACACAATACCTCTCCCCTTCCTACTTTAACCAGGGTGATGTCCGACTTACTGTGGGCACTGGTCTTGCAAATTAGCTGTATCAGTCTGACCTAGACGTAGAGATCCGTCTGGCCAGACCTATGAGACGTCGGTCAAGCCACTCAGTCTGTCTGTGGGACGGTGCCGTCTCCGTGAAGGACTAAAAATAGCCTCCCCACCGTGCCGTAATTGGCTGACGCGACACATGAAGTCGTCTGCCTGGAAACCAGGATGTTTGAGTTTGGAACTTATGTCCAATTGAACTGGCTGGCGACTGACCACGATTTCGGTTTTTCTTTTTTTGTCCGTGACATCGTCTTTGAACATGTGTTTGTGGCAGTTTGGCCCGGCAATTAACCTGTGCTGTTGAGCAGGCTCTCCGTGGTTCACCGTACAAAAGGAAGCGTGAGTACAGAGTGAGGTTCTTCTCTGTCTTTAGGTTCTTGCTGCTGCATTATTTCGGGAAAGATTCCCCTTTGTACCCCTACCTGTTGAAACAGCTGACTACTGCCGGAATTCTGAACCCGATTTATTGAAATTTGAAAGCGTTCAAAAAAAAAAAAAAAAAAAAAAAAAGTACCCTGATTTTGATGAGGAAAAGCGTTGGTTGCGAAGGGAGGCTACGATTGGAAATCTCTCCATGTTGGCTTGTGTATTTATTTGGTAGACTTCAGGCGTCGCTTTGAATTTGCCTTGATCTCCAACGGAAAGAAAACTCGGTGGAATAACATTTGAGGCCAAGGTACTGTCAAAAGTCAGTGGATCCGAAATTAACGTTTTGCCAAGATCTTTGTAATGTTCTTGCAGTTTTCCCGACGTCCTAAACGCAAACTTATAGGTATGGCTTGGGATGGAAATCTGAAAATGTTTCATCGAAATTTGTTATTGATAAACTCTGTTACATACATACAAGCAGTGATAAGTGAATGGCTCGATTTACGAAACAAATGATCCGCTTAAAACTTAATTTATGAAAAAGTGTTGAATTTACTGAAATTGTCCGGGCCTGAATATTGAAATCAAGAGGTGAAATGACAATGACTATCTTTTTTCTTTTCTTTCTTTTTTCTTTTTTTTTCCGACTGATTTCAGATTTGAACATAATCATAGTTTTCATGTCGCGCACTCTTGACATAAAATTGTAAGTAAAGACATTGTACAGAGCAGGTAAAATACTGTACCAAGCCAGTGCCAAGAAATGATGTAATATGATGGAGAATGACATGATAGGGTATCGGTTCCAACCAATATAAGTAAGTTTCCATGTACAAAAAGACACAGGTGATAAAGAGACAGAGATGAACATGAAAGTGTCTACAACCCAATATGACTGGGCTACCTAAGATTTATAACCATGTCGTGTTTGATGCAAGCAAGATAATTTTTTTTTTCCAGAGCCAGAGTTCAGGACGAAAAACTCATCTTCCCCTAATAGGGCTTCTTTTTTTTGTTTTTTTTTTTGTGGCATCAGTTATCGGATCAATGGAGCACCTAAGGCGGTGATTTTTTTTTTCCCCCTAAGGCCGAAATCCACCTCTTCATTTTTTGGTGCTTCACACTGTCTCTTCATCTGCCAAAAAAAACAAAAAGCAAAAAAAAAACAAAAGTAATTTCCACTACTAGTTTTCTTTCTCTTTTTTTTTTGTTTTTTTTCCCTCCTCCAAGCAGTCCCTCTCACACCATGCGTAGTCTGTATGTTCTCTTACAAATGGACATAGTCTTGCTGATTTTAGTGTTTTGGTGTTTGATACAAAATGTCTGGGTTTGTTAATGTTCTAATGTGTGGTGTACTGGCACTCTCACACTGATCATGTGCTGCATATACAAAGAGAACAACATAAATGAAACAAAGGACTTAATACTTAATTATTTTCTTTTCTTCTTTTTTTTTTTTTTTTTCTCTTTTTTTTCCGATTTTCCCAAAGAGAGAGAGAGAGAGAGAGAGAGAGAGAGAGAGAGAGAGAGAGACAGAGAGCCTGTTAAAAGATAAACTAATAGGGCTTCTTAATTTATCTTTCAACAGGCTCCGTGTCTTCTGATTGGTCTTCAGTCTGTGCGTGATTCCCCACTCTGCCGACAGAAAGGTTCTGCTGTGATTTCCGTCCATTCCTCTCTCCCAGTTGGGCTGCTCCAAAGTAAGGACATTCGAATTCGTCAAAAAGACTTTTTTTTTCCCTTTGGTGATGGTAAACAATTTTGATTTTTTTTAAAAGTCCCGCCTTAAAACAGAAAAGACCTGCTTTGGGTAAAAGAAATAAAGTTTATGTATTGAAAATTATGGTATTTTTTTTATTTATGTCACACTGTTTTTGATTTTTCCTGCGATGAAACTGTTCTTAGCAAATAACGAGACGAAGCGCTTGTATCGAAGGGAGCGAGGGTGGAAACGGGGTGTGATGAGATGGGGTGGGGGCGAGAATACAAAAGAAAATCTATTTAGGGTGGGTTTTTGTTTGTTTGTTTGTTTGGTTTTTTTGTTCCGCATGTTGAGGCGGCTTGGTTCAGAACATGCGCTGGATTCGCCCCCCCCCCCCCCCCCCCTCCCCGCCCCCCCTTTTTTTTTCTTTGTTTTAATCTCGTTTGTTTCATAACAGAATAATCCAGAAATCTGATACAATTAATTACATCATCTGCGTGTTTGAAAACTATGAATACTTAGCATCATTGCGCAGATTCTTCTCGGCTTCATTCCTCTTCGTTGTCTTGCCCAATCAAAGCTTAACGCCTTTTCACATGTGGACACCAGGATTTAAGTATTACATTGAGCTGTGATTCCTTGTCCAAACTTTCATGTGTTTTTGTCTACAATGGATTTTTTTTCTTTTTTTGTTTGCTTGGGGTGTGTGTGTTTTGTGTGTGTGTGTGGTGTGTCTGTTTTTGGTTTTTTTTT
>CM031617.1:26668234-26669850 GCA_018398815.1 Conus ventricosus | reverse complement strand
TTTGAAGGAAAAACACGCTGATCGGAGGTTTTAATCTGGTAGACAAGACTTCAGAATAAAAAAACAAAGAGAAACATCTTGATTGGTGCTGTGACTGTTGTTGATGTTTAGACCCGGAAGAAGCTTTTCTTCATGAGGTACGCACGCATGCCGACTTCGTGTCCATGGAAAATCAATGCGTCACTGATATAAGGTAGAATTCTACCCCATTGCGGTTCGTGTCCATGGAAAATCAGTGCGTCACTGATATAAGGTAGAATTCTACCCCCTTGCGGTTCGTGTCCATGGAAAATCAGTGCGTCACTGATATAAGGTAGAACTCTGATACCTGAGGGCACCGTTGCCTCTGTTACAGATTCCATTCTGAGAGAGCCATCCCCAGAGGCAGGAATAAGCAGGACGTCTCTCACCCCTAGCACTCCAGAAAAAGCCGTCGAGGAAGCAACTCAGAGGCAGAAGAGGACCGTTCGCTTTCCGCGAAGCCAATGGATGGGAATATTCAAAGCGCTTGAAAATGTACCTCGAAATGCCGCTTGCCTCTGTCAGGAACTTTGGCGTATTCATGACGCGATGGCTCAAGCCCGCCTTCGCAGGGAGGCGAAAACAAGAGCGGCTTCTGTGAGATCGGTGGAACAGGATCCGGCCAGGGTAAGCCCGGAACCGGAAAGAAAGAGGAAGTCCGGAAAGGAAGCGAGTTCCGTTCCTACATCTACAAAAGGGATCTCTGGAAGTGCGATGGTGGATGCCCCATCCACAAGCGAGGCCATCCATGTGGGAAGTGGGATGGTGGGCACTCCATCCACAAGCGAGGTCGCGGATTCCACAAGGACAATCCATGTGGGAAGTGGGATGGTGGGCACTCCATCCACAAGCGAGGTCGCGGATTCCACAAGGACAATCCATGTGGGAAGTGGGATGGTGGGCACTCCATCCACAAGCGAGGTCGCGGATTCCACAAGGACAATCCATGTGGGAAGTGGGATGGTGGGCACTCCATCCAGAAGCGAGGTCGAGGATTCCACAAGGACAATCCATGAGGGAAGTGGGATGGTAGGCACTCCATCCACAAGCGATGTCGTGGATTCCACAAGGACAATCCATGTGGGAAGTGGGATGGTAGGCACTCCATCCACAAGCGAGGTCGTGGATTCCACAAGGACAATCCATGTGGGAAGTGGGATGGTGGGCACTCCATCCGCAAGCGAGGTCGTGGATTCCACAAGGAATGTACCCGGTCGTACATTCCACCCGGAAAGTGACACGGTGGATACTTCATCCACAAGCGAGGACGCACCCAGCTGGTCATACGACCTCCCTAGTGATAAACGGGTGTATTATCAGCCTGGAAACATGGTGTGGGCCAAACTTGCCCACTGTCCCTGGTGGCCGGCTCTGGTGTGCAACGCGTGGCAGAAGGGAAGGTTCTACCGACGCAAGACCACCGGCAACCCCGAGAAGACACGGCAGTACTATGTCCAATACTTTGCGACCCATTCAACAACCTGGCTGCCGACGGCGAGACTCTTGCCCTACGAAGGGCTGGAGATGCTGAAGAAGGATGGCGAAGAGAAAGTGAGAGGTTGCAGAGGCAGAAAGAATGCCAGGTGTAAACGAGA
>CM031617.1:26645734-26663234 GCA_018398815.1 Conus ventricosus | reverse complement strand
AATGAATGTTAATTTGTATTGGTTCATTTCTACAGTTGTCGTTGCCGTGCAAATGTGTCCATAAGGGGTATGTGCAAGCTTAGAACCATTCTTTTTCGGGGACGTTTTATTGTTTGTTCTGTGTGGTACGTGCTGTCACATGTGCTAGGCGATTCGTTGTCGTAAGCAGCATTCGTTTGGAGTTATGGGCCTTTGCATTTATGTCATCATGGGAGCAAGAGTTCCCATACTTGTTTGTTATTTAGGCATGTGTAATGCTCCCCAAAAGTGATTTGGAACAACGGTTCGAAGCGTGTAGGCTAAAGAGGAAATAGGGAAGGTCAACCTGCACGGACCAGTGATGTGAAGCATGCTGGACTTACTGGTGTAACTTCACACCCTATTTTATGCCATATGTTCTGTTTAGAATGTGACGTCACTTCCAACTGATTCACGGACATGTCTGTATCCTGAACAGTCTCCCGTGTTTAGTAATTACCATTGTGTGTGTGGTGTGTGTGTGTGTGGTGTGTGCGTGCGTGCGTGTGCGTGTGCGTGTGTGCGTGTGCGTGTGCGTGTGTGTTCTTTCAAAGACTCAGGATGGGTAAGAAATGATCACAACCTGTTTCCAGGGAAAAAAGAATCAATGCGTCACTGATACACTACAGAATTCTGTCACCTGAAAACACCATCGCCTCTGTTGCAGATTCCATTCCGAGAGTGCCAACCCCAGAGGCAGGAGCAAGCAGAACATCTCCCACCCCAAGCACTCCAGAAAAGGCCGTTGAGGAAGCAACTCGGAGGCAGAAGAGGACCACTCGCTTTACGCAAAGCGAATGGCTCGGAATATTCCAAGCACTTGAAAATGCACCACGTGATAGTCCTTGCCTCTTTTGCCAAGAACTTTGGCCTGTTCATGATATGATAGCTCGATGCCTCCAAGCAGAAACAACGGCGAACATTAAGAAATCAGTTGGGGAACAGGATCCCACGCGAGTACTTCCGAAACAGAAAGGGACGAGGACCCCTGGAAACAAAGTGAGTGTCACATCTACGAAGGGGGTCTCAGGTGGAAGTGAGACAGTGAATGCCCAATCCAAAAACGTAGTGAGTGTCACATCTACGAAGGGGGTCTCTGGTGGAAGTGAGACAGTGAATGCCCAATCCAAAAACGTTGCCGACGACTGGTCATACGACCTCCCTCCAGGCAACCTGGTCTTTGTTCAGCCCGGAGACATTTTGTGGGCCAAATTCAGCCGTAATCCTTGGTGGCCGGCTTTGGTGTGCAACCACGAGCAGGTGGAAAGGTTCTACCAATCCAAGACCACCAGCAGATCCAGGAAAATGGTGCAGTACTTTGTCCAGTACTTCGGTACCTATTTAACGAGCTGGCTACCACGGGCACGACGTTTGAAATACCAAGGGACGGAGAACATGAAAAGGGATGCCGAACTGCTAGTGGAACGTTGCAGAGGCAGAGCGAAAGCAAGCCGCAGACGAGACTTCGGCCCCCATCTCTCTCCGCCCAGTAGGGGGAGTTGGGATGTTCACAAAGCTATCAAGGAAGCGGAGGAAGCTTCGCTTTTAGGGGGAATGAAACGTATAGAGAGATACGTCGAAATACCACAAAAGAAGAGAAGAAGGCCGCGATGAAGTTGAGCACAACGGTAACGACGTTTTTAACGATAACATTTAAACAGAAACTGACCGTGACCTGTGACCACTTTGAACAGCTTTCTGACAGCTTAACGGTTCTGTTCTTTAAAACAAGAGAGAGAGAGAGAGAGAGAGAGAGAGAGAGAGAGAGAGAGAAAATTGCTGTTTCAGAAATTTCACGCCCATGTACCATGAACATTTAGTCGAAATGAACGCGGCACATTCATTGAAGAGGCCTGTCGACTGCACTCGGTAATCCTAAACGAACGCAACACGCCCGTCCATGCGATATCTCTGCAGCAGTGCCAACCCCTAAACTAACTTGGTATACTTTTTCAGTTTGATTTGTCGACAGCAATGGAAATCCTACAGGAACACAATATATCCATATATGATGTGCGCACTGCAGTCAGTAATTCTAAACGAGCATCGTGATTCATCTAGGCAGCCGGCAACTTGTAATCCTAAACCAAAATAAAACAAATCTAAAATAAATGTTAGCGAACCGCCCAGAGAACGTGGACAAACGAGTCACAAGACAACACACAACGCGTTTCGACCTCTTAGGTCTTCTTCAGTGAGACATACACGAACAAAACAAAGAAAATTCACTTAGCTTTGATCGTTTCAGAGTTCAGCGCAAGGAAGAAGGCGTTGCGCTGAACTCTGAAGCGATCTGAAGCGATCAAAGCGAAGTGAATTTCGTTTTGTTCGTTTATGTCTCACCTGAAGAAGACCTAAGAGGTCGAAACGCGTTGTGTTTTGTCTTGTGACTCGTTTGTCCACAATCTCTGGGCGGTTCGCTAACATTTATTTAAGATTTGTTTAGATTTCCGCCTGCAGTCGTCTCACTTTGCAACAAAATAAAACGCCCATAGTTGTGACGTATATAAGCTGTTTCCACCCTTGGCGAACACCGTTAACAAATTGATCAGATCAGGCCACAAAAATCAACGATCCGAACCGAATTCGCTGTACCCTCTGATTAAGTCTATAGAAAGCAGTCGGTACATCTATCTCAAAACAGCATATTAATCGATCTTGATTTATGTTGAAAACTAGTTGTCAGATACGAACACGATACATCCATCGATCTATCTATGGCCAGTAAATAAATCCTAAAAGAATACAGTGGCATTTTTAAAGCCATCTGTCAGCGATCCTGTGTGAACGCACCATCCTCGTTGATATGGTTTTTCCACAGCTGTTATCAGATTTCGACTTTTCGAAGGAATACTACGGTATAGACTCCCGTGTGAATGAGTTGTCTCCCTTCAGCCCTGCCAAGCCAATCAGCACGTGGTATGCCAGTTGCCATCAGTCCAGGGGACTGACCCCCGAACGAACCTTCTAGAGCTTTACAACACAGAACAGAAATGGACTGCGAGAGCTTGCATGAAAAACACAGATGAACCTGGAGGGGGAGTGGAAGCTGTAGGGTGTGGAAAAGGGAAAGAGAGGAAGAGGGTTGGGCGGAAAAGGGAAGAGCATTTCAGGGCGGCTAGGGGGGGGGGGGGGGGGGGGGGGGGGGGAGGGGGGGGGGGGGGCGGGGGGGAGGGGAGGCGGGGGGGGGGGGGGGGGGGGGAGGCGGGGGGGTGGGGGGGGGGGGGGAGGGGAGGCGGGGGGGGGAGGGGCATTCAAAGTGAATTAGAAGTCGCGTACAGTAATCCGTCATTTAGATGTACATACACAGATACATGCACAGAAATTAAAGACATACTCACGAAGACATTGGAAAAATAAAACTATTAGCAAAGGCACGACGTATATTGCTAGCCGACATATTTGCAGTATTGTTAACCATACATTTAATGTCTCGTGCAAGATCCTTTGGCTTTAATGGATGAACACATTTCATGTTTTAGATCTGCCATCGCCAGAAAACTTGAAACGTATAAAAACATTCTACAAACCCATCCACTTTTAATGAAACGCGTTCTTAAATATCACCTTGAATGATACCAATGTATCCTCTGTACTCAACGTCACGTTCATAGCTGGATACTGCCCCACGAGCTTTTAAGTCGGTTTTAGGCTTCTGATCAAATTCAGAACTGCGTTTTATTAAACTGACGGCGGACAGTGATGTGTGACTTAACAGACGTGACTCTTCACCTAATAAAAGCTTTTGATATTACCCTTGCCTATTTCTTCCTCATATTTGTCACAGCAGCTTTGAAAGTTTTGTCCCTTCTTTATGAAGTGAAGATTAAGGGGCCGAAATTAGTATCAGTTGGCTTCCAGTATCGTCCCCTGTCAAATGATATGAGCTTACCAATACTTTCAGTGAAACTTTTTTCTTTTCATTATTTTAGTTCTTTGTGGCATATGTTTTGTAATGAAAATCACTCAATCATGCATACATCATTGTGTGTTAGGTCTTATTTAGATATTTAAGGTTGTTTATTTTTTGTCTTAAGGCAAAATTTCCCATTTCAGCTGTGCTGTCTGGGTCTGTTGGTTCGTGTCGTTCCTTGAAAGGCACACAGTCAGTTCTGCAGGCTTGCATGTACAGGTTAGGCGTGACAGTCAGTGAATCTGATCAAAATTTGAAAAAAACTTTTGACATTTGCACAGACAAAACAGATGTCATACCTCGCTTATCATGCTGTGAAGAAAAAAAAGCTACTGGCCGGAGAGTAGTCGGAAGAATGTCTGTTCCATAGCTCTTTTCTGCATAAGCAGATGTACTTTTTACCACAGAGACGACTGCAAGTGCCCTTCCTTTGTCGTTTTAGAACCGGACGATCTTACCCCCTCTTTCATTGTCAGAAACATAGACTTCAGATTACTGCTACCTTATCACGGCTGTCAGAATTCAATGAAACTTCAGGACAGATAAGCGTTGTCTTTGTTGGTTCAAGAACAAAATATCGCAGCGATCACTACCTTCTAGGTACTTTTTGTTCATGTAGATTGGACCTCGCCAAGAAGAGGAAAAAGTCATTACCTTGTTTTGGTAGTACACAGACGTACAAAAATAGGAAAGAGAACCTTTTTAATATTGATCGGGAATATGCCAAAAAGGGACACTCATGTGAAGTCAAGAATCTTATCCATTTATCTGTTTGGAGAGCTGAAACATGTTTTTCGTCTGCATTTTATTTTAGGATATCTGTATTTCTTAATGCATAAAATGGGTTTGTTGTAAATATTTACATACACATAAAAAGAAATATCTCACTAATTTTAGAATATGGAATGCGTTTTATCTTTTGATTTCCTCAGAACACTTTAAATCCGTATTTATGTATATGATTCTATTAATTTTGATTTTATTGGAATCATTCACTGCTCTGGTACAAAAATGCTCTTCCATTTCCGCTTCCTTGTCACCTTTTTCTAATGAAACTTTAAAAAAGCAGGTGGTTCTTATAATAGATTTGGTCTCTGCATCTCGAATGGCTGTTGTTGTTGGTCGACCACTTTTTTTTCTTTTTCCTTGCGCATGTCTTCTTATTGTCGTCGATTTTTCCTTCATTCTTTCTGTCATTGCTCTTCCCAAACTGCCTCACCTCCTCCCCACCCCCTACACACACATGCACACGCACGCACGCACACGCACTCACTCACACACACACACACACACACACACACACACACACACACACACACACACACACACACACACACACACACAATCTGACTGACTGAAACCAATTTATTGTCAGATTAACTCATGGTTGTACTGACATTTAAGAAAACATTATGAACAGAATGCCAACGTTTTTCGCTCAAAGAAAAGGAACATAATCATCGCACAAAGACACACACCCCACACACACACACACACACACACCACACACACACACACACGTACACACATACACAAATACACACATATCTAGACGAACACACCTATACCCTCACATACACACAACCATACACACTCACAAACACACTCACAAACACACACACACACACACACACACACACACACACACACACACACACACACACACACACACACAAAAGCACCACACCACACCACAACCACACTACACCACACCACACTACACCATACCACCCTACACACACACACACACACACACACACACACACACACCACACACACACACACACACACACACACACACACACACACACACTCGCTCACATCTTTAGTTCTCATTGAATCAGTGTGTTGGACAGAGAGACAGTTAGATTGCTGGATCCCATGATCAAGATGGCCGTTCAGTCCGGAGAGAGAGAGAGTGTGAGACTGCCGTGGTTTCCACTTACCAATTAGTGAACGTTTCTGGGGTTTTTTGGTACATGGCAACAACAACAACAAATCATAGCTGAACATGATTCCCGTAAAGATTTCCGTTTCGACCTCCTCTGGCACTGTACATACAATATGTATGTAGTTTATTTGGAAGTTGAAATGGAATTTATACGGAACGAGTCCGAGTTAACCCCTAGATTGTTTCTAGTGCGTCAATGCTTTTAATTTTTGTGTTTTTTTTAATTTTTAGATACTGATGTATAAGTCGGGTTACGTGATTGGTTGGTCCAATACTGTTTCCTAATTTCCTATTGGAAGGCGGAGAGCGCGGCTTTCGCTTGTTGGAAGAGGTTATGACTTGGGCTTCATCTGGCCGTCAAGGCTACATCAAACTGTTGTTATGCTCTGCAGAGTTATGCGGGGATTGTCTTTAGTTGTGACAAGCTCCTAGCATAACATTATTAGTCTCCAAAATCCACCGAAGTCGGAGGTGTCTGCCCACGTGGCGGGGTAATCAAAAACGGTCACACACACGTAATGTTCTTCTCATCCCCAGCTGATGCATTTGTACCATAGTGTTCAAGTGCTTTGGCTGTTCGGATGATCCCTGGTCTGTGGTACCATAGTGTTCAAGTGCTTTGGCTGTTCGGATTGTCCCTGGTCTGTGGTACCATAGTGTTCAAGTGCTTTGGCTGTTCGGATGATCCCTGGTCTGTGGTACCATAGTGTTCAAGTGTTTCGGCTGTTCGGATGATCCCTGGTCTGTAGTTTCATTCACTTTCCGAAGCTCTTTGTAAAGGTCTCATTCATCGATAGTGTAAGCTGATGGCGTATTGCACACAATAACTCTCTCTCTCTCCTCTCTCTCTCTCTCTCTCTCTCTCTCTCTCTCTCTCTCAGTGTGCGTGCGTGCGTGAGTGCGTGCGCGCGCGCGCGCGCGCGTGTGTGTGTGTTGTGTGTGTTCCCAAATGTGCGTAAGGCTGCGGCCATAGTAAACCCGGCTGTCCTGAGTTTTGACGGCCGTCTCTTTAGCCAGTAGAACGGGTCCGTCAAAGTGACCATAGTAAACACGGCTTTCCGGAGTTTTGACGGCCGTCTCTTGCTGAGGTCAAGGGAAATGTGAGTCGTCACTATCAAAATGGCGCGGACGAAACGGACCAGATCGTTGTTGTTGCTGTGGTGGTGGTGGAGGAAGAAAAGAGGGAGCCTACGACGTTTCACTGTTCATCCTATCAACAGATCGAGACACATGCATGGAGAATATCACCATCTGATGCCCCAACTGCGCAATCACTCAGAGAAGTTTCATCAGTACCTCAGAATGACACCTCATTCTTTTGATCATCTTCTTGAACTCTGTGCACCTGATCTTCGAGAAAAGTAAACTAACTTCGGCGTGTCTCTTGTCACTTTTGCTGTAAATAAAGGTTCTGAGCCTCACAGCACTGATCAACTTCTCTTCGTCCATGTTTGCAAGGGAGATAAGTCACTGAGAAATCAGGAACGGAGTTCTTCCTTTTTCCTTTCCGTCTACCCGGCAAACGGACGTTTTGCACGAAAGTCGAAACGACGGGTTGTAAATGCCGGGCCGGGCCTGCTTCACTATGGCCACCCACATCCGTCATCGGTGACGCTACAGAGCAATTAAGCCGGGCAGGATCTTTTACCCGGGCCGGCAAAAAAGACGGCGGTAAAAAACCGGGTTTACTAAGTGGAGTTTAAGTGACAGAACGACTGAGCTGATTTTAAGAACACACAGAGAGAGAGAGAGAGAGAGAGAGAGAGAGTTTTATCTCATCTCGACTCGCAACCAAACCTGCGTGAGAATAGTCGTCTTTGAACATGTGTTTGTGGCAGTTTGGCCCGGCAATTAACCTGTGCTGTTGAGCAGGCTCTCCGTGGTTTACTGTAGAAAAGGAAGCGTGAGTACAGAGTGAGGTTCTTCTCTGTCTTTAGGTTCTTGCTGCTGCATTATGTCGGGGAAAGATTCCCCTTCGTACCCCTACCTGTTAAAACAGCTGACTACTGCCGGAATTCTGAACCCGATTTATTGAAATTTGAAAGCGTTCTAAAAAAAAAAAAAAAAAAAAAAAAAAAAAAAATAAGTACCCTGATCTTGATGAGGAAAAAGCGTTGGTTGCGAAGGGAGGCTACGACTGGAAATCTCTCCATGTTGGCTTGTGTATTTATTTGGTAGACTTCGGGGCGTCGCTTTGAATTTGCCTTGATCTCCAACGGAAAGAAAACTCGGTGGAATAACATTTGAGGCCAAGGTACTGTCAAAAGTCAGTCGATCCGAAATTAACGTTTTGCCAAGATCTTTGTAATTATTCTCTTAAAACTATCCTTTCCTAAGTTTTAAGCAAACTGTTACTATGTTCTTGCAGTTTTCCCGACGTCCTAAACGCAAACCTATAAGTATGGCATGGGATGGAAATCTGAAAATCTGTTATCGAAATTTGTTATTGATAAACTCTGTTACATACATACAAGCAGTGATAAGTGAACGGCTCGATATACAAAACAAAATAATCGGCTTAAAAACTTAGCTTATAAAAAAAAGGTTGAATTACTGAAATTGCCCAGGCCTGAATATTGAAATCAAGAGGTGAAATGACAGTGACTATCATTTTCTTTTCTTTCCTTTTCTTTTTTTTTTCCGACTGATTTCAGGATTTGAACATAATCATAGTTTTCATGTCGCGCACTCAGTAAAGACATTGTACAGAGCAGGTAAAATACTGTGTCAAGCTAGTGCCAAGAAATGATGTAATATGATGGAGAATGACATGATAGGGTATCGGTTCCAACCAATATAAGTAAGTTTCCATGTACAAAAAGACACAGGTGATAAAGAGACAGAGATGAACATGAAAGTGTCCACAACCCAATATGACTGGGCTACCTAAGATTTATAACCATGTTCGTGTTTGATGCAAGCAAGATAAAATAAAATAAAAAATTCAGAGCAAGAATTCAGGACGAAAGTTCATCTTCCCCTAATAGGGCTTCTTAATTTAGTAGAAAGAAACTCGTGGAGAGCGTGGCAGCAGAGAGTCCTCAGAAGAGAAGCCCCCTTCAAGCAAGTGTTTCGGCCCTTATCTCCTGACACTCTAGGGGGGTTGGGCCACACCCGGTTCATGACTCCGGATGTCCCTCTGCTGCCCCTTTTTTTTTTCCCCCATCTTGGGACGAGCCATGGCTGGGATTCGAACCCATGACCCTCTGGACATGCTCATTTTCTACTTAATGACTCGCGCTTTAACCACTGAGCCACAGGGACACCTGATATTTGTAGGGAACTTAAGCCTTATGAAGTTCACTTTTGTTCCTCCTTGACCAGATCCAGCTTGAACACCTCTCTGCCGCTTCTGCCATTGCTTTCAGGGCTCTGGTTGTTTCCTTCCCTGCAACTGAGAGCTGTTTCATGAGGCTGTATGCAGACGTTCCTACAAATCCCCTAGCTCCAATTTCTGCAGTGAGGACTTTGACCTGATAGCCTTCTCTCCTCAGGCTGTTTGCCAGATCAGCATACTTTTCAGTCTTGTAGATTTGAGCTGCCTCCATTCTGTTCTCATATGGCACCGTGAGCTCGATCATGATCAGCTGCTTGGTTGACTTAGAGTGGACTACTATGTCTGGTCTCATTCCACTCTTGCTGATGATCTCTGGGTGACTCTTCCATTCTGGAGGTCTGCAGTGCACTCCCAGTCATCTGCCCCATCCAGCAGACTCTGCCTGCATGTTTCGAGTGGCACTGTTGTTCTTGGCCATGCTTTGCTGCCTCCTGCCGTGAAGAATGTTGCGGGTGCTTTTGGAGTCCTGATTCTCCCTTTTGTGGTGTTGGTACTAGCCCAGACTACTTGTACAATCTCTTTGAGCACTTGGTTGTGCCTCCATGTGTACCTTCCTTGAGCCAGGGCTACTTTACATGAGCTTAGAACATGCTCCACTGTTTGTTTTTCATGGCAGAGGGGGCATGCAGGATCGTCTGTTTTCCCCCACTTCACCAGGTTTGCATTTGAGGGCAGAAGGTCATATGCAGATCTGAGAATGAAGCTGATCCTGAGAGGGGCCATGTGCCAAATGTCATTCCAAGTTAGACTTCTTTGGAGTGCATTCTCCCACGTTGTCCATTGCCCTTGCTGGCTCTGCTGGACTGCTTTTTGGAGTCTTTTTTGGTCTTCTTCTTTTCTCATCTCCTGAATCATCATGTCTCTTTTGGCTTTTTCCTTTGGCCTTTGACCACCATTCAGTTTTGGTCACCCCCAGTCCTTGTCTGTTGGTCTGTGTGTGGTCCTGTTATTTCTCTGATCTTGAGACTTTCTTTTGCAGAATCCATCGCCTCTTGAACTTTCCATTTTCTGCCTGTCCTCAGCTGGGGCTTGATTGCTTCTACCACCTTGTCTCCTGAGTCCTCCAGCATGCTTTGAAGTCTGATCTTCCCTGCTTTGTATTCCTCCAGATGGATTTCAGTGGTAGTTTGAGCTTTGCTTGGCGACAGTACAGCGCGATGTCAGTCAGACAGGGTGGGACACCAAGCCATTTCCTTGTGAACTTGTTGGTTTTGGCTTCCATTGCCTCCACTGTGCTGGTGCAGATGTCGTATATCATCAGAGGCCATAGGAGCTTTGGTATCAGCATGAACTGCAGACACCAGACCTTGTATTTGCCAGGGAGCCCACACTGGTCAATGGTCTCCAAGCCTTCTTCCGCCATCTGCTTGGTTTCTTTTGCTCTTTGTGTGTCTTTCAGCGTATCATCATACCATCTTCCAAGGCTCTTGACTGGTTCTTCTGTGACTGTTGGAATGGCCTGGTTGGCAACACTGAAGACCACAGATTCGGCCACTTTTCCTTTCCTCAGTGAGAGACTCCGTGATTTCTTTGGCTTGAACTTCATTCTGGATGAGGCAACTATGTCGTCAAGCCTCTCCAGCACATGACGTGTCTCGTCTTCTCTGGATGAAATCACTGTAGTGTCATCCATGAAGGCCTTGAGAGGAGGCATCTTGTATCCATCGCCAAGGTCTGTTTGTCTCGCGTTGTTTGTTGCTGCTTTCAAGATGAGTTCCATTGCCAGCACGAACAGTATCGGGAAATTGCACAGCCCATTGCAATGCCCACTTCCAAGTTGATCCAATCAGTTGTGTACTCCTTGGTAGAGAACCGCATTGAGAAGCCATTGAAGTACTTCTTGAGCATGTCGCGGATGTTCTTTGGCACATGGTACATCTCAAGAGCCAACTGTATCATCTCATGGGGCACAGATCCATATGCGTTTGCCAGATCAAGCCACACTACGTCCAGGTCTCTCTTTTCTGTTTTTGCTTTTTGGATTGCGTCCCAGATCATTGTGGCGTGTTCTACACAGCCAGCCACGCCTGGGATGCCACCTTTCTGGACTGACACATCCAAGTACTTGTTTTCCATCAGGTACTTGGTCAGCCTTGCTGCCATGACAGAGAAGAAGATTTTCCCTTCGACGTTCAGTAGTGATATTGGCCTGAACTGGCTGATGTCACTTGAGTTTTGCTCTTTGGGGATGTACACACCATCTGCCGTCATCCACTGGTCGCTGATCTTCTGGTTTCTCCAAGCCGATCGCAGCAGCCTGTGGAGCCACTCCAGCACCTTGGGACATTTCTTGTAAAGCTGGTAAGGTATTCCGTTTGGCCCTGGTGATGATTTGGCTCTGGCTTTGTCGACCACCTTCTTGATTTCCGCCAATGTTGGAGGCTTGCCATTGAACTGTTCCTCAGGGTTGGTTGGCCACACCAGACCTTGAATGTCGAGTGGTGCTTTGCTCTGTGAGTCAGAGTATGTTTTCCTCAGATGCTGCTCAAGAACTCCTTTGTCCACACTTAGGGTCCCAGATTTTGGCTGCTCAAACAGTGTTCTGGCAAACTGGAAGGGGTCTCTGAAGAAGCGCTCTTGTGTCTTCTTCTTTTTGCTCTTCCTCTTCCTCGCAGATTCCGCTTTGCTGAGGGCGCTGTGTTTTCCTTTCAGGTCTTCCCACAGTTTTTCCAAGCCTTGTTTTTCAGCTGGCAGTGCGGTCTTCATTTGCTTCTTGAGGTTGTTCTTTTGGACTCTGATCTTGTCCATCTTTTCTTGGCGTCTGGATTTCTTTGGAGGTGTTTTCTCTTTGGGTAGTTTTACTCCATAGGCGTCTCTACATGTGGCATACACAATGTCCCCATATGTGGCTAGTTTGTGTTCCAGGGTGCTTTTCCCTATCAGTGCATCGAGTCTTTGGACGATTTTTGCATCCAGTTTCTCCCAATCTTCAGTTTCGTTTGCTCGTGGCAGGTTGAGTTTCAGGCGCCTGCATCGAGGGCCTGTGCAAATTCCTCATCCGAACCAACAGCGTGGATGTCCTTGGCACTGTGGTTTAAATCCTGGCCTTGGTCTTCCGACGTCTTATCTGCTGATGCAGTGCGCTGCTGCTCATTCAGATGAGTCTTCACACATCCCATCTTTGTCCTGTGGATCTTCATGCCACGGGTGGTAGCGAAACGCTTTCCACAGACACATGGATATTCCATTTGGTCCATGTTCATAGTCCGTTTGGGATTTGCAGTCGTGATTGGTTGAGCACCGATGGATTCATCATTCTCTCCCCCTTTCGGTGAATCCTGGGGGCATCTTTTCCTTTTATTCTTAGTAGCCACATTTTTAAGGCAAAGTGGGGAGCCAGCCCACAGAGCCCTTGGTTCTGGTCTTTCCCAGTGTCCTCCGGTCTTTCCCGGACGTCCTCCGGCCTATTCCCGGAAGTCAATGGTTTACCCATGCATCAGTAGAAAGAAACTCGTGGAGAGCGTGGCAGCAGAGAGTCCTCAGAAGAGAAGCCCCCTTCAAGCAAGTGTTTCGGCCCTTATCTCCTGACACTCTAGGGGGTTGGGCCACACCCGGTTCATGACTCCGGATGTCCCTCTGCTGCCCCTTTTTTTTCCCCCCATCTTGGGACGAGCCATGGCTGGGATTCGAACCATGACCCTCTGGACATGCTCATTTTCTACTTAATGACTCGCGCTTTAACCACTGAGCCACAGGGACACCTGATATTTGTAGGGAACTTAAGCCTTATGAAGTTCACTTTTGTTCCTCCTTGACCAGATCCAGCTTGAACACCTCTCTGCCGCTTCTGCCATTGCTTTCAGGGCTCTGGTTGTTTCCTTCCCTGCAACTGAGAGCTGTTTCATGAGGCTGTATGCAGACGTTCCTACAAATCCCCTAGCTCCAATTTCTGCAGTGAGGACTTTGACCTGATAGCCTTCTCTCCTCAGGCTGTTTGCCAGATCAGCATACTTTCAGTCTTGTAGATTTGAGCTGCCTCCATTCTGTTCTCATATGGCACCGTGAGCTCGATCATGATCAGCTGCTTGGTTGACTTAGAGTGGACTACTATGTCTGGTCTCATTCCACTCTTGCTGATGATCTCTGGGTGACTCTTCCATTCTGGAGGTCTGCAGTGCACTCCCAGTCATCTGCCCATCCAGCAGACTCTGCCTGCATGTTTCGAGTGGCACTGTTGTTCTTGGCCATGCTTTGCTGCCTCCTGCCGTGAAGAATGTTGCGGGTGCTTTTGGAGTCCTGATTCTCCCTTTTGTGGTGTTGGTACTAGCCCAGACTACTTGTACAATCTCTTTGAGCACTTGGTTGTGCCTCCATGTGTACCTTCCTTGAGCCAGGGCTACTTTACATGAGCTTAGAACATGCTCCACTGTTTGTTTTTCATGGCAGAGGGGGCATGCAGGATCGTCTGTTTTCCCCCACTTCACCAGGTTTGCATTTGAGGGCAGAAGGTCATATGCAGATCTGAGAATGAAGCTGATCCTTTCATCAGGCTCCGTGTCTTCTGATTGGTCTTCAGTCTGTGCGTGATTCCCCACTCTGCCGACAGAAAGGTTCTGCTGTGATTTCCGTCCATTCCCTCTCTTCAGTTGGGCTGCTCCAAAGTAAGGACATTCGAATTCGTCAAAAAGACTTTTTTTTTTCTTTGGTGATGGTAAACAGTTTTGATTTTTAAAGTCCCGCCTTAAAAAAAAAAAAGCGCTGCTTTGGGTAAAAGAAATAAAGTTTATGTATTGAAAATTATGGTGTTTTTATTTATGTCACACTGTTTTTGATTTTTCCTGCGATGAAACTATTCTTAGCAAATAACGAGACGAAGCGCTTGTATCGAAGGGAGCGAGGGTGGAAACGGGGTGTGATGAGATGGGTGAGGGCGAGAATACAAAAGAAAATCTATTTAGGTGGGTTTTTTGTTTGTTTTTTTTTTGTTTTTTTTTGTGTGTTCCGCATGTTGAGGCGGCTTGGTTCAGAACATGCGCTGGACTCTGACGGTCTGTTCTGAGCCTTAGGTTGGAGAGGGCAAGGGGTCACGACTTTACATTTCTGACCGCTCTGGACGGGTCAAAGCCCAGTAGAACAAGTCTTCTCTACAGTAACTAAAACAAAGGAAATAGTCACCAGGGGAGAGCAGTCACGATTACAAACTCCAGCCTCTTAACTGCTGATCAAGCCAGTAAAATGAAATTTCTCAACAGATCTATCTTCAAGATGCAAAAATTTCACTTTGACAAAGTATTTTGATTCATTTCTTTCTTTCTTTCTTTCTGCGTACGCGGGCTGAACTCCTGCGGATACTGCCTGTATAGACAGGCAGTGGAGATTTGTGTGTATGACCGTTTTTTTATCCCGCCATTAAGGCAGCCATACTCCATTCTTTTCATTTCTGCGAAACGTCCCAGTAATAATTCACATAGCTGTTTCGTTTGTTTGTTCGTTTTGTTCTGTTTTGTTTGTTTTGCTTGTTTTCAAGTGAAAGCGTACCCGAGGGCTACAAAATACCTTCACATCTTGACACTTTGTGCTGTAGATTTGGAAAAATGTCCGGCTGATTTTCTCTGGCTAAAGCATAGGCCGTAATCCTCTGAATGTTCACATTGACAAACTGCGGATGACTGCTTTCCGTGCCCTCAGAGAACATCAAGATGCATTGCCCTGTCTGACTTCGGTTCATTTGTGTCAGCCGTACCTGAATCTCCGCTTCCCCGGTCCATCAGGAATAACACACATGGTTTGGGGGGGAGGAGGAAGGAAAGGGAAAGGGAAAGGGCGGGGAGGCGGGGGAGGAGAGACGATGCATGCCAGTAATTCATCGAAAGGGCGGGATTGGGGGGTAGGTGGGTCAGTGGTTGACAGATGGATTGTTTTGACGGGTGTGATGACGTCGCTTTCATCAATTTTGGGGCCCCCCCGCGGGTCCGGGAACAAGGGCTGATTACATGAACAGAAAATCCCCCCGGAAGCGGAAACCCCCCTTGGACCCCCTCCAGAGGGAACCGGTCAGAAAGCGGGGGGAGGACGGGCCCGGCAGGTCAGGTTAGGCGAAACGCGCGGAGGACCGTCCGTTTCTCACCCTCCAGAAAGACCCAGCGGGTCAGGGAGGGACGGGCGATCGACCACTGAGGAGGAGACAGTGGATACCTTCTTCAATGAACGTTTCCTTCAAGGGACACACACCCGGGTTCGCCACGAACGTAGAATGAGAGCATTATTCGAGAAAGAATGTCCTCGCTGCAGCCGCGGGGATGCAAGCACATCTGGGCGTCTACAAGCGGAACGGAAAAGCTCTCAAAAAACAAACGAAGTAAAGAGAAGAGAGAATAAGGAGGAACACAGCACGAGCAGTAGTCTTCAACATCATCACCAACAGGGCGGAGGACACGTAGAGCACATGCTGAACGTGAAACTGGAACAGATGCCGCCCAGACCGACCCCTCTGAATTTCATGAAAAACAGAACACGAGCTGGGTCACAAACGGCAAAACAGTCGCTGGAATCCCGTAATTCTCTCTCTCCCCTCTCTCTCTCTCTCTCTCTCTGTCACACACACAACACACACAACACACACACACACACACACACACACACCACACACACACACAGATGTTATCCATTAGTTCTTACGTAGCCGCTATCAAGTTTGCGTTTCATTATTGGTGTATTGCTGAACTCACTTTCAGCTTTGTTCTTACGTTGTTGTATTCCGATTCTAGGTTACCGATACATGGCTGGATTCAGGTTCGTATTAGTTCTTGTTCTGTGGGATTCTGGTCTGTGTTCATTCTTGCATGGTTGGATTCAGATTTGTGTTGTTGTTTTTCCCTTACACGTTGGGCTCTGTTCGTTTTCATTTAAGCAGTGTGTTGTCTAACTTTTTGCTCAGAGTAGGACTTTGAGCACGTGTTCGTGAGTGAGACACGGGGTTTTAGCACTGGCTCTTACATTTGTCAGTTCAATGTCTTCGCAGTTCCTACATGTTATGTTATGGAACTTCAGTCCTATTTTGTCTGGTTAGATTCCAGTTCACCTTCATTCTTACATAGCTGATCCAGATTTGTGCTTAGTTGTAACGCTTGTCTTCATTTCCATTTGTATAATTTTCTTCCCTCCCCTCCCACATCTCCTCTCGCCCCCCCCCCCCCCCCTCCCACTTCTTCGTGAAACAACAACAAAAAACAAACAACAACAAAAAAATCATGATCGTAGTCCTGGAGAGAGAACGTAGTGCTATGATTTCTCTGCGAGTGTCTTTCATATTATCTCTTTGTTTCCTTTTTCATGGTAATTTTCTGAATACGCTCATGGTGTATTCAATATCTACTGACATCTGTTTGCCACGTCTGTACGATTTTTTTTTATGCCAGTGTTCATACATTGGCATCGAGTGTTGGTTTTTATTTATTATTTATTTTTTAGGAGTTTTCTTAATACGTTCACGGTGTATTGAATATTTACTGACCTCTGTTTGCCACGTCTGTACGGTTGTTTTGTACGTAGATATATCATAGTGTTCATAAATCTAGCATCGGATACTGTTTCTTATTTCCCTGTTCTAAACGACATCGTTGCTGACAATGTGGTGGTGAATCATTCGCGCTTAGGATGTGGTAGCTTCATGTTCATAATTTTCCGCCAGAGAAATAGTAGCTCTAGTATTCCGACACTTAGGTTTGGCCATTTTCCTTGGTTTGTTTGCCTGTTTTGATGTCTTTAAGGTAGTGTTGGCTAACCTCGTGGTTGACATGACAACAAGCAAAATCCAATCTGGAAGAAGAAAAAAAAAAGTTTGAAGTGCTGATGCAATTTATTGGGAATGTTAGAGATAAAGCGGGTTTTCTCGTTTTTGTTTTATTTTTGTTTTTGTGTTCTGGTATAGATTTGTATTCCAAAAAGTTTTATTCCAAGAGAGGAAGTGTTATGACTGCCCTTTAAAAGTGTGTGCGCGCGCGCGCGCGCGCGCGCGCGGTGTGTGTGTGTGTTCTGCTCACCGCACCACACATCTCTTTATTTCTTTTCTTCGTAATAACGTCTTCGAGCTATCACGTGAAAGGGAAGATTTTGTCATAAATTGAAAGTGTGTGCGGGAGAGTGTTAACCTCAGTCACAGTCAACAGGATCCTGGATCCCGTGTTTAAAAAAAAAAAAGCATGTCTACTGTAACATGAACAAAAACAAAAAGGGTCGGTAGTTTGGGGTTTTGTTTTGTGTCATATTTAAACGTCTGTGAGCAAAACAGAGTACCATGCGTGAAAATCAACAGTTTTGACCGCCAGGTGAGAAGACACCG
>CM031617.1:26638234-26643234 GCA_018398815.1 Conus ventricosus | reverse complement strand
TTTTCATTTGTGTGTGTGTGTGTGTATGTGTGGAAAGGCATGAAAATTTGAAGTCATCAATTGTGCTGATAGTGACGAAATACATCATTTCATTTTGACGAAGCCTAAGTTCCTATTACGTAGGACTTGCGTGTGTTGGCGGAAGAGAACAAATGACATAATATTCCATCATGATTTGGTTCTGTTCCCTGAATTCACTGTAGCCTCTCTGGAACAAAAGATCAATCGAGAAAACCGAAGTTTCGCGAAGTCTTCGCTGATAGAGTTTGACCTGTTTGGAATTCACTGTTCTAGACGTCTAAATCGAAACTTGAGAAATTGGTTTTTATACTCCCAGTTCTTATAGAACAGGGAGTACTTTACAATGGGAACGAAGAAATGCTGTCTGTCTGTCTGTCCGTGGTCAAAATGTGTTCCACTCGTTCCAAACAAAACTTCTGGGCCGATCTTTCTGACAATTTGTAGGCATGTTCATTATGGGTCACGGATGATACCCGATGTTTTATTTTACCAGAATGACCGCTACTAACGGCTCTAACGGCCCAAAACGGTTTTTCTTCTTTACGGAATATCTCTTCATGACGCATGTTTGATTGTGACGTCAAATACATTATGACGCATTTTGATTGTGACGTTTTTCAGGAAGATAAACTGGGAGTACTTGATATGCTTTTCATATTTATTTTAAAAACCCTCCAATATGATGTCTTGTGTTGCGGAGCATTAATCCCCCCCAACTGGACCGCCGTTGAAAAATTCGAGAAAAACTTTTGTTTCCTTTGGTCTATAGTTTAATTATCCAAATATATTCTTATTCCGTGTTTTAATAAAGCCTATAATTCTGTAGGAAGGTGATCAGATTCTATCCTTTCCACCACATACATTTCACAACATGAGTATAAAACAGAGAAAAATTCATCACAAGCCCCCCCCCCCCCCCCCCCCCCCCCCCCCCCCCAAATCATCATTCACACTACTGCCAGTATCAGAAAATTAATGTAAGTAGAGCGGCCATCTCTATCCCCGCCACAAACGCCATTTATCGTATATAGTCCCAATGACGTACAAAGGCTTAAAAGCTTTTCTCCATATGAATTCACAACTTTATCTTGTGAATTTCGAATAATTCCTTCGTTCACCTCATCATCTACAGCAGTGTTGCCAACAACGCCCTCAATCCTCGGAAATTTATCTCCTGTTCTACTGTTTAAGTCCTTACACACCGAGATATACATATCGTCACTTAGTGTTATCAGTAAGAATCTGTCCAAGTAAGTCTATTTCACTATCTATACTACTAGAGTTATAATAAGGAGAATGTTCTGGTGGGATATAACAACAAATAAAAATAATATCCTTGTCAGTACCAAACAATACGTTGTTTATAGAAAAACAACAGAAATTCCAGTGTTCGACTGCCATTTCCGTTACATAATTAGACAACTCCGTTTTTAATGAGACAAAGAACCCCCTCACAATGTCTCCCCTGTTTGGACTGCTTAACTGCTGGTTAACAATATGCTGTGTAATTCGGAAATGTTAATGGATTAAAGCCATCAACAAATGTCTCTACAAAACAAATAAAGTGAAAAGATGAAACATAGGCAGTAAAATCTTTGTCATTCAGACTTGAGAGAACACCAGCTATATTCCAATGCAAAAACAAATGCATATTCTTGTTTATATTTACATACATATTTTTTGGGCCGTTCTTTCCACTGTTAACATTTTGTTTTCAGAAACACTTCCAATACGGCCCCCTAATGAATATGACCCATTTTCTTCGAACCTCGCTGATTTCTGCGACTCGCTAACAGGTTTACCAACTACGCAAAACGCCTAATTTGCACAACCTGCATCTGACATATATTCGACCGGTGTAATTTTGTTCAGTGATATTCTGTGAAAACTCTGCCACGTTTGAATTAGAATTTTCAGAAGCTAAATTTCTTTGTAACACATTCAGCTGGCATAATCTCTATTCCGTCTGATCAAGATTTCCGTTTGCACTGAGGTAAAATTTGGTTCCTTCGTTATTAAGATGGTCAGAGACCACACTGACTCTTTTCCACAGCCTCTCTTGCCTCTTTCAAATAAGGAGCCAGTATTTTCCTCATTTCTCAGGCTCTTTAACTGAAGTTCTCTCCAACAAAAATAGATGTTCCTTACAACTTACCTTTAGCTTTCAAAAATATCTTCTTTGTCTTGGGATGGGGGGGGGGGGGGGGGGGGGGGGGGGGGGGAGAACACCTGGACACAATCGGAGAGTCTTTCTTAGAGGACACACGGTGCACCCGGTCGAATTGACACTCTCCTTTCGGTTCCAGTTTGTTAGCAATCATACCCCTGACACTGTCTTCACAATCCTTCCGCCTTTCGTTGTCTTTGCGAGGTATTCCATGGACTACGAGGTTGTTTCGCTTTGATCTATACTCAAGTTTATCAGTTCTGCTTCAAGATTTTCACATTGATTTTTTTAGCGTTTAACGTTTCATTTTCACAATGCAGAGCTTTTTTTTCTGTTTTGTTTTGTTTTGTTTTTGTTTTTGCTTTTTTTTTTTTTTTTTTTTTTTTAACGTTGAAACCTCCTCTTCCAGTGTAGCCATTGTGTATTTCAGAGTTCTAAATTCTTCTTCAATTCCTTGACGTCACTTTGCATCATGTCGAACTTTGTGTTTAGGTCATGGTTCATTTTTAACAAAGTGTCCATCACCTCATTGACAGTGTGGTCAGCTTTTCCGTCTGTAGATTGGCGTGTTGGGGAATCCATGTTGTCCTTGCTGTTCATCTTCCCAGCGGAGGTCAGAGGTGACTGTCGTGTGTCCTTGCCTTGAACTGGTCCGGGGTTCTTTTCAACGTCACCGCACCGGTGTAGCAGGCTACCCCCCCCCCCCCCCCCCCCCCCCCCCCCCCCCCCCCCCCATCCCAAACAGAAGTGTCAACAACACTCCCACGACGACACTGGTTGATCTCTACCGAACTCTCAAGGTCAGCAAAAACATGGCCTTCTTCCGTTTTGCTCTCAGGTACATGAAGCCGACAAACACAGCGCTAAAACTCCCACATACCGTTCTAAAGGTGATCAGTGGAGCTTCTGACATGGCTTGACTGGCATCGTCATCAACGTGTGCGCAGAGTGTAAAACCTTAGCAGCTTAGTAGGCCACCGTAAGTCTAATTAATCTGCAGAGCTCTTTGAATGTAAGCCCTTTCTATGTCGCATCCGTGCATGCGCCCAGCCCCTCCCCCCCTCCCCCCTCCACCCACCCACCCTCCGGAATATATATTATAATATATAGAGAGAGAGAGAGAGAGAGAGAGAGAGAGAGAGAGAGAGAGAGAGGAGAGAGGGAGAGAGAGAGAGAGAGAGACAGACAGACAGACAGACAGACAGACGGACAGACAAAGAGAGAGAGAGAAAGAGACAGACAGACAGACAGACAGACAGGCGGACGAAGAGAGAGAGAGAGAGAGAGAGAGAGAGAGAGAGAGAGAGGAGAGAGAGAGAGAGGGCAGACAGACAGACAGACACTGACACTGGCACTGACACTTTTTTTTATTGCCTAATAGCTGTACAGCCCTTTTAGACAAGGGGGTGGGGAACAGTTGTATATGACTAAATGTTCTATCATAAATGATCTCAAGTCACCTTTATCAAAAGAGTATACACCCACACACACGCATGAAAGGGAATGTGCACACACATGCACATGCAGATGCATGCACACGCACGCGCTGGCGCACTAACACACTCACGCGCAAAGAGAGAGAGAGAGAGAGAGAGAGAGAGAGAGAGAGAGAGAGAGAGAGAGAGAGCTTGTTCAATTAACACTTTCCTAATCTTCATTACTTCTGCTAAGAATCTAGCCAGGGATTTCGTTACATTTTCATTATTATTTGAAAGAATGTATGTTACCTATCTCCGATCATGATTTCCCGTAAAGGAAATTTAGAATATCACGGCTTTTGCGTTTTTCATTATAAGCAGAGCAATTGAAAAGTAAATGAACTTCATCTTCTGTTCCATTTCCACACGATGGGCAAACGTTGTTTTTATCTTCTTCACTTTGAAACCATTGTTTGAACATTTTTAGGCCGCTAACTCTTAGTCTGAATCTGATAAGACTAACCCTATGCCATTTATCCAGTACAAATGATAAATAATGTTCTGCTTGAAAAACATTTTTGAAAGAATAAAACCACATATATTTATCATTACCAAATGCCAATGCTGTTTATAGCAGGAGATGAGTCTATTTTGAATTCACTAATAAAACCATACTCACAACCAGCACCTTGGCTTAGCCACACAATACCAAATGATCGATTCTCGCATAAAATTCTCTTAACATTTGATGCCCTTGACAGATTCATGTTGTATAATGAGCATTTCATAGGACTGTGCAAATTCTCGACATTGATAGGTTAATGAGTTTAAGCCAATATTTAATACGCTTTACAGACATTTGAATATCTTCCGGTTTCGCCCATGAACTAAAGTATTCGAAGGGTGGACGGGAATCCCTAAAAGTCTTTTTATTGCGAAGGCGTGCACTTTTTCAACTTGTTTACTGTCTTCCTCCAGTCCTTCAGCTGCGAAGGTTAATATGGGCTCTATTTGTGTGTCGAACATTTTCCAAAACAGATCTACATCCCCAATATTCCATTTTTTCATATGTTCATTACCCCTTTCTTCCCTTTTCTACGGACATCTAATAAACTGCTACCAATACTTCATTTTGTGGTTAAAAACAACAACAACAACAAAAAAACATTCCCAAATGTTTGTAAGAATTTGTAACCATCACTTCTTTACCGCCATAAAACCATCTCTCCCTGGCAGCCAAAAAATGACCTCCCTTTCTAAACACCATTACGTTTGTCTTTTAAGATTAATACTCAGATATAATCGATCTGTTTCTCTTTTAAGCTGTCAAGCTGGTTCTGAAGACCTACCATTGCATTGACAACAGTATGACATCATCTGCAAACAAAAGAAGA
>CM031617.1:26630734-26633234 GCA_018398815.1 Conus ventricosus | reverse complement strand
CTAACAAGCCTGTTAGTCGTATTTCTCTTACCTCGAGTTTTTTTCTAAATTTAAAAAAAAAAAAATATGGTGTTTTGTTTCACCCTCTTCAATCCATTTTATTCGAGCTCTTACTTGTGCACCTTTACTTCTTTCGATCTCTGCTAGTTCTAGCTTTTGTTTCAGCGATAGTAGGCTTGTCTGCAGATGTTCATTTTGGGGGTCGTTTACTAATGTTGTTTTCTATGTGTTGAAGGCAACACTGGAGTTGGAGTATTTTGTTTTTCTTTCTGCATGATAACATCTTGCCAAATTCAACACAAAAATTTCTTATTTCGACTTTACAGAGTTTCCATTTCTCTATACCATTCAAATCTCTACACTCCACCTGGAAGGCATCTAACATATTCATTTTCCTTAAAAAGTCTTCATTATCTAGGTAACTGTTATTAAATCGCCAGTAACCTGGGCCACGATGGAAGTTTGCTTCATTAATTTCTAGCACGACTGCTTTGTGGTTGAAATTGGGAGGAAGTAAGTGTTCTGATGACACACATGCAATTAAATATTTGCAGAAATTAAACAATAATCAAACCGACGTGCTATAAATGGATTAAATCGACACCATGTGTATTCCTAGTTGTTAGGGTAGTACGCTCTCCAAACGTCTGTTAAAGCTAAGGTTTTGACTGACTCGCTAAGACATCAACCTCCGTTTTATTATGTGGAAGACCATATATTATATCAAGATCGTTATTCAGAACACAGGTAAGATCGCCAAGTACTATGAGGTCATCATCAGAAAATTCTCCCAAACTTTTATTCTTACCCTGAATTTTTTTTTCTTTTAAATCATTGGGTCCATATATATTTGCTATTATGATATTGTGAGCTGCATGTACAACAAGCATTCTTTCTTTAGAAATTAATAGTCTGACTTCCCCGACAAATACCTCGAAATTAAAATCACTTCCCCTCGACTTCGGTCTATACTCTCGTTGAAAAAGAACATCTTGCCCCCCCCTCCTTTATTCCGTATTTCGACTTCGTTTTCTGTTAAATGAGATTCCTGTAAACAAATGATGTTGAAATTTTTACCTTTTATAAACATGAACAATGATTTCCTTTGAGTTTTAAAAAAAATATTTTTTAAAGCCCTTTGGCACTCAAAGAAATCACATGTAGTTTCTCGATGCTACACAAATATGATTATTCAGTCCATTAATTATTGATACCGAGATCAATGTTCACACTCTCAAGGAGAGAGAGAGAAAGAAAGAGAAAGAGAGAGAGAGAGAGAGAGAGAGAGAGAGAAGAGGAGAGAGAGAGGGGGGGGGGGGCGTTGGAGGACGGATGTAAGAGAGAGACGTGGACGGAGGAGGGAGAGAGGGGGGGGGGGGGGGGGGTTGGTGGACAGACAGACAGACAGACAAACAGACGGATGGACAGACAGACAGGCAGACAGCGACGGAGAGAGAGAGAGAGAGAGGAGAGAGAGAGAGAGAGAGAGAGAGAGAAAGAGAGAGAGAGAGACAGACAGACAGACAGACAGACAGACAGACAAAAAGCCAGAGGCGCATAATAAGGAGTAACATTTCATCAACCATTAGCTCTTAACTGTATTGGTAAAACAGCATTGCAGAATGTGTGTGTGTGGACTAACAGCATTGCAGAAATTGTGTGTGTGGACTAACAGCATTGCAGAATGTGGGTGTGTGTGTGTGTGTGTGTGTGTGTGTGTGTGTGTGTGTGTGTGTGTGTGTGTGTGTGTGTGTGTGTGTGTGTGTGAACTAACAGCATTGTAGAATGTGTGTGGACTAACAGCATTACAGAATGTGTGTGTGTGTGGACTAACAGCATTGCAGAATGTGTGTGTGTGGACAACAGCATTGCAGAATGTGTGTTGTGGTGTGTGTGTGTGTGTGTGTGTGTGTGTGTGTGTGTGTGTGTGTGTGTGTGTGTGTGTGTGGGACTAACAGCATTGCAGAATGTGTGTGGACTAACAGCATTGCAGAATGTGTGTGTGTGGACGAACAGCATTGCAGAATGTGTGTGGACAACAGCATTGCAGAATGTGTGTGGACAAACAGCATTGCAGAATGTGTGTGGACTAACGGCATTGCAGAATGTGTGTGGACAAACAGCATTGCAGAATGTGTGTGTGTGTGTGAACTAACAGCATTGCAGAATGTGTGTGAACTAACAGCATTGCAGAATGTGTTGTGTGTGGACTAACAGCATTGCAGAATGTGTGTGGACTAACAGCATTGCAGAATGTGTGTGTGGACTAACAGCATTGCAGAATGTGTGTGAACTAACAGCATTGCAGAATGTGTGTGTGTGGACTAACAGCATTGCAGAATGTGTGTGGACCAACAGCATTGCAGAATGTGTGTGGACTAACAGCATTGCAGAATGTGTGTGGACTAACAGCATTGCAGAATGTGTGTGTGTGTGGACTAATAGCATTGCAGAATGTGTGTGTGTGGACTAACAGCATTGCAGAATGTGTGTGTGTGTG
>CM031617.1:26620734-26623234 GCA_018398815.1 Conus ventricosus | reverse complement strand
AAGGAGGAGGAGGAGGAAGAGGGGAGGGGAGGGGGGGGGGGGAGTTTCTCCATCTTCAAACTCCCCCCCCCCCTCTATCTTCAAACTCCCCCCCCCCCTCCCTCCTCCTCCTCCTCCTCCTCCTCCTTTAAGTCCAAATCTTTGCCAAGTCGTTACTATGAAGACAGTTCAGTTGTTGGCCTGCGCTTGTTTTTTTTACCCCCCCTATTAGATTGTTCGTCTATGTATTTGTCTGACTTATATTCAAGTTTAAAAGGCTGTGCCAGTCTTGAATAAAAGTTACTCTGTGTTAGGTTTTCTTATGGGAGCAAACGTTACCCCACTTGTTTACTGTTTATTGTTTACTGTTCCCTGCCTCATTTCATTTCCAATTTTCTCATATCAAGATCCCCTTAGGAAAGAATTAAACGAATAAGTAACCTAAAGTTAAAAGCAAAAACAAAAACACCTACGAACGAGCATTCTTCTTTCGTGCTTGCCCTGTCCGTTACGTGAGGTACAGTCTTCTCCACTCTCGCTTGAATCTCACACTCAGTTGCAACCCCAAACTCTCTGTCACGCACGAACTGACACAGGTCGCCTCAGTGACAATTGTGGAGTGTGACCCGTCCAGTGCCAGGTGGCAGTGACCGTGAAGTGCGTGAATCCTGCCGGGAATTTGCTTACCTGTTAACTCTTGGAGGGGGGAGGGAGGAGAGTGTCAAGCTCGTCGGAATAGTGAGGTTTACGTGTGTAAACTAACGCTCGTGAAACTGGAGTTCTTCGATGTGTATGGGAATTCCGTGAATGTGAGTGCTGTCTTGTGAGTTTCCGAGGTGAACTCGGAGTGTCGTGGTGTGTCTGCAAGTTAGTACGAACTGAGGCGTTATCCACGAAGGTTGGGTTGGCCTCGTGCTCAGGTCGTTCCTGCCGTTGGGGCAGGGGTTGGTGTATGCCCTCGACCGACTTTTGAAGGTTTGGCTACCAGGTTGAAGACTGTCGATGTTTCGGTGTTCAGCGACGGTTCTGCACGTACCAGGGCGTTGGCTGTCTGGCAGTGTCCCGGCGACTGAGGGTGTCGTCCAGTGTCGTCCGCGTCTTGACTGTCGGTGTTTGGTGTTCAGCGACGGGTTCTGCACGTACCAGGGCGTTGGCTGTCTGGCAGTGTCCGGCGATGAGGGTGTCGTCCATTGTGTGTCGTTCCTGTTGTTGTCTAAGGGTTCCGGCGAGTTTTGTATACTCCCCTACACGGCAAATCCGTGAGGGTCGGCCCTCTAGGTGGTGGGAGTTGGCACCGCCATCCCCACTGTCATCCTGCCCACTTCTCTGCGGAGTGGGGACGCACCCGGAGCCGGCAGGATGCGTTCCGGTCGGGACGTCATACTCTCTTCCACAGTCCAGGGTGTGGCAGTTCTTCTGACTTCCACTGTCTCTTCAGGGTGGCAAGCGTCTTGAGGCCCACCGCAGTATTACATCAGCGTGTGACTCGCGGGTGTGGTTGGTGCCGTAGGGAGGGAACCGCGTTCTTCGACGTGTCACAACGTTCCTCTCCTATTTACGTATCAAGCGCTTCAGTGAAGGTTTTGTGTTTTGGCGGTGCATTAGTGTGAGCGCCGTCAAGCAGTCCGTTTTCATAACCATATCGGGAAACGCTGTGTTGCCGTTGTTTTTTTTTTTTTTTTTTTGTGTGTGTGTGGTTTTGTTTTGTTTGTTTGTTTTTTTTGGAGAAGGTTTTTTTTTGGGGTTTGTTTTTGCCTGTGTCAAGTACCCGCCAGGGACTTCGGATGAAGTATTGAAAGTACAACAGTGGGTGCGGGTTACTTGAACAATTGGTTTGAACATTTGTGGGTTAAGCTTTTGTGTCGGGTGGTTTGACACCGGCATATAAAAATTAGCAGAAAGAATACATTTGGAAAAGAGACATCGCATGGGCATCTCAGGTTTATGAGGTATCAACCTTGTTTGGTATTTCAGCCTGGGGTTACCAGGGATGTGATGAGTCACCCTTGTTCCTTCGGGTATTAGCCTTTGGTGGGCTGAGGTGTGTATTTGTGCCTCCTGAGGGAAGGGTTGTATATGTAAACGTGCAGCACATGCGTGCACGGGTATGCATAAGGGGCCATGTGTTGATGGTCGAGTATTGATAGTATTGTTGGATTCTTTTGGGGTTTGTTTGTTTTTTTGTGTGTGTGTATGTGTGGGGAAAACTGCCTATGTGTCGGATATATAAAGGTATTGGTGTTTCATCTTGCCATTCTGTGGGTGAGAGTGCGTGTGTGAATGCAAAAAAAAGCCTTCTGTTTGTGCACTGTATTTTCTTTTGTGTGTGTTTGTTGTGTGGCGTTCATACTTAGTAAAAGGGGGAAAGGGGTGGTTTATAACGGGGGATATATTAATACATATATCCTGTCTACTGTCTTATACAGTGACACTCTCCCTCCTCCTTTTTTATTCCACGGATAAAACACCACCATCTTGTCAGAGAGATATCCCAACAGGTGGTCTTGAAATAAACACGGAC
>CM031617.1:26605734-26618234 GCA_018398815.1 Conus ventricosus | reverse complement strand
AAGGGGATGTTTCTGCTCCTTCCGTAAGTTACTGAGAACAGGGCAGAAGAACAAAATGGGCTTTTCTCAGAATATGCCTTTTTACCATAACGAATATCAAACTGCCGTCACAAACTACACCATGCCGTTGACAGTTACAGTAGTATATCCAGCAAACCAGCACTAGACCTTCTTATGCAATTTTTGTCATGTCCGTTCGGGTCGACCAAAGCTACCGTTTCATAACTACATCCGTGTATGAGGTTTCGTTGTCGGCATTTGCCAACAACTGAAAGACCTCGGAACAACTACTTACGGAACACAGTGGTGTTAGTTGGCGTCTCTTCATCGTGGGTATTTTATCATGAATATTTAAAACTTCCACCACATATTCATGTGTTTTACAACAGTGTAGACGACCCACAGTAGATGACTAATATAGATAAGACCTTTAAAATAATCTGGCAGCATAAGTCTGTGCAATGGCAAAACTGACAAAGCATGGGTAGCACAGAATTTGGTTCCCTTTTTGTTTTGTTTTGTATTGTCGTTATCAATGGGAAGACCTTTCTCACTATAAGTTTTTGTGTTGTTTTTTTTAATACTGGACATTCTTATAAAAGGTAGGACACAGAAATAAGTTCCATGCAGATACGCGTAACATCACGAGAAAACCCGTGTTCCACGCGTTTAACCTCATCTTGGAAAAGCCGAGTGTCTTGGACATTTGGTCAATATGTCGGACTTTTCAGAACACTTCCTTTATAAACAAAAAATTCCGATACTGGGAGCATTTCTGGAAGATAATATTGTAAAAACAGAATTTATAACAATTTCTATACTTCCCCTACCTTCTTGTTTTGTAAGACAATCAGCTACCTCATTCCGCATAAAACCACAATGTGATGGAACCGTACGTTAGTCGACGTCCATCCTTCTAGATATTATGTAATTCTCTGAATATTTGGTTTCATAGAATAGACCACAGAGTAAGATCACACACATGCACTATTTTTCTCTCAGCGTGAGCTAATCCTAGAAGGATCGAAATACCTAACACTATGTGAAATGCACAAGCAAATGTTTTCTTATAAGCTGGTAGATTTGTAGGCTTGCATGCATACTACACGTTCAACGAACTCATTGATCAGTACCATTGTACTTTCATTGTTAATTATCTCTGAAGTAAGCACACGTGTTGTACGCATATTGTATGTTTAGCATACACATTTGGTCTCGACCATAAATTCAAATTCAAAAGTTAAGAAAACATGTTATTGCGAGCATAACATATCATATTACACGCGTAGCATACTGATTTTCCATAATCATCGCAGTTTTACGGTCCAGTCTTTCAGAATTTATCAATGAATATGTCACTCAGTACGCGTAACGTTCACTGGAATGTTTCTGCAACAAATTCTACATGTCCAGCAAATTCTACTTTCATAACTTAAAGGTTTGACAAACCATCAGCGATGACGCCATGCATATTTATATGCTCCCTCTTAAGAGATGTATATATTCCACACATGCAGAGCAGCTGCATAAAACGGCCCGTTGTATCATGATTATAATTCATGTTCATTTGTTGATTTATTTATTTATGTATTTATCTTTTCATTTATTTATTCATCCATAATTAATTAATCATAATCATTTATGTATTCCATATTATATTCATTTATTTATCTATTCATTATCATTATTATCATCATTATATTGTTATTATCATTATTATTATTAGTAGTAGTACTATCATTATTATTTCATTTGTTTATGTATTTATTAATTCATTCATTTATTTTTACTGAAAGACTGGTATAAACTAGAATACTGGGACCATTCTGACAATGGTGGAAACATGGAACTTGGACCAAAGATTAATTCGCTAGATGTTCGTGCAGATCCGCGAAACGGATCTGCGTTGAAATCCAGATCCGTGATAAAGATCTGCATTAACAGTCGGATCCATGATACAGATGAGTATTGAAAGCCGGATTCATGATCCAGATCTTCATTAAAAACAGGATCCACCATACAGATCTGTAATAAAAGCTGTATCTATAATACAATCTCTAGTTAAAGCCATATCCATAATACAGATTAGTAGTAAAAGCCATATACACAGTACAGATCTGTAGTAAAAGCCATATCCATAATACAGATTAGTAGTAAAAGCCGTATCCACCGTACAGATCTGTAGCAAAAGCCGTATCCACCGTACAGATCTGTAGCAAAAGCCGTATCACCGTACAGATCTGTAGCAAAAGCCGTATCCACAGTACAGATCTGAAGTAAAAGCCATATACACAGTACAGATCTGTAGTAAAAGCCATATACACAGTACAGATCTGTAGTAAAAGCCATATACACAGTACAGATCTGTAGTAAAAGCCATATACACAGTACAGATCTGTAGTAAAAGCCGCATCCACAGTACAGATCTGTAGTAAAAGCCATATACACAGTACAGATCTGTAGTAAAAGCCATATACACAGTACAGATCTGTAGTAAAAGCCGCATCCACAGTACAGATCTGTAGTAAAAGCCATATACACAGTACAGATCTGTAGTAAAAGCCATATACACAGTACAGATCTGTAGTAAAAGCCGCATCCATAGTACAGATCTGTAGTAAAAGCCGTATCCACCGTACAGATCTGTAGTAAAAGCCGTATCCATTAGGTAGGTCTGCATTAAAAGCTGTATTCATAACACATATCTGCATTAAAAGCCATAATATTTGCACTAAACACCGGGTCCATGACTTCTCCAGCACGTTTATGCAAAAAACTTCTGAGCCGATTTTAACTGAAGGTGGAAGTGGAAACATGGAAAGTGACCCAGGGATTGATCCATGAAATCTGAGTAAAGATGCAGATCACAGAAAACGCCCTAGATCCGCCTGGTAAGATCCCAAACTGCTGAACGAACTGCGAGAAACTAGGTAGTGAAAACTGGTCAGAGGACGAACTCTTGAGAATTGTGCATTGGTGCACTGCTTCCATGGCGCCTTGGATCCACGGCGCAGCTCTGGAGCAAGATTACACAGAAACCTGGTGGAAGGGTTGAGTGTAACCCACAGATAGGCTAATTAAGAGTGAATCTGCAGTACGGATGTAAATTAGTGTCGGGTGAGCCGACATCGCTTCGCTATTGTTTGAGATCTGTTCTTCCCCGACTGTCCTAGTTTCTAGATGATTTAAAAAGGTTCTGTACCGAGAAGCTGCAAAACATAAATAAACATTTGTATTGGCACAGCCACCGCAGCCATGACCAAACTGAACAGAGTGTGGAAAAGTAACATCCGATTCTCCACAAAATTCAAACTCTACTAAAGCCCTGGTGGTCTCCATTGGACTGTATGGTTGCGAGGCATGGACACTGATGGCTGAAACTGAAAGGAAGATCCAGGCTTTCGGGAGCAAATGCCTGAGGAAGCTCCTTCAAATCTCCTGGATAGAGCACAGGACCAATAAATATGTACGGAGCAGAATTGAGAACCGTGCTGGACCGCAGGAACCTCTCCTTTCAACTGTGATGAGACGCAAGCTGATATGGTTTGGGCACAACACTCGACACACCAGTCTGTCCAAAACAATCATGCAAGGCACCATCGAGGGCGGGAGAAGAAGAGGAAGACAGCGGAAGAACTGGCATGAGAACATCAAAGAAAGGACCGGACTCCATACACGTGAGCTGCTGCCGGCGGTTGCTGACAGAGACAGATGGAGAGGGGAGGTTGCGTCTGCGGTCCTCAGGTTTCCCCAACGACTACTTCTGTAGTTATGGGACTGAGGTGAGGTGAGGTGAGATGAGGTGAGGTACCGAGAAAACCCATCATTAAAAAAAAAAAAATCTTTACGAACTTGCTGCGTGTTATCAATCAGTATGTTGAAATGCGCACACAAAAAAATTAAACCGCGCCACTGAACACCACCGAAGTGACTCGGCAGCAGTGCAGTGTCTCCTCCGGTGGGTTGCCTCTTAACGACTTGACATTGACTGCTCCCTGTGGATTGCTGGTGCCGGGGCTGCGGCGGGGCCGACCGGGCTGTGGCTGTGGACGGGGTGTCGGAGTGAGCGGCGTGGGTACACTGCCTCTGAGGTGGCGCAGAGGTTGGGACAGCAAAAAAAAAAAAAAAAAAACCGTCTTGTATCCTTTCCTTCCCCTGGTTCACCCACACAGACACACGGCAAGTTCTGAAATACAATTTCACGAACACCTGTTGTCCCTGCGTTTTTAAAATTGGAATTCATCCCTAACAACATTTGGTATGCTTTCGGAAGATAATCGGCTGTCATTCATTGATAACATAATATAATAATAATATAATAATAATAATAATAATAATAATAATAATGGGGATTTATATAGCGCCTTCCACGGCACAGGGCGCTTTACAAAGGCAGAAAAAATACAATTGCTAAATGTAAAGAAAATGCATTGAAAAACGGCTCAGAAATGAAAAATAAAGGCTCTCTCCCATTATCTCCCACGCGCACACACACTCTCACGCACAGACACACAATACACAACAGCCGCAACAAGCACAAACTACTAAGCGATCCACAGAAGCAACAAGAGTCAATCAACTATCTGGTAATGACTGTCTTCTTAGTATTGTTTGAAAATGTGGGTTTTCAGGGAGGTTTTGAAGGAAGAAAAGGTTTGAGAATGTCTTAAGTCATAGGGGAGTTTATTCCAGAGTTTGGGAGCTGCGTATGAGAAAGCTCGTTCGCCATGCTGTTTACGATGGGGACGGTAACTGGGAAAGCGGAAGGTCCTGGTGTCGGTGGAGGAGCGGAGCGTTCGTGATGGGACATATACTTGAAGGAGATCGGAAAGATAGGCAGGGGCATCGCCAGTGAAAATCTTGAAGCAGAGACAACAACATTTGTATTTAATTCTTTCTGCAACTTTTTCAGGAGAGGGCTGCAGGGTTGGGTCCTAGGAGATTTGCAAATGAGACGGGCTGCAGAGTTCTGTACACGTTGGAGGGGTTGGATGACATCGTTACCACAGTAGTGTTATACACTGTACATGCTAGTTTATCGTAGTAGAAAAAAACACACCAAAAAACGACACTGTATTCAAGTTTAAGCAGCATCTAACCCCACATTTCAACACCTTAGAAAGAAGTAGCTTACTGCTGATTGATTAAAAGGGGAAAAAAGATGGGATTTTTGGCGTAATATCTTAGTTTAGAGGCCCCTTTGTGTCTTTCTCGCTGATCTCCTCCGTCACGAAGATTAAGCCATTCTTTTCGCGGGAGCGCCTGCCAATGACGTCAACACAAAGGGGGTGGGGGGGGGGGGGGGGGGTGCGGGCTCTAAAGTAAGACTTTGTCCAAGTTATTGCCTACGCAATGGAAGTTATGGATTCATTGGCTTGTCTGACTTACGCAAAACTCCAATACTCATTTGAATCCAATAGGCTACTCATTTGAAAGAAAGTCGGTCGAAGATTTAAAAAAAAAAAAAAAAAAAGGCCTAAGGCCTGTTGCATTTTGTTGCCGGTCAGGATCTAAGGCCAGATTGAAGATCATGGGACGACCTTAATCTGCGCTTGTCTGGTTGTCTTTCCAGTTCTTAAGTGTGCACAATTATTACAAACTATACAACGATTTTCTTGCCATAATTGGGAGATGTTCACACTCTACAGAACTAAGCCAGTTATAATAATAGCTGGCAACAGTCATAGCCTGTTCGTTGACAGACCATCTAGGTCTAGCTTGCAAGTATGGCCACTTCTTCTGGACATAAAACTACTTTAAAAAAAAGCAAACATCTATCTATCTATATGATAAAAAAGTAACTTTTATATATATATATATATATATATATATATATATATATATATATATTATATATATATATATATATATATATATATACACATTGGTGACCCGAGGTTTTATACTGCAGTATATATAAAACTGCCTAATCTAGTGTTTCAGACAAAAAGCTATGTCGTCCGTGAGTAACAAAATGAATAGTTCAAACCATACATGGTTTGTGTTGCGTCATATCTTCCATTGTCGATTGTTTCTTTTGTTATTTAATCCACAAACTGAAACAACAACAGCAACAACACAATTGGACTGTTGGCGCCTCCTTGCTACATGCCTCTTGTTCAAATGATGTAGTCTGTAAAATCCCCATTCTGCTCTTGTTTTTACCAAGTTATATGTACATTCTATTTATACTCAAAATGAATTCCTTTAAGTTCAGTTTCTCTGAAGTTTGGGGGAAAAAAGGTTTCCACATTAAATCAAATGCCTGTCTTAAAGTCGAGGAAAACCATGTTAAGATTTGCAAATTCCTTCTTTACATTAGCTGGAAGTGTTCACATTTCATTAATCATTTAAGAACCGCTTTCAAAATATGCTCGCGATTCGTAACATTGTTTTGCTCAGCCCACTCCTGAAATCTACATATATTTATGATGAAACTGTGTTTTTTCTGAAACGTAGGATTAGACGACTGTAACTGCTTGAATCATCAATCTAACCTTTCTAAAACAATGGAAATTTGACCAAGTCTGACTATTTTTCAGGAAATATTTCTTTCGTTAAAACAACCTTTAAAATCTCGAACAGAGGTCCATTTTTTATTTACTGTCGCTCGAGCATTTGGAAATAAGCTTCTTGTCATACCATGAGAATCAGCAGTTGCTGTATACGTCTAGTCTTGAAACTGAATGACCGGTGTGTTGTATAGTACCAGTATAGTATCGGATGAGGAATTTGCACAGGCCCTCGATGCCAGGCGCCTGAAACTCAACCTGCCACGAGCAAACGAAAGATGGGATGTGTGAAGACTCATCTGAATGAGCAGCAGCGCACTGCATCAGCAGATAAGACGTCGGAAGACCAAGGCCAGGATTTAAACCACAGTGCCAAGGACATCCACGCTGTTGGTTCGGATGAGGAATTTGCACAGGCCCTCGATGCCAGGCGCCTGAAACTCAACCTGCACGAGCAAACGAAACTGAAGATTGGGAGAAACTGGATGCAAAAATCGCCCAAAGACTCGATGCACTGATAGGGAAAAGCACCCTTGAACACAAACTAGCCACATATGGGGACATTGTGTATGCCACATGTAGAGACGCCTATGGAGTAAAACTACCCAAAGAGAAAACACCTCCAAAGAAATCCAGACGCCAAGAAAAGATGGACAAGATCAGAGTCCAAAAGAACAACCTCAAGAAGCAAATGAAGACCGCACTGCCAGCTGAAAAACAAGGCTTGGAAAAACTGTGGGAAGACCTGAAAGAAAAACACAGCGCCTCAGCAAAGCGGAATCTGCGAGAAAGAGGAAGAGCAAAAAGAAGACACAAGAGCGCTTCTTCAGAGACCCCTTCCAGTTTGCCAGAACACTGTTTGAGCAGCCAAAATCTGGGACCCTAAGTGTGGACAAAGGAGTTCTTGAGCAGCATCTCAGGAAAACATACTCTGACTCACAGAGCAAAGCACCACTCGACATTCAAGGTCTGGTGTGGCCAACCAACCCTGAGGAACAGTTCAATGGCAAGCCTCCAACGTTGGCGGAAATCAAGAAGGTGGTCGACAAAGCCAGAGCCAAATCATCACCAGGGCCAAACGGAATACCTTACCAGCTTTACAAGAAATGTCCCAAGGTGCTGGAGTGGTCCACAGGCTGCTGCGATCGGCTTGGAGAAACCAGAAGATCAGCGGCCAGTGGATGACGGCAGATGGTGTGTACATCCCCAAAGAGCAAAACTCAAGTGACATCAGCCAGTTCAGGCCAATATCACTACTGAACGTCGAAGGGAAAATCTTCTTCTCTGTCATGGCATGCAAGGCTGACCAAAGTAACCTGATGGAAAACAAGTACTTGGATGTGTCAGTCCAGAAAGGTGGCATCCCCGGCGTGGCTGGCTGTGTAGAACACGCCACAATGATCTGGACGCAATCCAAAAAGCAAAAACAGAAAAGAGAGACTTGGACGTAGTGTGGCTTGATCTGGCAAACGCATATGGATCTGTGCCCCATGAGATGATACAGTTGGCTCTTGAGATGTACCATGTGCCAAAGAACATCCGCGACATGCTCAAGAAGTACTTCAATGGCTTCTCAATGCGGTTCTCTACCAAGGAGTACACAACAGATTGGATCAACTTGGAAGTGGGCATTGCAATGGGCTGTGCAATTTCCCCGATACTGTTCGTGCTGGCAATGGAACTCATCTTGAAAGCAGCAACAAACAACGCGAGACAAACAGACCTTGGCGATGGATACAAGATGCCTCCTCTCAAGGCCTTCATGGATGACACTACAGTGATTTCATCCAGAGAAGACGAGACACGTCATGTGCTGGAGAGGCTGGACGACATAGTTGCCTCATCCAGAATGCAGTTCAAGCCAAAGAAATCACGGAGTCTCTCACTGAGGAAAGGAAAAGTGGCCGAATCTGTGGTCTTCAGTGTTGCCAACCAGGCCATTCCAACAGTCACAGAAGAACCAGTCAAGAGCCTTGGAAGATGGTATGATGATACGCTGAAAGACACACAAAGAGCAAAAGAAACCAAGCAGATGGCGGAAGAAGGCTTGGAGACCATTGACCAGTGTGGGCTCCCTGGCAAATACAAGGTCTGGTGTCTGCAGTTCATGCTGATACCAAAGCTCCTATGGCCTCTGATGATATACGACATCTGCACCAGCACAGTCGAGGCAATGGAAGCCAAAAATCAACAAGTTCACAAGGAAATGGCTTGGTGTCCCACCCTGTCTGACTGACATCGCGCTGTACTGTCGCCAAGCAAAGCTCAAACTACCACTGAAATCCATCCTGGAGGAATACAAAGCAGGGAAGATCAGACTTCAAAGCATGCTGGAAGACTCAGGAGACAAGGTGGTAGAAGCAATCAAGCCCCAGCTGAAGACAGGCAGAAAATGGAAAGTTCAAGAGGCGATGGATTCTGCAAAAGAAAGTCTCAAGATCAGAGAAATAACAGGACACACACAGACCAACAGACAAGGACTGGGGGTGACCAAAACTGAATGGTGGTCAAAGGCCAAAGGAAAAAGTCAAAAGAGACATGATGATTCAGGAGATGAGAAAAGAAGAAGACCAAAAAAGACTCCAAAAAGCAGTCCAGCAGAGCCAGCAAGGGCAATGGACAACGTGGGAGAATGCACTCCAAAGAAGTCTCACTTGGAATGACATTTGGCACATGGCCCCTCTCAGGATCAGCTTCATTCTCAGATCTGCATATGACCTTCTGCCCTCAAATGCAAACCTGGTGAAGTGGGGGAAAACAGACGATCCTGCATGCCCCCTCTGCCATGAAAAACAAACAGTGGAGCATGTTCTAAGCTCATGTAAAGTAGCCCTGGCTCAAGGAAGGTACACATGGAGGCACAACCAAGTGCTCAAAGAGATTGTACAAGTAGTCTGGGCCAGTACCAACACCACAAAAGGGAGAATCAGGACTCCAAAAGCACCCGCTACATTCTTCACGGCAGGAGGCAGCAAATCATGGCCAAGAACAACAGTGCCACTCGAAACATGCAGGCAGAGTCTGCTGGACGGGGCAGATGACTGGGAGTGCACTGCAGACCTCCCAGAATGGAAGAGTCACCCAGAAATCATCAGCAAGAGTGGCATGAGACCAGACATAGTAGTCCACTCTAAGTCAAACAAGCAGCTGATCATGATCGAGCTCACGGTGCCATATGAAAACAGAATGAAGGCAGCTCAAATCTACAAGACTGAAAAGTATGCTGATCTGGCAAACAGCCTGAGGAGAGAAGGCTATCAGGTCAAAGTCCTCACTGCAGAAATTGGAGCTAGGGGATTTGTAGGAACGTCTGCATACAGCCTCATGAAACAGCTCTCAGTTGCAGGGAAGGAAAAAACCAGAGCCCTGAAAGCAATGGCAGAAGCGGCAGAGAGGTGTTCAAGCTGGATCTGGTCAAGGAGGAACAAAAGTGAACTTCATAAGGCTTAACTTCCCTACAAATATCAGGTGTCCCTGTGGCTCAGTGGTTAAAGCGCGAGTCTTTAAGTGGAAAATGAGCATCTCCAGAGGGTCATGGGTTCGAATCCCAGCCATGGCTCGTCCCAAGATGGGGAAAAAAAAAAGGGGCAGCAGAGGGACATCCGGAGTCATGAACCGGGTGTGGCCCAACCCCCTAGAGTGTCAGGAGATAAGGGCCGAAACACTTGCTTGAAGGGGGCTTCTCTTCTGAGGACTCTCTGCTGCCACGCTCTCCACGAGTTTCTTTCTACCATTATAATCAATGACACTTTATTCTTTTGCTGTAGGAGTTTTTTTGTTTTGTTTTGTTTTTTTCTCTCCACAAGAAAACCTTCCAAGTGTCAATACCAACCTTGAGCAGAAAGGCTGCTTTGCCTGTGGATTTGTCAATATTTGTGCTATATTTCCATAGATTATGCTGATCCTGACCACATCAGGTAAACTACGTATTACTCGCTCCGTTTATTATGTAACTGGGTCTTCTTTTTAGAGCTCTACGATAAATGTCTCTGTCTTTCCTTGATTTGTACGGGATATTCTTCCTTTTTCATTTAAAAAAAAATAAAAAATTCAATGAGTCACTTTTAGTTTTAGACCTACAGCAATCCTTGTCAAGCAAATGATAGCTCTTTACCCGCCCTTGATTCTTATTTGTTTCTTCGTGCAATCAGTCTGTTATTTTACACAAATGATGTAGCCTATCTATCTAGAGGGGCTTTAAAATCTTCGTGCAATCAGTCTGTTATTTTACACAAATGATGTAGCCTATCTATCTAGAGGGGCTTTAAAATCTTCATGGATTAATTTACGTCATCATCGAGCAAATTAACTGCTTGTTTCAGCGTTAACAGTGCATATGAATTATTAATACAATGATTGAAAATGTCAGCACATTCATGTTGACATTCAAATTGGTCAGTAGGCCTAACTTACTGATTAAGCTCTGTTTTTCTCGTCAGGCTCTTTCTCCATTTTTCTTTTTCATGTTCAGTGGATTGTTAACGTTGAATAATATCACAGGCCGATGGTCAGATGTCCAGTGGATTGTTAACGTTGAATAATATCACAGGCTGATGGTCAGATGTCCAGTGGATTGTTAACGTTGAATATTATCACAGGCTGATGGTCAGATGTCCAGTGGATTGTTAACGTTGAAGAATATCACAGGCTGATGGTCAGATGTCCAGTGGATTGTGAACGTTGAATAATATCACAGGCTGATGGTCAGATGTCCAGTGGATTGTGAACGTTGAATAATATCACAGGCCGATGGTCAGATTCAAGCCATTGGTCGACTCAAAAATTGTTCGACCGATTATACAAACTAACCGTGCCATGAAAAGTTCTACAATAATCATTCACACTATTCCCTGTTACGGAAACGGGTGTGAAACGACCATGGCAATGGCTGTTACATAACGTTTGAAAGGCAGAGATCTAACATTGGCAGTAGCTGTTACATAACGTTTGAAAGGCAGAGATCTAACATTGGCAGTAGCTGTTACATAACGTTTGAAAGGCAGAGATCTAACATTGGCAGTAGCTGTTACATAACGTTTGAAAGGCAGAGATCTAACATTGGCAGTGGCTGTTACATAACGTTTGAAAGGCAGAGATCTAACATTGGCAGTAGCTGTTACATAATGTTTGAAAGGCAGAGATCTAACATTGGCAGTAGCTGTTACATAATGTTTGAAAGGCAGAGATCTAACATTGGCAGTATATAGCTGTTACATAATGTTTGAAAGGCAGAGATCTAACATTGGCAGTAGCTGTTACATAATGTTTGAAAGGCAGAGATCTAACATTGGCAGTAGCTGTTACATAATGTTTGAAAGGCAGAGATCTAACATTGGCAGTATATAGCTGTTACATAATGTTTGAAAGGCAGAGATCTAACATTGGCAGTAGCTGTTACATAATGTTTGAAAGGCAGAGATCTAACATTGGCAGTAGCTGTTACATAATGTTTGAAAGGCAGAGATCTAACATTGGCAGTAGCTGTTACATAATGTTTGAAAGGCAGAGATCTAACATAGCACACATCGTGGTTTCAGATCAGCTGTTTATACATAAACTCCAGTTCGTAAACTGAAAGGACAAAAGCTTTTGTTGAGAATTCTGCAACTATTTCCTTTCAGTTTCCTAATGAGGCCCATTATCGCTTCGTGGAGACAGTGTTCCTGATCAGTTAAGCCATTATCAGTCGTGCAAAGAGTGTGATATAAAAAAAAATTCAGGAGGTACATGCTCGCAATCATAAAGGACATTTACAGAAATGGCAGACATATATGTGTACTAGAGATAATAGTATTTATTTAATTAATGTGTGACTCAAACACGAATGGTACAAAATTAATTCTTAATACGACACATTTTTTTTCGTATGACAACTAAATACGTTGATTGCGGATTTTCAACAAACAATTCTTCTGACAAATAGAATTAAAAGACTGTTCACAAACAAAAGTTTTTAAAAAATCGTCTGAAAAAGCAATTCATTTATAT
>CM031617.1:26570734-26595734 GCA_018398815.1 Conus ventricosus | reverse complement strand
GCAAACCCAATAAACCGTTATGCTAAAAACTCTAAAGACTAGTTCGGTTTATTTTCATCATGCATTTTTGCCGAAATCTCTGCAGCAAACGTGGAGAGGGATGTAGTACTTCACACGTTGTAAGGGCTTTTTAGTGCTTCATATGGAAAAGAAAATGAAATAGCAACAAAGAAAAGACAACCGGTGAGGTGGTGAGCGCTTGTTTGAGCGCGTGATCTGTCGGCAATCCGTAACGTTGGATCTTGTTTTGAACAGGTAGGAGGAGAAAGTCCCACTTCCCTCCCTTCTTCTCCCCCCTCCCCCCCCCTCCCCCCCCTCCCCCGTTTAATTGTTTTCGGAAGTGTTTAAATGCCCACACCAGCTGACCCGATCCTATTATGTGTTTGAATTGAATTGTCATATTTCATATTGTCTTAGGTGTGTATTTGGACCTGAGACAGCCTTTCATTTCAAAGCGGGGGGGGGGGGGGGGGGGGGGGGGGGGGGGGGGGGGGGGGGGGGGGGGGGGGAACTGGGGAAAAAGAAAAGAAAGAAAGAAAAGAGGGCTCTGAGTTCATTTTTAAACGAATATACTCCTGTGGGAGGGGGGAGGGATTTTTTTCTGGGTGGGGTGGGTGGGGGGTGGGGGTCGTGCACCGAATATGGAAGAAGAGTGGTTTCTCGTTCTTCGTTTTCACGTTGTAAATGTTATTTGTTTTGCCTGAAAAAGACCCAAGAGGTCGAAATGCATTGTGTCTTGTCCTGAGTACTTTATTTGTCTATGTCCTTGGCGGTAACTAATAACCCCCTCTCTTACTGAATATACTCTGGGCATTCGGTGCATCACGTTGTAATCACAGCTATTCCCATTCATCAGTGTAAGTTAGCTAGGTCCTTTCCTATTGCACGCCTTACACGGACACACAACACACACACACACACACACACACACACACACACAGATAGAAACGTACGAACGAACGAATCTCTTTTAATGAGAAAAGCTGAATAAGCACAACATGGCTTTTTTACATCCGGGCCCTCAATGAAGGGAAAATATATAGAAAATGCAATAACAACAGTCAACAAAACAAATCTAGAAAGAATTAAACATACATAAACGCTATACTATAGAAAGAAGACACGGATTAACACAAAGAAGCAGAGACACAATCAATGCCTGGAAGAGAGAAAGAGAGGAGAGAGAGAAAAGAGAGTAGAGAGAGAGAGAGAGAGAGAGAGAGAGACAGACAGTCAGACAACAACAGGTACAGACAGAACGAGAACGACAGACAGAGAGAAACAGGTGGGGTGTGAGGGAGGGGTCATCATATAATGTTCATGAAAAAATGGTTATTGGAAATAGATAAATATATAAACGAATCATTTATCACAACTAAAAATTTATATAACTCATTTCTGGAGGGAAAAAAATCTTGAACAGCAGGCAACTTCCCATCCGTAGGCAAAGACAAAAATTTACACATGACAAGCAGCACCTTTGGAACACTAGATGAGAAGACCAGTACAGAGAAGAGAGAGAGAAAGAGAGAGAGGGAGGAGAGAGGAAGAGAGGAGGGAGATATAGAGAGAGGAGAGAGAGAAGACAGACAGACATAGACAGAGAGAGAGGGAGAGAGAGAGAGGGGAGGGAGAGAGAGAGAGAGAGGTGGGGGGTTACGAAGCATGAATTGGAAAATTCAGGTCATAGTGGTACGAGTGCCCTTTTATAAGCTGTAAATGCTGGCATGAACATCAGAGAGGGTGAAAAGCAGTTCCCACAAGAAGCCGCCGAGTAGTGAAGACTGGTTTTAAACAATATCATTCTTTGACGGGTATTAGACTTTTATGAAAATGGCGATTTTTCATTAAACAAAATTTCTCTGTAATTGAAGTGGGAGCACGACCCGAAAGAATCTTTAAACATGAAAAAAGCTTTATTGAATTTAAGCTTTCAAAGATTAAATGTAGAAATATCCAGATCTGTATAGTCAGAGTATGATAACGTAACCGATTTAAAACAAAACTAATTATTCCAGTGGACACGTCTACGAGAAGACTAAACAAAGGTGTTGAGTCTAATATTACAAGCTAGAATCCCAAATTGTATTGATGCATAATTTATATGGGATTCAATAATAAGCGTGAAAAAATAAATTTACGTGAATGGCGAAACTGTACCACTCAGAGAAAATGCATTATCTTGGACATCTGGTATATCTTTTTCGAAACTGTCTTCATACAGACCCGAACATGTTCTGACCATGACAGATTGTTGTCTATAACACCTCCTAATGACTTTATGACAGACTGATACTTCGATAGTTATACCAATTGAAAGAAAGGGGGTTTCGCTCGTGAAAAGAAAGGTATGGCGTTTTGTCTTGTGGTTATGAACATATGTTTGGTTTTGACAGGGTTTTTCGACACATATGGTTTAATACAGACATTCGGTTAGCTGTTAATACTCTGCTGTAATAACATAGATACTTTTTCTGCTTTGCGATCACACGCATGAAACCAGTAGTGACATCGGCGAACAAGTCACAAAGCGCTGGGAGAAACAGGGGGAGATCATTACTATAATTGAGAAAAGTAAGGGTCCTAGGTCGGAGCCTTGAGGAACACCAATTTTTGAGAGCAAAATAGAATATTGGCGTTCATGAATAGAGACATTGATTTTCTGTCGCCTTAAAAACGAAGAGATGAGATTCGTAGAGCATTACTAGATAAACGGTACAATTTTAACTTTTTTTAAGAAGCATGTGTGTCAATGGCATCAAAAGCTTTTGCAAAGTCAATAAAAAAGGACACCATACACCTTGTTTTCATTGATATTTGTGAGCCTAATTGTCCTACTAGGTTTGGTCCGTGCTGTGTGACAGGAGTGTGTTTCCTAAACCAGACTGATTATTGGGAAATAATTATATTTGTCAAAATGTTAGTGAATGCATCTTCATTAAAGATCTTCTAAAGGTTTTGAAACCACTAGACAGGCTAAAAAAATGGTCAGCAATTACAAGGATCCGAGGCGTCACCTGATATATAGAAGGTCTTACCCTAGCATATTTGAAAGAATTTGGGAGGAAATTGTTTTTAGATATACATCAATATGAAGATGTAGTGTCAGTGTATCAGAAATAACTGGAGCTGCAAGTTTTAGGATTTAGCCATCGTTACAGTCTAAGCCACGAGCACAGTATCTATTTAGACTGATCAGGGCATATATAAACATCATGGACTGACATTACTGGGATGTCTAAGTCTGAGGAATAGGGCTTTTGAATCACAGAAATCGCGTTTAACTAGATGTACGAGTTTTGGGCAGATCTATCTGCTATTATTGTTGTATTAGTCAATAATACAAAAATGGGTCATTAAGTGTTTCTCGGGACACAGGTCTTCATTGTGATGATATTTACTGATGGTTTTGTTTGTCCCAGCCTGATTGATAGCATTCCCCAAATTGCACTGCTATTGGTAATATAAGAAACAATTTCTTGAAAGTACTTTCCTTAAACCTCTCGTTTTACATAATTAACAATGATTTCTTTGGTTTACAAATGTCCTATTTCTTCTTTCCCGAAGACAATAAGGTGATCTCTTTGGTAAATAGCGTGATCCTGTACATCTTTTGATAGCCATGGTAAACAGAGGGCTGCTGCTTCTAACGCGCTTGGTTTTGAAAGGTGCATGTTTTATCCAAAAAAATTAAAAAATTGTGGTACCAAACTTCCCAAGCATTCAACAGTGAATTGTATAAATTGGTATACTAGGAAAAGATGAGAATTCTCAAATCAAAAATTTATTTTTATCAAAATTCCGTAAGCACCTGTATCTTATACACGTGTGGACCATTCTTCTGGAATCTTAAATCCTTTATTCGACCAAGTTGAAACATACTGGGGAATGATCACTACAACCATAACCGCGGTGACACAGCTTCTGTATATTGCTTTTTGTCGTGGTGTAAATGTGATCATTAGAGTTATTGGATGTGGGTGTTCCCTTGTGGGTTTATCGATTAACTGACAAGTTTAAAAGATTTTCATAACAATGAACCCATGTGTTGTTACATTGAGCATATCAATGTTAAAATCGCCTAACAATATCACCCATCCAAGAGCAAGGAATATCTTCTAACCGCGAGTAATTGACAATCCACTGACATGTTTCAGCTGATTGCGTTAATGGAAACCCAAATGAACTGGCTCACATTTTAAAATCAACTTGATCCATTATTGACTCGATGTAATGATAATTACGATGTTCAACACATTTAAGCATATACTATGGTGAATGCTACACTACCATCAAACACCGTCCTCCTTTGGGATGTTTAGCATCTTGCGGATTATGATTATTTCCAGAATGGGAGATTTCAGAATCTAGAATTTGTGTTTCTGTCAAGGCGTGATTCGCAAAAGCAACAAAATGGGAAATGCCTTAACCAGCATTTGTCCAAAACATATAAAACATTCAGATATTTTATGATTAAGTGATTTATGTTGAGGAATCCACTCTAAAGCCATCTATAAGGACGGCCAAGTTTTTAATTTTTTCTAAAGTGTCAGGCATCCTTAAGAATCGACTAAAGGGCAGAGACAGAAGAATAGGGGATAACACGAAATATTAAACGAGGTGGAGGACGGAAGAAGGGGAAGCAGTGACTAATTGGAAGAAGGGAGGGAGGGAAAAAAGCCTAAGCAAAACAAACAAAACCCCAAACAAGCAACAAACAAAAACCCCGACGAGCTACAACAACAACAAAAAAACAGCAAGCAGATTAACAAAAACATTAATACAAGCTTATGTTATCTACACTGGAAGAAACTTTGTTCACAAGCACAACAAGTAATGCTTGTTGTTTTTACAATACTATCAAACACTTATTCTTGATCGGTCTTACAAAATTAACGAGAAAGATATCATTTCTCCAATCCAGAGAAACCTGTGAGTTGCGTTAACTCACAATACATCATAAATTTTCATTAACACGCAACATAATCAAACATTCACAAACCTAAAAAAATATAAACAGACAATGCACACACATTTATACACTATAAACCGCGCTAAACATGCACAACAACAATATGTATTATTTCATACGCACATAAAGTAAAACCACTCATTCACAAACTAAAGCAAGAAAGGCAATGCACTCAAATTCACCTACCAAGAAAAGAAAAAAAACCCCCAGAGTATAAAGTATAATAAAAAACGAATTACATTTAAAAAAGAAGGGGACAAAAGGGGGGGGGGGGGGGGTGGGGTTTTAATGGAAAAAAAAAAAAGAAGCACAAAAAGAAAGGGATGAAGGGGGGGGGTCATCCGAGAGAGGACATAATGTGGGGGGTGGTGTTGGGTGGGGGTTTGGGGGTTGGGGTGGTCTACGGATACACTTGAGATTAGAGAGCATTGGATCTAGTGTGGGGCGGTGTATGGGGGGGGGTTGGGGGGGGCGCGGTGTGGCGTGGGGAGCGGAGGGGGGACGGGAGTACAGGGGGGAGTGGGGGGTTGGCGAGGTGTGGGGGGCTTTGTGTGGAGAATCGGTGCTGGAGAGCAGGAACGTCGGCTTATGCTGGGGGCGGGCTGCGAGGTGCGCGCGCACTGAAGCAGATGCGTGCCGTTAGTCTAGTGTCTTTGTGTACACGTGACGCTCGGCACGAAGCATCAAGCCATCCTCTGCCGCCTCCGCCTTGTTTCTGCAGGCGCGAGTCCTACTTCCAACACATCAACACACACGTTCGTCTGCGCGTGCGTGCGCGCCTCGAATAGAGACACAGGGCCAAAGAGAAAAGGAAGTGAAGTAACAGATAGTGAAACTGGTGAATGATCTTGTGATGTCATTAATAAGGGGACAAGCCGCTTTTGATTCCAGCAAATGTGAAGCCATCCTCAGCAATGTCCTGCATATGGATGGATTCTGTCTTCTGCTTGTGTGGTGGATTACATAAAAAATTGTCCCGTCACGCTGTTCCCTGGTAACCTGAAGAGTTGATCAAACACCGGGAGGATAGGTAGGTGATGGAAAGACATGGTTGCCTTGGTTGGCGTAGGAATGTTATCAGCCTGTTTAAATGGTATTTCAGGCAGGGATTATTTGAGGAGCTGTGGGAGCGAAATGAGGCCTATACCTCAGATAGGTTGTGTCCAGACACTCCTACCTTGAACCAATTGGGTGCTAGCAAGGATAGATGTTCAGATGACAGGGAGGGTAGTCAGGAGGTGCATTTGAAAATCAAGCGTGTTCAGCAACGTTTTGGGCTCATGGGGTAAGTGCGAATATCATAAGTTGGAGTTTTATTTTGTCCCATATATCTTTTAGATGGAAATAAGGAGGTCTGACAGGGTGAATTTCCACATTATGAGAGGTCCTCTGTCCCCGGATACGCTAAGCCGGACGTAAAAAAAAAACAAACCCTCCCACAACTAACCCATTAAACACATAACACGCACAACAAAAACTGACAATAAATCCAATTTATTCCCGACACACAATCAATGACCGGAATCTTCTATATATTCGTCCTCAGACCCAGCCCTGAAACACACGTTTCCTACGGCCAAGGCCGCCACAACCAGTTATTTAACCCTTTTCCAGACACGGTGGTGCAAGTGTTTCCCCCCTCAGATCCGCAGATTACACATAACATAATACAAATCATTCTTTTTTCCAAAAACCATTCCAACAACAAACTATACTAACTTCACTTAACTCTGTCATTTAGCAACTAATTCACTGCGCACATTCATCCCCTTCAGTCAAAACCTTTTTTAATCAACATCCATCCTCATGTATGCACATCCAAAACCAAAGTCTTCAGGTGTTTCAATGTCACACAACCACACAAAAAAACACAAAAAAAAACAACAACCATGCCACACGACGACAACGTTGACAGTCACACGACGACGACCAGCGACGGTGACGGTGACCAGACGAACCTGCCTGCCGAATACGATAAGACACAACAGTAAAACACACCGCTTTCACAAACAGTGGAGTCACAGCAACGGCGATAACAGCAGTGGTGACACACTAACGGCGACACAGACGACAGCGACCAGGACAGTGACCCACTGCTTCCACATCATTGAGTCACCGCAACGTGATAACAGCAGCGGTGACACACTAACGGCGACACAGACGACAGCGACCAGTGACAGGTGACACACTGGCTTCCACACAGTGGAGTCACAGCAACGGCGATAACAGCATTGGTGACACACTAACGCGACACGGACGGACAGCGACAGTGACAGTGACACACTGGCCTCCAAATCAGTGGGGTTCACAGCAACGCGAATAACACAGCGGTTGACACACTAACGGCGACACAGACGACAGCGAGCTACGGCGCCCACGGCAACAGTGCACCAGCGACGGCACCAGCAGCCAAGGTGCGACACCAGCAGCGGCCAGGCTGTAAAGACCGGTCGGATGGGAGGAAAAAATAAAGGGTTGTAAGCACGCGTACGGGTAAGGGCCTGGACACCCGTCCCCGGAACAGCAGGGTGTGGGAGTGGCAGGGAGGGGACTTGTAGCACCTGCTACGACCACCGGACAGTCAAGGACAGGAATGCCCGCAATTGGCCGTCCACAGCACCCCGACTAAGCTGCCCTTATTCCGCTGGTGTACCGGGCCACAGATGTTGGGAATGCGCCCTCACCTGCACTTGAAGAACATAAGACTGCCGATCTAAGGCCACTTTCACACCTCAACCAGTTTTTTTGGGCGAAAAGTGCCTAGAATCAGCATATTACTGTTCTCAGACAAGTAAGACTTCAATAACCAAAAAATAACGATTATCTACAACAAACATACTGTGCAGGTAATCCGTTTTAATACTAATATACTAAAACTTTTCAGATTTCAGTTTTTTGTTTAATCCTATGTTTTTTCCTGTCATTTTCATAACATCATTAATCGGCGCAAACATTCTTCAAATGAGTCTCTGTCCTTTCATGTGACATAAAACTACAGGTCCTTTAACTGGGTCTCTAAAGTCCTTTTAAAACCGAGTTATATTTCTGTCATAAAATCCCACACTTAACCAGCATGTCTTCCGCTGAAAGCTAGTTTCGACAAGTTTTTTCCCTTTTAACTATGTCTCTTTCTGCCGAACAGTCAGCTCAAAATAAATAGTGTTTGCCGTTCCTTCAAACAGTCTATAAACTGTTCTAACACTCACTCATGTTTATTGCTAGGATTTAACTAAATATATGTCATCATCAGTCCCATATAAACCTTCTATCAGAATAATGCTTTGTTCCATTTAAGTGTTGTACAGAAAACCACAATATGATTAAAAATTAATAACCGATAAAACTGTTTGTAACAGTCGGGATAAATATTGTTTTTCCACAACCCGTCTGCCCCACAAACAATGAGACAATGAGGATTTTTGTCAAACAGTATAACTGCTCCATAGTTTTTATAATCAGAGTTATAAATCTAATCCAGTTATTATATTTTATAATACACTCCGTCAAAACATGTTTCAGTAAATAAAACCCTACTAGGCCCTAAATGTGTATGATTAATCCAATTTTATTTCCTGTAAGATTGTTTCTATATAAGTCAACATTGATTTTGTGCTTTTGTTATGATCTTAATTCCGCGCCATAGAGAAGACTGACGAAGGTAAACGTTAAGGCGTTTAACGTCTAATTTTTGCCAGCTATAATATTTCCATTTATAAGGTCATCACAACCGCCCACACCCCCATCCCTCTCCACATCTATTTTAAAGACAGACTTTCAAATATCATTGTGAACGTGTCTCCTAAATTTCTGCGTGAAAGAACTGTAAATTTGTAGATCTATTTTTTACACTGTTTCATTTCTGTGGAGGATGTACTGCATTTTAACCCATACGCCGTTATTTCAATCTCTTTCCGACTATTGTCGTCTGGCATAAGACTTACATGTAAAGGGCCTAGTTGAATGGCTTTTTCTGAAACTTTTTTGACGGCCAAAAAATGTAAATGGGCTATGAATTCAAATTTTATGTCCCATTCTAACTATGGTTCTAATGTGCCATTTGAGGTCAGTTTTCGAACTATTTTAAATACATACTGCCAACATTATTTGCTTCTAGATTGCGCAGCTGTTCTAGTTTAGGAAACTTATTGCTGTCGCCAATCCTCTTTGCGTTTATAATCGCCATCTTTAGTGTACTCAAAACCATACAAAGGCGCCTATCTCACCGTTTCTGTTCAAAGTCCCGCAACGTCTGCAAGGTCTTTTAATCTAAGTAAACACCTTACAGGCGCAAATGTAACCCGGATTCTTCTGGCCCACGCGACTTTTTAGTACATGTTAATTATTTTATTTTTCCAAAACAATGTGTAGGTTATCGCATTTCACACATTTCCCTGCTTGTCTGCATTGTTTATATTAAATGATCCAACCTCCCACAAACTATTCTTTAAACTTGTAAAATTAGGGAATTGGTATAATATCCAAAACTCAATATGCGTCTATTCCCGCCGGTAAAGCTTTAAGAACCATATGAGTGCCTTCATCATATAAGTTTTCATCAGTGCTCAGATCATCCAAATGAACATAAAGTAATGATTGTAATGTCAAGATCGAAGCGGATTTTCCCCCTTAAAAGTAGTTTGTTTGGCGCAACAACAAATCTTTTAGAGACCTGAGTGCAACTTATAAAGCCTACATATTAGCTAGCTCTTTATCAAATATTAATCTGCATTTTCAGGTTCGAATGATAATATAGTATTTTAGATTTGCGCATTGTTAAGTTGAGAGTAAATGCCGAATTACTCATTGCCTTCTTTTAGTGAGCAAACCCGTAATAACCATCAGTTATAGTTTAACTGGTTAGCTTGAGCCCACAACTTTTGTAATCTTTATATTCCCCCTTGGTTTTCGCTTATATTAAACCCTTCGACTTTGTAAAATATTTTCAGGAGCCAACCGTTCTGGTTCCGCATTCGTTATTAAATAGCATGTTCTAAAAACGAAGGGCGGTCTTAGTTGTTAATTGATACAAACATATTCTAAAACATATTAAAAATGATGCCATTCAAATATACTGGCGCAAAATATTCTGTTGGGCCGCACAACAAACTTAAAATATAGCAACTGACACCCTCGACATTTCTTGTGGGCCCAAACTGCCTCTTTCAAAAAGGGTGAGTACTCCATTGAAGAGCTATCTTAACCCCCCTATTGAAAACGAGCACATCCAGAAAGCGTGTTAGTCATCCGATGCAGTTTTATCAGAACCAGTTAACATTGCTGTTTCATGTGCATCAACTGGTGTGGAAGTGTCGTATGCTGATCCATCAAAATCATCCTGATCCTTTGTTGAGTCATGTACAGATTCATTCTATTACATCCCTTTAGACTGAGCAATTTGACTGAACTGTCAACACCATTACCGAATGAACAAATCGTTTAATCCATTCAGCAACAGAATAGACAAGAAGGCTTTTGAAAGGATCTGTAACGAATTCCAATATAAACATCAAGACGGACTTTAGACACAAGATTGGATCTTAATCATGGCCTAGGCGTCATTTATTATGGGGTACAGGGCACGCACAAGAAATATAGACTTTGACTGGCGTTTCTCCATTCAAATTGTATCAGCCCTGGTCCATAGAGCAAGAGCATAAAACAGCATGGACAACATTTTATTCTTAGACGCTTCTAAGGGCCTAATTAGAGCAGAATAGAACTAATAAACGACTCTATTCGCACGTTACGTTTAGCGGTGTTTGCTAGGTTCGCAGCATAACAGTGCAAGATACGAGTCTAACTGATCCTTACTACTGGCTATTGATGCACAAAAACAATTAGCTTAGCAAATTTTAGAGGACGCCATTAAATCTACAGTTTGTTATTACTCAAGTATTCAAGGGTACAACATGTTTTACAATACCAAAGATCGAAAAAGTAAAGACTTTGCTGTTGGCACTTGGTTTTTTATACATGCAGCTTCTGAACCTCAGACTCCAGATAGCAACCAAATTAATAAAACTATAATAAAATGAAAATTCCTAAAGTGCAGCAATGAACAGAAGGTTTAGGGAAAAACGACAAATTCTGAAGCCAGTAATATTAACAAACAATAAAAGAACGCCCAAGATTAAAGTCATCTAATTCCCGAAGTCCAAACCCCCAAAGTCATTGAAGACTCAGCAAAGCTCGCGACTCTGTTCGCGAAAGTCAAAAATAATGACCAAAATTGAAACGACAGCGCTTTTCATGGAATTAACCTGCCTAGGATTATGGTCTTTAACTTACTAAAAATTAACCCAACATACAAGAACAAATGCCCATAAGTTCTCGGCCAAAAGCCAACTACTTTGCTTGCCAGTAGACAAAAGCACCTGACAATACTCCCCAATAATCCTGTAAAGAGTCTATAGCTTTACCGGCTAATAATTTTCAATAAATTCGCAGATATCCAGCTTTTTTTCTTACCCATGATTTAATCAGATGGGTGCGATGGCGGTGGGAGGTACTGAACTATTGCCACCGCCGCCTGTAATAGCCAACACCAATGTACTTATAGCAAACCATAAGGCAGTTAAAACGCTTGCTAATGTGACTCCTTGCTCTCTAAACAGTGTTCGTATTGTTCTGCAAGTGTCGTTTCTTCATAAAAAATTTTCGAGAGATTCTCTTATTCAATTCACTTTGAGTTCGTAATTGGTCTCCGGTTTAGTATCAGCGCTTCTAGTCTTGCTTGTGAGGGGAAGGGATAGATCTTTTAGTCTTTGCCTTATTTCTTTCTTTAATATCAGGCCCGAAGTTGGCGTCATCAGCCTCAACGAGTTTTTCTTTTTTCTCTTTTTATATGCTCATTCTAGTTCACCTAGTTTTGCTAAATTGTTTTTAATTCGCCTCTGATGCCTCTCAAAGCATGACAAGGGCAGTTAGTTCTCGCATGGCACCGGTGAGTCGTGTATAGTCTTAATTGCTGTTTCTTCTGAAAAACTGGTTTCTGCTTCTATTGCATTTATTATTTCATCTGCTGATTGATTTAATTCTTCAGTTCCATGTTTTGTATTTGGTTACTGTTGGGAGTTCCTGCAGTGTGTTTTGAAGTTTAGCAACTGCAACCTTATCTAATTTCCGTCTAACCAAGACCAAGGCGATTTGATCTTTCCCACTGAGTCTTTGTATGAATTGTACTCTGGCTAAAACCTTTGATGTTCGGCGTATTAGTTGTAAGCCAGGAACAAGTTGCCCTTGATCGTTTTTTACAGACAAATGATCATCTTTTGAATTCAAAATCATTCTGGTCTAAAAATTCGGGAGGTTCTTGCCTAAACTTTCGTAAAAGATTTAACCTTACTTTTCTGTTTATTCATGCCGCATTGAGAGCATTGAGCGATGCTGTGTCAAAGGTTCATTTCCACTCATGCGTCCTCCAGGATCAAAAACATCATAATTCATCTTCATCCACCAATTCCCTGCCATGTTTTTAAATAAATAATTTATATTTTGCTTCATAAAAATGACGCAAGCACATGGCTCGATTCCTTAACCCGCATAGAACGAACTGAAAGAACCCTTTGCGTGAAGGAATAGCGGTCTATTACTGTTCCAAATAATCCATCTACTATTGATGCAGATCAAATTCATACTGTCAAAATTCCAGACCTAGGAGCAGATGACGTGATTGTGCCAGCTCGCGCGTCTACGTTCAAATAGTACTCGATTCAACAAACAGACCCAAACATAACAGTTGGTACAAATCTGGGCCGGGCAATCGTTAAGAAAAATCTATAAACTTGAGGGGCAAGAAATATTTTCTTACACAATGCAGACCATATTTTTTTAACCTAATACTGATCTATGGGCTAACCGGGAATGAAAGGGAGATCTTTGCATATTCAATGAATCGAAAATGAAGAAGCACCAAAAACAAAGAATAGGCGCTGCAGATCCTAAAGACGGCAAAAAAGTATGTAGCGTAAATTTTGCGTATAGAAAACGCTTTTTATCATTCCATAGATTTTGAGTTTTAAATGCGGGGGGGGGGGGGGGAATGCACCATACTTCAAGGAGCATTAAAAAGACAGATGTCATATGAACTAACTTTTAATGATACAAACTGTTTATCAGATCAACAGACACCGGAGCAAAGTACAGCATTTCTGACATCACGTTAGAGTTGACGATGTTTAGCAACCCTAAATTAAGCAAGGCTGATGAACAACAATATCAGTCAAAATTAGCAATCTATTACTACGAAAGAGTGGTATCATCATACCACCTATCCTAGACGCTGGCAGACCCTATATGGAATATTAGATTAAAGTGTCGCAGCAAGATCGCTTAAAGTATTTTATTGCTGTGTGAAGATGAAGAACCATTTGAAAGAGTAAGTGAAAAGTTTTAATACTCCTCAAATAACGAAAGTACAATGTACGATTGAGTGCAGTCCTAACCAAATCTAGGCAAGCGGGCTTAAACCTTATCACATTTTGAAGAAATACGAAAACTGTGTGGAGGCGGGAGGTGTATGAAGTCAACAGTAGACCTAGTGTCAAAAGACAACCCCTTCACAGAGTTAGGCTTAGATGATTATTTAAACAACAAATACGGTTTATGGATTGACCAAAGTCAACATGAGGATAATCAGTTGCAGGGAAGCGTGAGAACAGTTGAGAGACTATAAAAACATTCAAAATTGATAAAGAGAAAAGCTCGATAAACCACTTAATGTACATTTGTTTTTACTATATGATGCTCAGCGTAATATTGAAAATAACATATTAAAAGATAAACAATACTAAATTATTTTAAAGATTATAAAAAGCATGTCTGATTTTGGTTTATCGCAAAAGTACCTACATGAGTCGCCAAACGAAGGGAATAGTAGAAAGCCCTAACATAAAAACCTTCAGATTAACCCACATTACACAATGCACACCAAAACAAGAGAAAGACCTTCAAAATACAGCAAAACCAAACGAAGGTATTCTGTCTGCCTTTAATGCAGTTTACATAATTTAATACCTGGGCATCGCCTATAATGTGCCTGCTATCAGCAGTAACGAGTGTTGGATCTCTTAGCAACGAGGGCAAAGGCGCACCCGCAGCTTTACCTCTAGGAGGTTTGTCTTTAGCATCTCGGCCTGCGTTCATTTAACTGTAAGTGCGGCTGTCAAAAAAAAAAAACTAAACTCCAAAAGCACACAGCTATGGTACACTAATAACAGCTAAACTAGTTCCATCAGGCTGATAAATAAATAAAGCACTCGCTGACTCAAACATCACGATGAAGAATTTAATCGTTAACGGCCGATTTTGATGACTACAAAATACAAAAGTTTGATGTTGGGGTGGGGGGGGGGTTTTTTTTCTTTTTTTATTTTTTCTTCAAGGAAAGAAAGCGGGGACAACTTATTCTCAACACCAGACCCGAGCAGTAAAAAAGGAAGCCTTTAAAAAAAGTAAACGAGACCTTAAACTCTGTTCTAAACAGCTCACAGTAACAACTCGAAGGGTGTTTATACATTAAGTTTATGAGTCACAAGCACAAAAAGAACCGTTGAAATTGATTCTGATTAAGCCGTTGTATTCATTTATAAATTAAATAAATATGTTGGCTAGAAAAGAAAGACATCATGGCTAAGAAATATGAAGGCTCAGATGAATTGTATTGAAGGGAATGCTTGAGAGAAGAGCGTTATCAGATCAACTGACTGATAGTGAATTTAGTAAGTCATTGGCCCAACAACGTACAGCAAGTGTTTGTACATGCAATTTCACAGATCCAGGCAAACAACAATAGACCCGCCAGTCTAAAGTAATGTTAAGCTGTTTTAATCGACTATATAACAATAAATGAAGAAAAACTAGAATTCTGGGTCCTCAACTAAACAGCAGACATTCTTTCTCATATGTCCTTAACACCCGGTTGGCAACGAACGCATACAGTTAGACGCTGCCGCAGAAGAAGCTCAAAATGAGGGCTCTGGTTGGTCAGAGGGCGAAGACTTAGAGATTAGATTAAAAAGTCTAAGTAGCACCGATTTGTAGGCAAGGCTTACATTTCCGCTACCCGAAGTATGGTTATAAAGAGAGCTGATATTTAAAAAAAAAAAAATCAGACTACAAATGTTTCATGTGGAGCGTTCTTGGCAGGCGCATCATGTCCGCGAACACGCAGAGAGAGTGACTAACTATCGACAAAACACCAAAGATTCTTAACTTCAATGGAAATATCCTTTCCTGTCGTGTAGACCAAATTGATCAGTTTTGAAGAACAAAACAAACCAAAAACAGTTAATGTATACACATGGATGAGGAAACAAATTGGGTGCCAATTAAAGTGTCCAAGAACAGTCCAACAATAGGCGAACCAGCCAAAAGTCATGTCACTTCCTCCTAATGTTTTTCGCCAGCAGGGCTGCCCATTTACACATTGAAACGCACAATGAGCAGATTATTACGCATACTTCAAAACATGTAACATAAACAAGAATCAGTAGAAAATGTATAACAAGAAATTCCAACACGCTCCAAGCCGCCTTGAACAATAAAACATTGTAAAAGTTACTGTAGACAGTAAGACAGAACTAACTACGCCCCCTCCAGGATCTAAAGTTAGTTTTAAGAACTGAAAACGGCTTGCAAACAAGTCCATACGTAGTTTACGTCAGACATCGAGTCGCTTATTGTTCCTTATGAAGGGCCCATGACCCACAAAAACTTCGAAAAACATCTTAATTGAGTAATCAACAATTTGTTCATATTTTCCTTCATATTGTTAGAGTCGATGGCGTTTAATCAGAGCCAAATTAATATAGAGGGCCAGATGCAGCGAAACATTCTTAAAACGCATAGCAGCAAGTGCGTAACGCCTGTTCTAATAATCTAAACTTATCTGAAATCATAATGGCGCCTGAATGACCAACAACATTATGAACTCAGCCACGCATTGTTGATTTGCGGTTTAGAGCTAACCGCCCAAGAGTGTAAACCCCACAGTAAGAGACCATGATTCACATTTAGTGGGAAGTTTTAGAGGTGCAGCGCACAGTAAATTCAATCTTTCAACTAAAGTTTTATCCAAAGACATGGAAGCAGCCTGTATTCTTTCACAACTTGCGAGGATATTACTCACACCTTATAATGCAAGCAGTAACGCAGCGCCTTCAGTGTACATGCATAGCACAGTCATCAAAAGAACAAGTGATTCACTTTAAATAAACAGTTCTTTATTTTCTACGATCTCTATGCAGGCCCATGATTGGGCCTCATTAGAAGGCACTGGCTATGACCTTAAAGCTTCCAATAACGGGAAAAATATTTTGACTCAACTCTTGTTAGAAAGGGTGTTTTACCCTAAGAGTACATGAACAGTTGGGAAAGGTTTGATGAAGACCTCACTTCCGCCAAAAGCGCGTCTTTTCTATTCTTAGAGGAACGGACATCAGTGATCTGATTACCAGGCATGCTCAAGATGCTTGGCAAAATGTTTGATTGTAAAACGATGGTAGACTATCATGACTCCTATTTAATGGGGGGCAGATGTAGTTTGTTTGCGGACGTGCTTTGAACTTATAGAAAGACCTGCATGAAACATTATAGCCTGGATCCTGCCATTACATTCTGCGCCCGGGATGAGTTGGATGCTTTCAAAAAGTTTACTGGATACCGATTGAATTATTGTCAGATTTACCAATGAATTCAGAAGATTGAAAACGGATTGCGGGAGGAATTATGTATGGCGCCGCATCAAATTACTGTAAAGCAAACAACAATATACTTGACTACTATGATCCGAGTAAAAGGACTAACTAACTTATGTATTAATATGCAAACAAATCTGTATGGTTGGGCAATGCGCAATCCACATTCATTACGTAACCTTCAAGAAGAACACAGGTACGAATAAATTCAAAAGCATTAAAAGTGGTTGGACAGTTTGGCGCCTGATAACAGCGTGGAACATTCTAGAAGTTGACTTAGAATATCCTCATGAACTCCACGACACTACATAATGACTACCCCTTAGCATCAGAAGTCTAAAGACGAATCCAAGAGAGCCGACCTAAACTTTGTGCCTAATCTTCGAGCAAAAAAAAATTATGTCTTCATTACAGACAGCAACAATTTTATTTAAGACAAGGGTTGAAGTGACAGCAGTTTGCATCGCATAATTGCTTTTGATCCAAGAACAGTACATGAAACCATACAACATGAAGAACACAGATCTATATACTAAATCCCCACAGATGCTTCAGAAAAAGACTTTATTCACGTTAAAGGCTAACAACAGCTGTTATTGGAAAGACTATGGAGAATCGCACAAGCGCAAAGAGTCAGATTGGCACCAGAGAGAACAGAAGCAATTAACTGACATCCAAAACCTAATTATCAGGACTTAGAAGATTCATGATCGCTTTTTGGCATAATGATGAAAAAAAAAGAAAGTCAAATTAACAAACCAGTATTTATTGTTTTACTGTTTATCAAATATCAAAGCTTTTGATGTTAGAGTTTCTTTAGACTACTTTAAGCCCTCGAATCTGAGTCCCAGAGTGCTTTACACAGATACAGATAGTTTAGTTATAGATATTCCTACTGAAGACATCTGAAAGACATGGAAATGGAAGTAGTAACGGACATGCGGGATGGTATGATACATCGATTACCGGGTCTAAAGATTCACCTTTGCATTCAATTACTAACAAAAAGGTTTTTAGAAAGATGAAGGATGAATACTGGAAAGGTAAATCAGGAGTATGTGGGGATAAGGTCAAAAATGTACAGTATTCGACCAGGAGAAATCATTAAGAAAGCAAAAGGAATATCTCCGCAGCGTTGTGGCATTCAAACATCAATGACAACTACAAAGATCATTGTTTTGGCAATAAGACTTCCATCATTACAACTGTAAACTGCGATCTAATCTACATGAGATCAACACAACAGTTGTAACAAAGAAGTCATTAGATATGAACAAACACAAAACGTGTGTTTGTTAATCCAGAGTTTTTTCATAATGCCATATGGACCATAATAGAACGATAAATTAATTAAGCGGAACTGTGCCGGTGGAATATCTGCAGTTCATCCTTCACAAAAGATCTTAGAGGAGCTGGGTTGTTTTGTTGTGTCAGTTACTCGTAAATAATACACGTGGATTTCAGTTTTTACAATTCGGTTTTTTTTCATATGGAACAATCCTCCAAATGGATCGGTTGCCCTGATGCAGTGTCCCCTTCTGCTTCCCCACGGTAAAATAAAAAGGTACCTTACTTTTAAACCAAACGGTAATAGTTTAGCCGGATGAAGACTCCTCCTTCAACACAATTTATTGGTTTTCTTTTGATTGTTGTACTTGTTTTTAGCCCTGTAAATATCTTCAAATATTCATTCGCGCGAAAAAACTTGAGGTGCAGTCTTCTAACCATTCTGTGTTGCGAGAGTTGTCAATAAGCTCTCTGTGATACTGGAAGGAGAAAAGTCTTTCAGATAACGGTTTGTTAAAGTTTTCAACTAAAGCCTGTGATCTGTGAACTCCCGGAATGCCTCTTCTAATAGTACTCTGCTTTTAACATAATTGCTTCACTTGGCCTTTAAATTTCATTCCACATCGACATGAATCATGCGAGTGAAAGTTAAGGGGCCTCGTTGGTATATCATTGTATGCAACATCAACAGCAGAAGCACTCTTTTGTGTTACCATGGCTCCGCATCTTGGTATCTTGAAGCCATGTCAATGACTGTGATTGCGTACTTAAATTCTTTTTCGACTAATCGTATCAGAGGGTAAATATAGAAGCTCCATTTTGATGGTTGTCGTTGGAATTTGTATTGACAAAGTGTGGTCCTCTGTATTCGGGTTTGGGCGGCAGTAGAAAAAATTATGCCAAATCGGGGCTGGTTTAATAACCATTCTTTGCTGATTGTTCACGACCCCGCTGCTTGGCTTATCTTTTTAATTGCTGTGAATCCTTCCAATATCCTTTTTTGCAGAATAATAGATTTTGTTCATTTTTATCTCAGCAATATTCTGTGCAACAAAATACACAACAGGTTCATACCCACGACAATTAAACCCGAATTTCTTGCATCTTTTGTTTTTATCTAATGGTTGATAAAAGTCTCTGAATTTTGCGGGGGCAATGTCCTGGACCGGATTGCCAGTTACTAGATAATTTTGTTTTATGCTTGATCAACCTTTTAAATGTGAAGCTGCAGCCCCTGTCTTTTCAGTGTGTCCATTAATAAAATCTAACTGCTCAAGTCTCTGCCTTTCATAGGCCGTCTGTGGCAGCTTGCTATTCCTCCATAGCTTTGTTAGTGTCTTTTTCTCTCGCCGCATTCCCAGTTTACTAAATGCGAAATTACTTCCGCTAAAACAAGCGCATTCACCACAGGCGCCCGGCGGCCTATCATTAAATGCGAGTGAAGCCATTTTTTATAAATGTATTTTTTTTCTATACATATTTATAAATTGTCTGAATTATTCCTTGCTTAACTAGAAAATCTTTCGTGGCAACCGAAGCTGCAATGATAGCCAATCAGCTTAGGCTGAATCCTCAAAGTCTAGTTGCAAGATCTGCTGGTTTTAATTCTTACAGCTTTTACCAAGCATTGAGTATCCTACCTTCGTTCCTCCAATAACACAGAAGTATACAAGGTTTGGTAACAGTTTTTTCGGTGCTCATTATTATAAAATAAAATGAATTATAATTTAATAAAAAACATGACAGCGATTACACCTACAGCTACAAAGCAGCCTAAACCTTCCTGAACTTATGCAATGAACCAAGTTGATGACCAAGCTATTATGCCCAAAACGGAGAGGTTGTATTCTTTGGCAGCCATGTGAAAAACAAAACATTTCCTCGACCAGAATTCAGCATTGAACAGATTCAACAGAATCGCCACAAGACATTTTATAAAGTATCATAACAGGTATATAGCGCAGCTAGGGTCTAGAATGGTAAAAAGTGTGGGGCAAACGGTTCTTAGTTTGAACCCTAAACTAGTCAGTAGATTTTGCTCCCATTGATACTGAACAAGATAACGTCTGAATTAACGCAAGATCCAGTTTTAAACAAGTCATTAGAGTCTCCTAGGAGTGATCATACAACAGATTTGAACCAAAGTTATCGCCATTAATCATGGGATTAATAACATTAATCATAAGATTTTGTTTCCTTCAAAATGAACACTGGAAAATCACAGAATCAGGAAACATATGAATCAGGAGGGAGAAAGTAACCAGCCAAAAATCAGCAGAAAACACTGAACCAGGTGGTTGCCATGAAAAGTGTCCTCACCTGGGCGTGTTAAAGCAGAAAAAAATAGCATAGTGGAACAGACAAAAAAAAATAAAGTTTTACCGAAAAATAACTCATCAAGAAACATAACACCGCCAACGCCAAACAAGTTTGATTCAATGCCAGCTATAAAACTCCATGCGATACAAGGAGCCCCAAAGTCTTCATTGAAATTGAACTTAAAACAGTAGCCATTTTTGGCGCCATTGCTGCTGTTGGGGGCAGTTTCTTACGGTTAAAAATATATACACAATGGCAGCCGAAACAAAAGCAATCAAAAAAAATCAGAACCACTAAATACAGAAGGCAACAGCACGCCAAAACCGCCAATAACAAAGCATCATTTTTGATCCATTTATAATGCATACTATTTTAAATTTTTTATAAAGAATAGATCATGTGCGTAATCATAAAATGATAAAGTCAATAAATAAAGACATGGAGTCTATAAAAGACATCCTCCATAGACAGAATTTGTAATCAATGCGGTTGCTTAGGGTGTAAGAACTTCTTAAGACTATGCAGAGAACGCTGAGAAGACATCCTCAAACGATGACAGCGTTTTTTGAGGCGTTATGGTGTACCAATATTAGGTCATCTGCAATTTAATGATAAAAACATAAATTGTATCTTTTTTGATAAATATAAAGAATAACTGGAAATACGAACCATGGTTTGTACTTAAAGGATAACTTAGTTATGATCTTGGAGGTGACTTAATCAAGAACTTAAATTAAAAACTTAATCAACTTATTAAGAACTTGAAGTAACTAAAATTAAAAACTTATTAGAAACTTGGGGTGACTTAATTAAAAACTTAAATTAAGAACTTGGGGTGATCTTGGGGGTGAGTGTGTGTGGTGAAACACAGGGTGAGGGGGTGTGGGTGGGGGGACGTGCCGTGCGTTGGTGGGGGGAGGGTTGGACGTTCTTGCGTGGGGATGGGGGTTGGGTGGACGTGCGTGCTGGGGTAGGAAAAACACACACACCAAACAAACACTAACAAACAATTAGACAGGTACAGTGCTTGTAGAAAAGTGAAGTGCAGCGTTGAAGCAGGTTTTCAGAAGAATGTTTGCAGGGTAGGTTGGCAAGATGGCTACCGATCATGGCAAATGATCGTTACTATATTTAGAACCACGTCATAGCAGCAAGATGGCTGCCGATCATGCGGCGGTTACGCTTACGCTGAGCATCAAAAGTTGTAGGTTAGTCAAGATGGCATACCGAACATGCCCATTTCGTTACTATATTTAGAACAAGTCAGAGCCGCAAGATGGCTAACCGAACATGCTGAACGTAACTACTATTTAGAACCACGACCGAGCACAAGAAGGCTACCATCATGCATGATCGTATACCTATATTTATAACCACGTCAAGCAGCAAGATAGCTACCGATCATGCATGATCTTCCTATATTTAGAACCACGTCAGAGCAGCAAGATGGCTTACTCGATCATGTGGCTGTGACGTGGTCCGGAGGGGTAAGTGGGCTTTGTGGGCCCATCGGCAAACTCTGCCGATTGGCTAGTTTTGTATATTTAGAACCGCGTCAGAGCAGCAAGATGGCTACCAAATCAGCATGATCGTTACTAATTTATGAACCACGTCAGACAGCAAGTTGGCTTGCCGTATACAGCCTAACAGCGTGCGTGTTTCAAAAACTTCCGAATCTCAGCCCGAGTCGTGTTCCGTGTCTCTCTTTGCCGTGTCTTCACAAACAACACAGGTGAGGAAAGATTTCTGAACTACAAGTAGTACAACCCGTCACTGGGAACATTTGAGCTTTTTGAATGAAATCATTTCTTCAAAAGTTAAAAGCTTTTCAAAGTTGCTCTTAATTAAATTAAATAATAATTTGTTTGAAGAAACTAAACAAAAATCAGGAAGGGGCGGGATAGGTATAAACATGGCGGCTCTAATCGCCAGTAGTATTACATCCGTCAATTGTATAATTTGGAGCATTTATCTGAAGATAGTGCCGGCCACGCACTACCCTCTCCATACTGGTAGATTACTAAGGTTCCGCTAAACCCTATCAAAATAGTTGTTTGCAGAACATTCAAAAATCGCATTCAGTTGCATAAGGTCACACGTAAAGGCAGATGAATTTTTAGAATTAGAAAAGTGAAAAGTATACACATCTTAATACACAGATCAGCTTGCCACAATAAACACTGAATCTGAAGTTAACAATCGATCATGTCTAATACAACTGAGAACATTTTTACTTGGGAGGAACAGCAAAAAGTTTCAAATATAAGTTTTAAGCATACGAATCAGCCGTGTATACCTCCGCCTTAAGAAATAAACGCCATGTTTTTAAAACATGCTTTAGCTGTCCATGCCAGCTTCCCAACAAATCAACGCGTGATGGTTAGTTTTGCTTCGGCCACATTCAACAATGCAGCGCCATTTATTAGATAAGGAACCAACTGATCAATATTCAAACACAATTAAAAACTAGCTACATCGGGGGTCCGGGCCTTGAACCAACAAACCTTTAGATAGTCGTTCATTTCCAAAGCAGTTAGTTCACTTTTTTCGTTTTCTAAAAAACAATCTCTCCGGTTTCACAACAATGCTACGCCTAATTCTTCAACAAATACTCTACATGCATTTAAAGTAAAACATATGGCCTCGAATAACAAACCTGTTTTCTTCAGTAACGTTTTTTAGAGCCATTTTAAAATAACACAAGATAAAACACAGTGGGTCACAACAGAGCGCAGTCAAAAAACACAACCTTCTTTCCACGAGAGTCCGTGAAGCAATGGAGCAAACCCTGTCGGTCGCGTGACAGCCTCGATACGGCGTGTCCGACGTGGCAATCTAAATTTTTCCAAAATCAATTTCTGATGCAATGTTGTGCAACCCAGCGAGTGTGCTTCGTTTACACAGCGCAGGCTAGGAGCACTGGTTGCAACTGCCGCTAGCCGTAAATTAATTGATCAGTTTTAGCCCCGTTCTGCCTGATTCAGGGCACTCGCCCTTAAACTGGTTGGAGGGTGAAAGTGGCTTTAGAGTCGGCATATTACTGTTCTCTACATGACATAGCTGTTAACCCTCTAATCGTAGATCTGCATAGGTAACCCCTTAGTTCGCCCCTTCCCAGGATTTCCTTTACGTCACCCCAATCCTAAATGCTCTACAATCCGAGTTACCTCTAACCATCCCACGTATGTTTATATCACAAAATTATATATCCCGTACACTACGGTAATACACAGCGCTACTCCATAATACACCTTCCCACACACACATTCACAGTCATATTGTAAACAACCACAAAATATATTCTCGATTCCAAAGAAAACCATGGGACATACAGTGTATATCCCCTATAGTCAATCACCCAAGCATTAGCACCACTCCACAAATCAACATAGTAGGAACAAATCTTAAATCTATATAAACGAATTATAGTACACCACCCCTACCAAACCGCGCGGCTTGACACCATTACATCTTCACACAACCTACCAATACTTATCCCTTCTAATTACCTTCCATGACACGGGCACAACAAAACCTCAACAGCACCCAATGGAAAATACCAGGGGGGGAGAGGGAAAGAAAAAAAGAGAGAGAGAAAAAAGAAGAGAAGAGAGAGAGAGAGAAAAGGAAGAGTTTTTTTCCCTTGGGCATTTTAGCCCCCCCCCCCCCTTTTCCCCTCCCCCCGCCTATGCAACCCTTCCCCGTTTCCCGCCTCCCCCCCCTTTTTTTTAAAAACAAAATTCCCCCTTTCAACGTTTTTTTCAAACCTGTTTTTGAGGGGCGGGTTCGCGAAGGAAGGGTTTTTCCCGTCGATGTTTTTTAAAAAAATCAAAACAGTTCCCGAACCGTTTTTTCCCCACCCCCTCCAAAGTAAAAAGGGAACTAGTGTAAGAAGGGTAAACTTTTGAAATTCGTGTTCTAAACTTTTCAGATCTGAAAAGGGGAATCTGACATAAGTAAAAAATTTTCCCGAGAAAAAGGGAAAAAAGGGGGGTGGGGGAAGGAGGAGGAGGAGAGGAGGGGGAGGGGGAGAAGAAAAAAGGGGAAGAAAAAAGAGAAGAAGAAGAAAAAAGAAGAAGAAGAAGAAGAAGAAGAAGAAAAAGAGACAGACGGGGTTAATCCTGGGCTAAAAAGGGTATATAACCCTTTGGCCCAAAACCCATTTTGCCGTCAAATTAGACGGGAAAAAGATTAAAAAAAAAACTATTTTTTTCCCTTTCTTTCCTTTTTTTTCAGCATTTCCCCCTAACATGACAAGAGATGATTTTAAACGGGTTCGGAAAATTGAAATTAAACCCAAACTTCTTCAGAAAACAAAGACATAAAAATTTACGAAACACATAAGGCGTAAAAGAGAAAGAAGAAAAAAAGAGAGAGAGAGAGGAGAAGGGGAAGAGAGAGAGAGAGAGAGAGAGAGAGAGAGAGAGAGAGGAAACACAGTTTTTTGGGGTCTTCCTTTTAAAAATCAGCAATGACCGGGCCCAAATTTTTTTTTGGTCCATCAATACAAGAACGAGATGCAGATTGACAAATTTTTCGGTTGAGTTTTTTCATCCCGGGATGTAAAAGGGGAAAAAAAAAAAAAAAAAAAAACGTTGGGAGGAAAAAAGGAAAAAACTTGGCACCCCCTTACCCCCCCCGTCCGGGGGGGCCCCCCCCCCCTGGGCCCCCAAACACCCACACAAAACACACACAAAACCCCCACACCACACACACACACCCACAC
>CM031617.1:26563234-26565734 GCA_018398815.1 Conus ventricosus | reverse complement strand
AACTTAACACCCGAAAGGAAAGGAGGGGGAGAGGAGAGAGAGAGAGAGAGAGAGGAGAGGAGGAGAGGAGAGGGGAGAGAGATGGAGAGAAGAGAGAGAAGAGAGAGAGAGAGAGAGAGATAAATTAGGGAAAAAAAAAGAAAGAAGAAAAAAAAAAAAAGAAAGAAAGAAATCAACTCTGCACCAGAAAACAAAACAAACACCCCCCCCCAAAAAAAAAAAAAAAAAAAAAGAAAGAAAAAAAAACAACTGAAAACAAAAGCAAAAAAAGAAAGGAAAAAAAAAAAAGAAAGGAAAAAAAAAAAAACTAAATAATCAACTTACACAGAATTCCTAGCCAAGAAACCCTGTAGTAAAATTAATGGGTGTGGTGAAAAAAACTCTTCACATTCCGATGTGTTAGGAACGTTTGTGCGGCGGCGTTTCCAGTTGATAAAAGGGTAAGCCCCTAAAAAAACAGTGCCCCTAAAAGCCAGCTGTCCGTGTCAATGCCGATGGCCAGGTCACATACAGCGTCAGACTGTCGTGGCCATCACTGCGGCCATCTACTTCCCCCACAGTGACATCAGACACTCCAGTGTGAAGGAAATCAGCAAACGTGTTGACTTGTAGGGCAGGCTCGAGGGAGGGAGGGGGGTGGGGGTGGGGGGGGGGTGGGTGGGGTCAGACAGATGGTGTTCCTGATCTTTCTCCCCTTTTCGACAGTGAAAAAAAAATGTCAGATTGGAATCGAAGTTTGAAAACAGTAGTTAATTTTCGTGTAATTAAAAAAAAAAATCTGTGTTTTTTATTTAATTGTAGTCTTTTTCTTGTCACCTTTGTCTTGCTCGTATATATGTCTGTCTGTCTGCACAAAATATATCTTAACAACTGCTGTGTGCGTGTGTGTGTGTGTTGGGGGGGGGGGGGGGGCGGCATGTATTTATCTGGTTAATACATGTACACGTGGTCGTGTAGATAGTTTAGTTTGGTAGATAGATAGATATGTCCCTTCCCCACCCCCAACACTACCCCAACCCTGGACATACAGAGGAGAGAGAGAGAGAGAGAGAGAGAGAGAGGGGAAGAGAGAGAGAGAGAGAGAGGAGAGAGGGGAGAGAAGAAGGAGAGAAGAGAGAGAGAGAAGGAGGGACTATTTTTCTTGTTTCTCCACAATTTGAGGCCTAAGATACACAGACACCAAGTCCCAAAGTGGTGAAGAAAAGGGGACAATTAATGGAAAGAAAAGAACTACAACACATTTTAAAGTCATGTCATCATTAGCGTCTTCCTAAATTTGGCATTCTGGTGAGATGTTTTTAAAGTAACAATGTCTTGGTCAGGTTGCTTCAGTTTTCGGCACTGAGCTTCCTCAGATGGTAAGAAAAGTTTTTTGTGCATTGTACGGCACCTTAACTCCCATCGTTCTTTCCTTTTATTTTTTTTCTCTTCTTTTTTGTGTGTGTTTTGTTTTTGTTCATTGAAAACAAAACTTGAAAGATGAGATTACGCTGCTTTTACAAGAAATCTGATGATGAGCGTCCCCCCCCCCCCCCCCCCCGTCCCACCCCCCCCCCCCTCTCTTGTCGGTTGTGAACATTTTTGCGATGAAAGTTCCCCCGTCTCCTTCCCCCCATAAAACTCTCTGTCTATGTAGAGTCTGTCTATATGTCTGGGCTATATGTCTGTCTATACATATCTATCCATCTCTCTCTCACTGTCTCTCTCTCTCTACTATCTGTCTACTATCAATCTGTCTGTCTATCTGTCTATTATCTATCTGTTTAGCTATCGACTATCTTATGTCTATCTGTCTATCTGTCTATCTATCTATCTATCTATCTATCTATCTATCTATCATCTATCTATCTATCTATCTATCTACCTATTACTAAGAGAGGGGGGAGAGAGAGAGAGATGAGAGAGAGAGAGAGAGAGAGAGAGAGAGAGAGAGAGTGTGTGGTGTGTGTGTGTGTGTGTGTGTGTGTGTGTGTGTGTGTGTGTTTTGTGTGTGTGCGGTCAATCGCATGAAGGTTACTTACACACACACTCTCTCTCTCCCCTCTTGATCTCTCTTGAACGGCCAATTCAATTTTTTTTTAGCTAGTGCATTTCTTTCAAATCAACTAGTATCTGTTATCTGTCTGCCTGACGCGTTGTTATTCGCAATCAGCTTCCACGAAACACAAAAAAAAGGCTTCAGCATGTGCTGGCACCCTCACAGAGGGGCTGGACAGAAGAGTTTAGGCCACAGAAACCAGGTGGTGCTTCTGCAGATGTTCACACCAAATTCATTGATCGTATCGCTAGTGACCAGCAGCGTCAAACCATGAAGGAGCAAGCACATCCGAACAGATGAAGATCTACCGATGTCAGTCAAGAGAAGAAAACTACGTTGATGATGGCCACGGAACAAGATCTTAATTATGATGGCCACGGAACAAGATCCTAGGATGGTCACGGAACAAGATCCTAGGATAGCCACGTAACAAGATCCTAGGATGGCCATGTAACAAGATCC
>CM031617.1:26548234-26558234 GCA_018398815.1 Conus ventricosus | reverse complement strand
ATAAAACGTGTGCCAGCAAGCGATCCTGTTTGCCCTGAACAGAGTGTAATGGTTCGCCTTGTTTGTTTTGCCACACAGGGGGCTTTGGGGAGCCTGGCGCGGGGAACATGTAAGTAATGGTCACCATGATTCACATCTTCATTTCATTTTTCAACCTTTTCTCTTCTCAAACACTTCTGTCATGCTATTTTTCTTTTCTTTGGGGCTGGGATGGGGGGGGGGGGGGGGGGGGGGGGGAGCTCATTTCCTTTCCTTTGTTTTTATATTTCTTTCGTTTGCTTGTTTGTCTTGTTTTTGTTCTCTATTGTGTCAGTGTCTTGTTTTTGTTCTCTATTGTGTCAGTGTCTTGTTTTTGTTCTCTATTGTGTCAGTGTCTTGTTTTTGTTCTCTATTGTGTCAGTGTCTTGTTTTTGGGTTCTCTATTGTGTCAGTGTCTTGTTTTTGTTCTCTATTGTGTCAGTGTCTTGTTTTTGTTCTCTATTGTGTCAGTGTCTTGTTTTTGTTCTCTATTGTGTCAGTGTCTTGTTTTTGTTCTCTATTGTGTCAGTGTCTTGTTTTTTGTTCTCTATTGTGTCAGTGTCTTGTTTTGTTCTCTATTGTGTCAGTGTCTTGTTTTTGTTCTCTATTGTGTCAGTGTCTTGTTTTTGTTCTCTATTGTGTCAGTGTCTTGTTTTTGTTCTCTATTGTGTCAGTGTCTTGTTTTTGTTCTCTATTGTGTCAGTGTCTTGTTTTTGTTCTCTATTGTGTCAGTGTCTTGTTTTTGTTCTCTATTGTGTCAGTGTCTTGTTTTGTTCTCTATTGTGTCAGTGTCTTGTTTTTGTTCTCTATTGTGTCAGTGTCTTGTTTTTGTTCTCTATTGTGTCAGTGTCTTGTTTTTGTTCTCTATTGTGTCAGTTATTGGTATGTCATTGTCTTTTGATAATCATAGGCTGTTTGATGGCGGGGGGCGGGTGTGTGTGTGTGTGTGTGTGTGTGTGTGTGTGTGTGTGTGTGTGTGTGTGTGTGTGTGTGTGTGTTCGTCTCTGTTTGCGTGCGTGTGAAAAGGTTCTACAAATGTTCATGAATGCCAGTGTGTGTGTGTGTGTACGCACGAGCGCGTGTGTTTGCGTGTGTGTATGTGTGTGCATGTGTTTTCATGTCTGCAAATGTTTATAAATGACAGTGTGTTCGTTTGTGTGAATGTGTATGTGTGTGAATGCACGCGTGCGTTCGTGGGTGTGCGCGCGCGCGAGTGGGGCTTTTTTTTTTTTTGCGTATGTGTGTGTGTGTGTGTGTGTGTGTGGTGTGTGTGTGTGTGTGTGTGTGTGTGTGTTGTTCTCGTGTGTTCTGTTTTGTTCGTGTGCGTGTCTGGAAAAAAACAAAGTGGCTGTAAATGTTCATAAGTGCTTAATGTGAGCGCTCGCGCTAAAGATGTCATGATGAAAACAGCAACAACAACAGCAACAACAACAACAAACAAAACAAAAACAAAGGAACAAACGACGTTGGTCTGTCTTGTGGTACGTGGTACTGCAGAACCCCCCCCAAAAAAAAAAAAAAAAAAAAAAAAAACCAACAACAAAAAAAAACAAAAGAAAACAAAACAATCAAACAAACAAAAAAAACCAGTGGTCGCATTACAACGTTACCATAGAAGCCCCCAAAGAACACAAGAGAGCCGTTCTGTTTTACAAAATGTCGCGCAGTGACACTACACAAACACAACACGCCACCAAATCGGAAGCCGCAGCTGTTGCTGATCGAGCTGTTGTTCGCTTGTCAGCCCCCCTTTTCTAACGAACAAATCAACCCCCACACCACATCACTGACCTATCTCGTGCAGATAACGCCCCCCCCCCCCCCCCCCCCCCCCCCCCCCCCCCCAACCCTTTAGTGTGACAACGTCATAAACACGCAAACACACTACATGAGACGACAACTAATCGAGAACTGTAACGCCGAGTCAGACGCAGAGAGAACGGGGAGGGGAGAGGGGGGGGGGGGGGGGTGGGGAGGGGGAGGCACAGGGAGGAGGGGGTGGGGGGATGAAGGGAGAAGCCCTAGCACTGGGATGGGTGAAGGGTGTGTGAAAGATAACAGAGGGAGTAGAAGGGGAGGGGGGGGGGGGGGGTTGTAGTGAGAAGCGCGCACGTGTGTGTGTGTGTGTGTGTGTGTGTGTGTGTGTGTGTGTGTGTGTGTGGTGGTGTATACACACATGCTTGTGTGCGTGCGTGCGTGGTGTGTGTGTGTGTGTGTGTGTGTGTGTGTGTGTGTGTGTGTGTGTGTGTGTGACAGTCAAAAATCTGCCTGTGCCAACAGGTAGAGGATTGGCTGGCTCAGACTAAAATATGATAATAATGCTGACACCGTTCAGCTCTCCCGCCTGTCTGTGAAGTTGTTGGTAAGCTTGTCATTGTTTGTTTGTTTGCTTTTGTTGGTTTTTTTTTGCTATTCAAACATCACACATTAATGCCCTGAACACGCAAAAAAAAGAGGGGCGGGGGGGGGGGGGGGGGGGGGGGGGGACAAGGGAAAGGAAATAAGAAGACGAAAGAAATCACGCGGAATTCATCAGTCTCTTTGGCTATTTTGACCCTGACATACCTTTGAGCGTTTATTTCACGCTCCATCGTAGTGTGTGTGTGTGTGTGTGTGTGGTGTGTGTGTGTGTGTGGTGCGTGTGCGTGCGTGCGTGCGTGCGTGCGTGCGTGCGTGCGTGCGTGCGTGCGTGCGTGCGTGCGTGCGTGCGTGCGTCGTGTGTGTGTGTGTGTGTTCGACGGAAGGAAGTGGATGCGGAGGAGGAGATTTTGATTCAGTTGCGGGAAGGTTCTGGATCTTCTATTCTTTTATGTTACTTTTCTTTATTTTGTTTTTAAAATCTTTTTCTTTTTCTTTTTTCTTTTTTTTCAATGGGGTGAGGCGGGGGACGGGACAGGGAAATGAACGATGGACTGGTGCCTCACATTTCTTTCTCAATATCCAGGACAACAACAAAAAAAAAAAAAAAAAAAAAAAAAGGAGAAAAGCTACTTTTCTTCCTCCTCTTTTTTTTTTCTTCTTTCCTTCCTTTCTCTTTCGTGGTGTTTGTATTATTCTCTATTCTCTGAGAACTTAAAGATAGTAAACATCACAGCTTTGCCCTTCACGTTCATCTTCTGTTAATGGACAGAACAGAATGACCACGTTCTGAAATTCACTCTCCGTCCGCATTCATCATCATCATCATCATCATCATCATCATCATCATCATCATCATCATCATCATCGTCGTCGTCGTCGTCATCATCATCATCATCATCATCATCATCATCATCATCATCATCATCATCATCGTCGTCGTCATCATCATCATCATTCATCATCATCATCATCATCATCATCATTCATCTCATCATCATCATCATCATCATCATCGCCTATTAGCCCTCCTGGGGTACAGGCCGCCAACCAAGAACCTCCAGGCATCTCTGTCCTGGGCTCTTTTTTTTTTTTTCCAGCTGGTCCCAAGTCATCCCCATGTTCCTGATGTCTGCTTCCAGGTCCCTGCGCCAGGTGTTCCTTGGCCGACCTCTTTTTCGTTTTCCTTGGGGGTTCCATGTTAGGGCTTGTCTGGTGATGTTGCTTGCAGGCTTCCGCAGCGTATGTCCAATCCAGCCCCAACGTCGTTTCTTGATGTCCTGTTCTGCGGGCATCTGGTTTGTTCTCTCCCAGAGCTCGTTGTTGTTGATGGTGTCTGGCCACCGGATGCGGAGAATCTTGCGTTGGCCGTTGTTGATGAACACCTGCACTTTCTTGGTGGTGTCGACTGTAGTTCTCCAGGTCTCTGCTCCGTACAATAGAACTGCCTTGATGTTGGTGTTCTTGTAGATGCGATCAGTGGACATGTAAATATCGGATGAAGTTTTTTCCAGACTGTCCTAAGCATCTTACACGAGTCTCCAACTAGGGCGTATTTCCATCATCCTTGCTGCTACAGGGTATTATTGTGTGTGTGTGTGTGTGTGTGTGTGTGTGTGTGTGTGTGTGTGTGTGTGTGTTTGTGTGCCCAAAGTCACGCACAAATTTTTTTGACTTGCGTTAGAAAAGAAAATGTTTTCAGAGCAGCAATGAAATATCTCTTTGTCCAGACGTTTGTTACTCGGTCTGGTCTGTCTGAATGTTTGTATGTCTGTCTGTCTATCTGTCTCTCTCTGTGTCTGTCTTTGTCGGTCTGCCCGTCTGTCTGTCTGTGTCTGTCTTTCTCTCTTTCTCTCTGTCTGTCTGTCTCTCTGTCCCTCTCTCTTCATTTATCTATCTATCTATCTATCTATCTATCTATCTTATCTATCTATCTATCTTTTCTATCTATCTATCTATGTGTCTGTCTATGTTCAACAGGCCCTGGGATTGGTCAAAGTTCACGGATAGCCAGTAAGTATCAGCACTACTCAGACACAGTATCAGCACTACTTTAGCACAGTAATCAGCACTATTCAGACACAGTTATCAGCACTATTCAGACACAGTAATCAGCATATTCAGACACAGTAATCAGCACTATTCAGACACAGTATCAGCACTATTCAGACACAGTATCAGCACTATTCAGACACAGTAATTCCGCACTATTTCAGACACAGTAATCAGCACTATTCAGACATCAGTATCAGCACTACTCAGACACAGTGTCAGCCTATTCAGACACAGTTTTCAGCACTACTCAGACACAGTGTCAGCACTATTCAGACACAGTATCAGCACTATTCAGACACAGTATCAGCACTATTCAGACACAGTGTCAGCACAGTTCAGACAAAAGTTTTCAGCACTATTCAGACACAGTAATCAGCACTATTCAGACACAGTAATCCGCAATATTCAGACACAGTATCAGCACTATTCAGACACAGTATCAGCAACTATTCAGACACAGTGTCAGCACTATTCAGACACAGTTCAGCACAATTCAGACACAGTATCAGCACTATTCAGACACAGTATCAACACTATTCAGACACAGTATCAGCACTATTCAGACACAGTGTCAGCACAGTTCAGACACTGTCTCAGCACTATTCTGACACAGTAATAACACAGTTCAGACACAGTATCAGCGCTATTCAGACACAGTATTAACACAATTCAGAACAGTATTTAGCACTATTCAGAACAGTATTAACACAGTTCAGACACAGTATCAGACTATTCAGACACAGTATTACACAGTTCAGAACAGCATTAACACAATTCAGACACACTATCAGCACTTATTCAGACACAGTATTAACACTATTCAGACAGTATTAACACAATTTAGACACAGTATTAACACAATTCAGACACAGTATTAACACAATTCAGACAGTATCAGCACAGTTCAAACACAGTATCAGCATATTAGACACAGTATTAACACAATTTAGACACAGTATTAAAACAATTCAGAACAGTATTAACACAATTTCAGATACAGGTATCAGCACAGTTCAACCGTATCAGCACTTATTCAGGGAAATGTATTAAAACAATTCAGACACAGTATTAACACTATTCAGACACGTGTCAGCACAGTTCAGACACAGTATTAACACTATTCAGGACACAGTATTAACGCAATTCAGACACAGTATCAGCACAGTTCAGACACAGTATCATGCACATATTCAGACACAGTATTAACACAATTCAGACACAGTATTAACACTAATTCAGACACAGTTGTCAGCACTGTTCAGAGCTGTATTAACATATTCAGACACAGTTCAGCACTATTCAGACACAGTTATCAACATTTCAGACCAGTATCAGCACTATTCAGACACAGTATTAACACTATTCAGACACGTGTCAGCACAGTTCAGACACAGTATCAGCACAATCAGACACAGTATCAACACTATTCAGAACAGTATCAGCACTATTCAGACACAGTATTAACACTATTCAGACACAGTGTCAGCACAGTTCAGACACAGTATCAGCACAATTCAGACACAGTATCAGCACTATTTTCAGACACAGTATCATACACTATTCAGACACAGTATCAGCACTATTCAGACACAGTATTAAAATATTCAGACACAGTGTCAGCACTACTCGGACACAGTGTCAGCACTATTCAGACACAGTATCAGCGCTATTCAGGACACAGTATTAACACAATTCAGACACAGTATCAGCACTCTCAGACACAGTATCAGCACCAGTTCAGACACTATCACAATAATCGAGCAAACACGGTAAGCATCCCTAAATGGAGAAAGCCAGAAATAATTTTGATGTGTGATTTTTAAGGAGTATTGAATGGGGTATTTGATGAACACGGATCGAAACTTAAACCATATAGATGAGAGAATGACATCTTATCAAGGAGAGCTTGGGTCGTTCTGTAATTAATGCCCTTCGGACGACAAGGAACGGTGGGGGAAGTTTGATTAGACACCCGTTCCATGTTATGTAATCACGTTTAATAATCACCGACACCAGGCCTGGTTAACATAATGTTTGCAAATTTAAAAGTCTTGGTGTGGTCTGACTCTCCTGCCACAAAAAAAAAAGAAAGAAGAAAAAAAAATAAAAAAAAATCAGTAGAAGTCAAAGACATACCAGACAGCAAAACGTTCATCTACGGAAACAGTTCAGCTATACGACTCAAACATTTCATCGGTCAGCGGTCATCTGATATTGATCCTTAAAAATGAGTGAATTTGTAACTGAAGGTTAAGGAACAAAGGACAATCACCTGAACATTTTGAGTTGCATCCCTTTCCTTGACGAGTGTTTGGTCACATGGCGGCGGGTTTTCCTACTGATTTGTGTAAGTATTGTGTGACAGAGTGCAGCGGTTATGATCCTCGGCGGTGGTCACAGAGAGCAGTGCAGTGGACCGTAGAATAGGGCGACAGTCATATTCGTTTAAGGGTTCGCTCGAGTGGAAAATTCATCTGGCTTATTAATTGAATTGGGGGCGCCGAATTTGAGAGGACAGAGAAGGACGCAAATCATGCTCTGCTGTACATTGAAGGTAAGTAGGTTGCCCTTGACGTGTGTGTGTGTGTGTGTGTGTGTGTGTGTGTGTGTGTGTGTGTGTGGTGTGTTTTCATGAAGATTTATGGTAGAATTATTCAGTTATATGACTAAATCATACTTTGACAAAATTCTTTACCGTTTTTCAATGGACTCAACGTGGTTTTTTTTTTTTTCGTTTTCTTTAAAAATTAATTTTATATCGCGCTTTTGGCACTATCTTGTTTCCGTATCCGTTTTCCTCAGTTTCGGTAACACTGCTAGCTTATTGAAGGATTTCTTTACTGGTCCAGCCCTGATGTGGCCCTTTGCGGTCGGCTGGGCTATAAGCAACATTATCTTATCTTATCTTCTTTACTGGTCTTTAAATACACCGAGGTTGTTTTCTTTTATTGTTCATCCTTTTACAGATCTAATTACGTCGCACTTTCTTTTCTCACAGATATCCCATTTCTCCCGACAAGCGTCTGTTCAAAGCAGGGAGACAGTTCACCTCATGTACAAGACTGTCCACACATCACAGGAGCTAGCTGTAGGTGGATGATAGATTGCCCACACATCATAGGAGCTGTAGGTGGATGATAGATTGCCCACACATCACAGGAGCTGTAGGTGGATGATAGATTGCCCACACATCACAGGAGCTGTCGGTGGATGATAGATTGCCCACACATCACAGGAGCTGTAGGTGGATGATAGATTGCCCACACATCACAGGAGGAGCTGTAGGTGGATGATAGATTGCCCACACATCACAGGAGCTGTAGGTGGATGATAGATTGCCCACACATCACAGGAGCTGTAGGTGGATGATAGATTGCCCACACATCACAGGAGGAGCTGTAGGTGGATGATAGATTGCCCACAATCACAGGAGCTGTAGGTGGATGATAGATTGCCACACATCACAGGAGGAGCTGTAGGTGGATGATAGATTGCCCACACATCACAGGAGGAGCTGTAGGTGGATGATAGATTGCCCACACATCACAGGAGCTGTAGGTGGATGATAGATTGCCACACATCACAGGAGCTGTAGGTGGATGATAGATTGCCCACACATCACAGGAGGAGCTGTAGGTGGATGATAGATTACCCACACATCACAGGAGCTGTAGGTGGATGATAGATTGCCCACACATCACAGGAGGAGCTGTAGGTGGATGATAGATTGCCCACACATCACAGGAGGAGCTGTAGGTGGATGATAGATTGCCCACACATCAGAGGAGGAGCTGTAGGTGGATGATAGATTGCCCACACATCACAGGAGCTGTAGGTGAATGATAGATTGCCCACACATCACAGGAGGTTAGGTGGATGATAGATTGCCCACACATCACAGGAGCTGTAGGTGGATGATAGATTGCCCACACATCACAGGAGGAGCTGTAGGTGCATGATAGATTGCCCACACATCACAGGAGCTGTAGGTGGATGATAGATTGTCCACACATCACAGGAGCTGTAGGTGGATGATAGATTGCCCACACATCACAGGAGCTGTAGGTGGGTGATAGAGTGTCCACACATCACAGGAGGAGCTGTAGGTGGATGATAGATTGCCCACACATCACAGGAGCTGTAGGTGGATGATAGATTGTCCACACATCACAGGAGCTGTTGGTGGATGATAGATTGCCCACACATCACGGAGCTGTAGGTGGATGATAGATTGCCCACACATCACAGGAGCTGTAGGTGAATGATAGATTGCCCACACATCACAGGAGCTGTAGGTGGATGATAGATTGCCCACACATCACAGGAGCTGTAGGTGGACGATAGATTGCCCACACATCACAGGAGGAGCTGTAGGTGGATGATAGATTGCCCACACATCACAGGAGGAGCTGTAGGTGGATGATAGATTGCCCACACACCACAGGAGCTGTAGGTGAATGATAGATTGCCCACACATCACAGGAGGAGCTGTAGGTGGATGATAGATTGCCCACACATCACAGGAGCTGTAGGTGAATGATAGATTGCCCACATATCACAGGAGCTGTAGGTGAATGATAGATTGCCCACACATCACAGGAGGAGCTGTAGGTGGATGATAGATTGCCCACACATCACAGGAGCTGTAGGTGGATGATAGATTGCCCACATATCACAGGAGGAGCTGTAGGTGGATGATAGATTGCCCACATATCACAGGAGGAGCTGTAGGTGGATGATAGATTGCCCACACATCACAGGAGCTGTAGGTGAATGATAGATTGCCCACATATCACAGGAGCTGTAGGTGGATGATAGATTGCCCACATATCACAGGAGGAGCTGTAGGTGGATGATAGATTGCCCACACATCCCAGGAGGAGCTGTAGGTGGGTGATAGATTGCCCACACATCCCAGGAGGAGCTGTAGGTGTTTTGTTTTGTTTTCGAGTGTGGTCGTCCTTGAATGCCGGCAGGAGGAATAGATACACCTGAAGGTGCGGGTGGGACCCAAAGAAGTACTGTCCTCCACCGCCGAACCAACCAGTGGGAGCAATCCGGCGCCACCACCATTGGAAGCCTGCGCTGTGTTCACACAGGATGCAGGCACGCACAGGGCATCCCATTAATTAAGACGTCAAGGGACATAACTGCTCCCTGGCAGGCACGCATGTTTCATTCGGCAGTTGGAAATGGGGTCACGCACGTGATGCTGCTTCTTCTGATACAAGAGTAAGACGCTCCTGCAGAATCAAGGCAGGCTTTGGTGTTGAATTATCTACCATCTTCAAGACTTTTTGACCAGAAACCTTGTCTACGACAGTAAGGTTTAAAGTGAGATGACAGCAGGCGGAGACTGAAACACTTAAAAGAAAGAAAAAAAAGATACTATTCTGCCGAATGAAAGAGACAAATTACAAGACAAAACGCGACGGGTTTTGACGTCTTTGGTCTTCTGCAAGCAAGATAAACCACAATTCAAGACAGTGAAAACGAAGAACGATCAGTCATTTATCTCCCTAAAGTGCGCGCAAAATGGATGCGAAATCTCCTCAGATTTCCACAAGGC
>CM031617.1:26538234-26543234 GCA_018398815.1 Conus ventricosus | reverse complement strand
CCTGTATCTGCCTGCCTGTCTATGTCTGCTTGCGTGCCTGTGTCTGCCTGTGTCTGCCTGCCTGCCTGCCTGCCTGTCTCTGCCTGCCTGCCTGTGTCTGCCTGTCTGTGTCTGTCTGCCTGTGTCTGCCTGCCTGCGTGTGTCTGTCTGCCTCTGCCTGTCTGCCTGTGTCTGCCTGCCTGCCTCTGCCTGTCTGCCTGTGTTTGCCTGCCTGCCTGTGTCTGTCTGCCTGTGTCTGCCTGCCTGCCTCTGCCTATTTGTCTGTGTTTGCCTTCCAGTCTCTGCCTGCCTGTGTCACCCTGCCTGTTTGTCTGTGTCTGCCTGCCTGTGTCTGCCTGCCTGTGTCTGCCTGCCTGTGTCTGCCTTCCTGTGTCTTCCTGCCTGTGTCTGCCTGCCTGTGTCTGCCTTTCTGTCTTTTCCTGCCTGCCTGCCTGCCTGTCTCTGCCTGCCCGCCTGTCTGCCTGTCTCTGCCTGTCTCTGCCTGCCCGCCTGTCTGACTGTCTCTGCCTGCCCGCCTGTCTCTGCCTGTCTCTGTCTGTCTGCCTGTCTCTGCCTGTCTCTGCCTGCCTGCCCGCCTGTCTCTGCCTGCCCGCCTGTCTCTGCCTGCCTGCCTGTCTCTGCCTGTCTCTGCCTGCCCGCCTGCCTCTGCCTGCCCGTCTGTCTGCCTGTCTCTGCCTGTCCGCCTGTCTCTGCCTGTCTGCCTGTCTCTGCCTGTCCGCCTGTCTCTGCCTTCCCGCCTGTCTGTCTGTCTCTGCCTACCTGTCTGTCACTGCCTGTCTCTGCCTGCCTGCCTGTCTCTGCCTGTCTCTGCCTGTCTCTGCCTGCCTGCCTGTCTCTGCCTGTCTCTGCTTGCTTGCCTGCCTGCCTCTGCCTGTCTCTGCCTGACTGCCTGTCTCTGTCTGCCTGCCTGTCTCTGCTTGTCTGCCTGTCTCTGCCTGTCTGCATGTCTCTGCCTGTCTGCCTGTCTCTGCCTGTGTCTGCCTGTCTGCCTGTCTTCCTGTCTCTGCCTGTCCGCCTGTCTCTGCCTTTCCACCTGGCTGCCTGTCTCTGCCTGCCCGCCTGTCTGCCTGTCTGCCTGTCTCTGCCTGCCCACCTGTCTGCCTGTCTCTGCCTGCCTGCCCGCCTGTCTGCCTGTCTCTGCCTGCCGCCTGTCTGCCTGTCTCTGTCTGCCCACCTGTCTGCCTGTCTCTGACTGCCCGCCTGTCTGCCTGTCTCTGCCTGTATGAATGTCTCTGCCTGCCCACCTGTCTGCCTGTCTCTGTCTGCCTGCCTGTCTGCCTGTCTTTGCCTGCCCGCCTGTCTCTGCCTGCCCGCCTGTCTTCCTGTCTCTGCCTGTCCGCCTGTGTCCGCCTGCCTGCCTGCCTGTGTCTGCCTGTCTCTGCCTGCCTAACTGCCTGCCTGCCTGTTTGTCTGTCTTTCAATGTCTGTCAGTCATTCTGTCTGTCCTCTGTCTGTCTGTCTGTCTCTCACTCACTCTCCTCTCTCTCTCTCTCTCTCTCTCTCTCTCTCTCTCTCTCTCTCTCTCTCTCTCTCTCTCTCTCTCTCTCTCCCCCCCCCCTCCCCACCCCGATTGCTTCTCTCGCTCTCTCTGTGTCTCTGTCATTCTCAGTATATGCATGTTCACACACACGCGCGCGCGCGCACGCACACACACACACACATACCAACGCACGCACACACGCACGCACGCACACACGCACACACACACACACACACACACACACACACACACACACACACACACACACACACACACACACACGCACGCACGCACACACACACACACACACACACACACACACACACTCGCATAAACAAACAGAAACACAGACACGGACACACACACACACACACACACACACACACACACACACACACACACACACACACACACACACACATGCGCGCGTGCGCACACATACGCACACGTGCACGCAGACACACATACCCACAAACACACACTCGCATACACAAACATAGACAGGAACACACACACACACACACAACACACACACACACACACACACACACACACACACACACACACACACACCACACACACGGAGAGACAGAAATAAGACAGACAAATACACAACTTGCAGAATTCTGACTTGACAAAAGGTAGGTGAGTGCTCACACGTGCCCATGTTCCTATCTTTCAGGTTGATGACCAGAAGAACAGACGCACAGGCAAGATGATCTCGACGTCTGATGAATAGACGCTTCTGTCAATTCGCCAATCCTCATCAATCCACTGTTCTGTCACCTCCTCAATAACCGTCATTGACTTCCTCTGTCACCTCGCCAATCCACGTCATTTGACCTCTTCCGTCACCTCGCCAATCCACGTCATTTGACCTCTTCTGTCACCCACGCCAATCCACGTTATTTGACCTCTTCTGTCACCTCGCCAATCCACGTCATTTGACCTCTTCTGTCACCTCACCAGTCCACGTTATTTGACCTCTTCTGTCACCTCGCCAATCCACGTCATTTTACCTCTTCTGTCACCTCACCAGTCCACGTCATTTGACTCTCTTCTGTCACCTCACCAGTCCACGTCATTTGACCCTCTTCTGTCACCACGCCAGTCCACGTCTTTATTCTGATCTACCACCTCGCCAATCCGCGTCATACTGCTTTTCTGGCGCCTTACAAATCTTCGTTCATGTCCTGTTCTGGCGTCTAATTGATTCTTGAGAGTCGCCTGCTCCGAGTTCTTACTAGTCCTGGTTAATGTTCTGTTCTGACGTTTTACTAGTCCTGGTTAATGTTCTGTTCTGACGTTTTACTAGTCCTGGTTAATGTACTGTTCTGACGTCTTACTAATCCTGGTTTATGTTCTGTTTTTACGTCTTACTAGTCCTGGTTAATGTTCTGTTCTGACGTCTTACTATTCCTGGTTAATGTTCTGTTCTGACGTCTTACTATTCCTGGTTAATGTTCTGTTCTGACGTCTTACTATTCCTGGTTAATGTTATGTTCTGACGTCTTACTAGTCCTGGTCAATGTTCTGTTCCGACGTCTTACTAGTCCTGGGTAATGTTCTGTTCTGACGTCTTACTAGTCCTGGTTAATGTACTGTTCTGGCGTCTTATTAATCGTGGTTAATGTTCTGCTCTGACGTCTTACTAGACCTAGTTTATGTTCTGTTCTGACGTCTTACTAATCCTGGTCAATCTTCTGTTCTGACGTCTTACTAGTCCTGGTTAATGTTCTGTTCTGACGTCTTACTAATCCTGGTCAATCTTCTGTTCTGACGTCTTACTAATCCTGGTTAATGTTCTGTTGTGACCTCTTACTAATCCTAGTCAATCTTCTGTTCTGACGTCTTACTAGTCCTAGTTAATATTCTGTTCTGACGTCTTACTAGTCCTGGTTAATGTTCTGCTCTGACGTCTTACTAATCCTGGTTAATGTTCTGCTCTGACGTCTTACTAGTCCTGGTTAATGTTCTGTTCTGACGTCTTACTAGTCCTGGTTAATGTTCTGCTCTGACGTCTTACTAGTCCTGGTTAATGTTCTGTTCTGACGTCTTACTAATCCTGGTTAATGTTCTGTTCTGACATCTTACTAATCCTGGTTTATGTTCTGTTCTGACATCTTACTAGTCCTGGTTAATGTTCTGTTCTGACGTCTTACTAATCCTGGTTAATGTTCTGTTCTGACGTCTTACTAATCCTGGTTAATGTTCTGTTCTGACGTCTTACTAATCCTGGTTTATGTTCTGCTCTGACGTCTTACTAATCCAGGTTAATGTTCTGTTCTGACGTCTTACTAATCCTGGTTAATATTCTGTTCTGACGTCTTACTAGTCCTGGTTAATGTTCTGTTCTGACGTCTTACTAATCCTGGTTAATGTTCTGTTCTGACGTCTTACTAATCCTGGTTAATGTTCTGTTCTGACGTCTTACTAATCCTTGTTAATGTTCTGCTCTGACGTCTTACTAATCCTGCTTAATGTTCTGTTCTGACGTCTTACTAATCCTGGTTAATGTTCTGTTCTGACGTCTTACTAGTCCTGGTTAATGTTCTGTTCTGACGTCTTACTAATCCTGGTTAATGTTCTGCTTTGACGTTTTACTAGTCCTGGTTTATGTTCTGCTCTGACGTCTTACTAGTCCTGGGTAATGTTCTGTTCTGACGTCTTACTAGTCCTGGTTAATGTTCTGTTCTGACGTCTTACTAGTCCTGGGTAATGTTCTGTTCTGACGTCTTACTAATCCTGGTTAATGTTCTGTTCTGACGTCTGACTAGCCCTAGTTTATGTTCTGCTCTGACGTCTTACTAGTCCTGGTTAATGTTCTGCTCTGACGTCTTACTAATCCTGGGTAATGTTCTGTTCTGACGTCCTACTAATCCTGGTTAATGTTCTGTTCTGACGTCTTACTAATCCTGGTTCATTTTCTGTTCTGACGTCTTACTAATCCTGGTTTATGTTCTGTTCTGACGTCTTACTCATCCTGGTTAGTGTCCTGTTCAGTCGTCTTACTAAAAGTGGTTAATGTTCTGTTATAATTAATGTCTCGCTCACTAATCCTAGTCAGTATCCTGTTGTGAAATCTGACTCATCCTGATTACTGCCCGTTTCTGACTCTGACTAATCCCGATCATGGTCTTCTTCAGACATCTTATGAATCCTTCTGAGTGTCATGTTTCGACATCACATAACCCTTGCTTAAAGAGATGGCGGCATTTATCAAACTGTTTAACGTTCCGTTAGCTCTTGTCTGCATTCACTCAATTTGGACTCTGAAAAACCCGTGACTGTATTTCTTGAAAATGTGACCAAAATATATCCATGATTATGTCATATGAGTTTGGTTTCTGTCGTTCGTGTAATTGTGGTTTCCTTCCGATACCAGAATATTGTTTTTACATTCTCTCTCTCTCTCTCTCTCTCTCTCTCTCTCTCTCTCTCTCTCTCTCTCTCTCTCTCTCTCTCTCTCTCTCTCTCTCTTAATAATAATAATAATGTGCATTTCTTGCGCCTAATCTTT
>CM031617.1:26523234-26533234 GCA_018398815.1 Conus ventricosus | reverse complement strand
CCACGTCTTAGCGCCTACCCAGACTCATCTAGCCACTTTACACGGGCCAGGGCCCACACGACTTAAGCCACACGGCGCCAGTAAGTAGGAAAGGGGGAAGGTAGTGTGTGGTGGGGGTGAAGTCTAGCTAATCAATTAAATGACCAATTGACCACCACAGAGAGTAAGACGTGTAGGCATGACTGGCATGATTTGGACATCCAATGGAATTAGAGGGGGATGACTCCGGGTGTCAGGGCGGTAAAAATACTGACCAATGGTACTGGCCCTTGGACAGGGGGGTTAGAGCATAAAGGAATGCGTGAGTGAGAGAGAGGAGAAGAACCCAACAGACAGAGAGAGAGAGGGGGAAGTTCGAGAGGGGAGGCTCTCGCCTACAGGAAGGCAGGGAGATGAGAACGAACAGAGACAGAGAGATGAGGAGGGTTTTTGGTGTAGTCTCTGCACGAGGGAAAAGGCAGAGAGATGAAGAGAGAACGAGGGGAAGAACGAACAGAGAGAGAGAGAGGAGAGGTCTGAGTGTAATCTCTGAGGAGAGAAGAGAGAGAGATGAGGGGAGGAGAGAAGAGAACCAAGTTGAGAGATTAGCATGAGATAGTCTGCAGAGGAAGGACTGAGGAGAGATGTGGAGAGAGAGAGAGAGTTGCTAATTAATGAAGAAGAAAAGAAAGAAAAGAAAAAAAGAAAAGAAAAGCAACCATGTCCATTTGATAAAGCAGACTAGAAGAGAGAGAGAGAGAGTGCAATGCGTTAATGACAGGAAGAAAGAAAGGAGAACAGATCGATGTTGATAGTCACTGTTCTATCTGAACCGGGGGTTCGACCTCATACTTGGCCAGCGCCACTTTCATCGGCAGTCCAACCTGACCAACGCCAGTGCCAACAGTCTCACCTGACCAGGCGGCAGCAGACCTGACCAGTGGCAGCAGTTTTGTCGTGTTGTGAAAGTGACAGTAAAAAGAAAAAAAAAGAAAAGAAAAGGACAGTGATTCGTGAATAGTTAAGATCACCTGGCCAGGTAAAGTAGAAATCTATTTATACCCGGGTTAGTTAATGATGTTTTAGATAAATGATTTTGTGAAGTTCAGGAAAGAGAGAATGTTTTATTTTGTTTGATTCAATATGCATTGATGGTCTTGCTATATCATGTATAGTAAAGTTATAGACTTTACTAGTGGTTTGATGTGACGAATGCATGATATATGAATGAGATTGTAAGCAAGCTGTGAGTGTGTTTGGGGTGTGCGCTAGTCCTTCCTCCACTGACATCACCCGAGGTTGACAATTTATTGGCGAGCTTGCCAGGATATTCTGCCCATTTATTATAATTGTTCAACTTCTCAGAGAGGAAGCTGGGTGGGATTCAAGTATTGTAATCCTAAGACAAGGGGTTGTCTTACTGTATGTTTTCCCAAGATAGTTAAATACTAGCTTGGCATTGCTTCCAAGATAGTTAATACTAGGCTTGGCATTTCAGCCCCAGAGTACTCATTTCGCACAGATTTCCTATAATTCGCTCTCATAGTTGGGTCAGGCGCTGGGCGTCTTATAAAAACTAACTACGTTGTCCCAAGCTAAAAATTATCATTCATAGGATTGTGCATTACGTCACTCGTGTCGGTAACCCCAGTTGGCTGCGTAGTTATAAATCTGTTCAAAAAAAAAGAAAAGAAAGAGATATAATGGCGGGTTCCGTAGGGTATTTAAAACGACTTTTTCCCGTTGGGTTGCCCCCCCCCCCCCCCCCCCCTCTCCCCCGCCCTTCCTCCTCTTCCCCCACCCACAACGTGACATAACTGTGTGTCACATACCCCCCCCCTCCCACCCCCGTATAAACAATTTTGTCATTCCAAGGGTCCGCTCCTACGACATGACTCAAATTCTGTCTAATACAGAATTGGAACAGGATCCACAAAAGTTGTTGAGCGAGGACTAGGAATAGGGGAACCGGTGTGTGTGTGTGTGTGTGTGTGTGTGTGTGTGTGTGTGTGTGTGTGTGTTGTTATGTGTGTGTGTGTGTGTGTGTGTGTGTGTTATGTGTGTGTGGTGTGTGTGTGTGTGTGTGTGTGTGGTGTGTGTGTGTGTGTGTGTGTGTATGTGTGTGTGTGTGTGTGTGTGTGTGGATGAGGCAAGTAATTAGGGAATGAGCATCCGAAAACGTTGTCGAGCGAGGATGAGGACAGGAGAGGGGAGGGGGAGAGGAGGGGTGGGGTGGGGGGGCGCGAGAGGGGAGGTAAAAACAAGTGAGTTCCTGTCCCAAACGTTGTTTACCGGGAGTGGGGTGCGGGTGGGGTGATGTGGGTGTGAGGAACGTGACAGTAGAAGTTGTGTGTGTGTGTGTGTGTGTGTGTGTATGTGTGTGTGTGTGTGTGTGTGTGTGAGTGCGTGCGTGCGTGCGTGCGTGCGTGCGTATGTGTGTGTGTGCGTGTGTGTGTGTGTGTGTGTGTGCGCGCGTGCGTGCGTGCACGCTCGTGTGTGTGTGTGTGTGTGTGTATGTCTCCGTGTGTGTGTCTCCGTGTGTGTGTGTGTCACGGTCAAAATTCAACACAACCGAAGTGTGGTCAGTCGTCGGCCACTTCAACTGGACATAAGTCCAAACTCAAACATCTTGGCGCCACGTAGACCGGGTCCATGGTTCGGATCCGGCCAATTAAGCTTAGTGGAGATCCTCACGGAGACAGTCCGACCCTTCCAGACGGACTAAATGGCTGACCGACGCATTCACCTGTCGCCTCAGCCAATTAATGGCTATTTTTAGCTCTCGTGCAGACAGCACTGTCTGCCGTACGGATTAAGCTGTCTGGCAGAATGTCTCGATTGGTCTTCCAGCCCACGTCTTAGCGCCTACCCAGACTCATCTAGCCACTTTACACTGGCCAGGGCCCACACGACTTAAGCCACACGGCGCCAGTAAGTAGGAAAGGGGGGAAGGTAGTGTGTGGTGGGGGTGAAGTCTAGCTAATCAATTAAATGACCAATTGACCACCACAGAGAGTAAGACGTGTAGGCATGACTGGCATGATTTGGACATCCAATGGAATTAGAGGGGGATGACTCCGGGTGTCAGGGCGGTAAAAATACTGACCAATGGTACTGGCCCTTGGACAGGGGGGTTAGAGCATAAAGGAATGCGTGAGTGAGAGAGAGGAGAAGAACGAACAGACAGAGAGAGAGAGGGGGAAGTTCGAGAGGGTAGGCTCTCGCTACAGGAAGGCAGGGAGATGAGAACGAACAGAGACAGAGAGATGAGGAGGTTTTAGGTGTAGTCTCTGCACGAGGAAAAGGCAGAGAGATGAAGAGAGAACGAGGGGAAGAACGAACAGAGAGAGAGAGAGGAGAGGTCTGAGTGTAATCTCTGAGGAGAGAAGAGAGAGAGATGAGGGGAGGAGAGAAGAGAACCAAGTTGAGAGATTAGCATGAGATAGTCTGCAGAGGAAGGACTGAGGAGAGATGTGGAGAGAGAGAGAGAGTTGCTAATTAATGAAGAAGAAAAGAAAGAAAAGAAAAAAAGAAAAGAAAAGCAACCATGTCCATTTGATAAGAGCAGACTAGAAGAGAGAGAGAGAGAGTGCAATGCGTTAATGACAGGAAGAAAGAAAGGAGAACAGATCGATGTTGATAGTCACTGTTCTATCTGAACCGGGGGTTCGACCTCATACTTGGCCAGCGCCACTTTCATCGGCAGTCCAACCTGACCAACGCCAGTGCCAACAGTCTCACCTGACCAGGCGGCAGCAGACCTGACCAGTGGCAGCAGTTGTGTCGTGTTGTGAAAGTGACAGTAAAAAAGAAAAAAAAAGAAAGAAAAGGACAGTGATTCGTGAATAGTTAAGATCACCTGGCCAGGTAAAGTAGAAATCTATTTATACCCGGTTAGTTAATGATGTTTTAGATAAATGATTTTGTGAAGTTCAGGAAAGAGAGAATGTTTTATTTTGTTTGATTCAATATGCATTGATGGTTCTTGCTATGATCATGTATAGTAAAGTTATAGACTTTACTAGTGGTTTGATGTGACGAATGCATGATATATGAATGAGATTGTAAGCAAGCTGTGAGTGTGTTTGGGCTGTGCGCTAGTCCTTCCTCCACTGACATCACCCGAGTTGACAATTTATTGGCGAGCTTGCCAGGATATTCTGGCCCATTTATTATAATTGTTCAACTTCTCAGAGAGGAAGCTGGTGGGATTCAAGTATTGTAATCCTAAGACAAGGGTTGTCTTACTGTATGTTCCCAAGATAGTTAAATACTAGGCTTGGCATTGCTTCAAGATAGTTAATACTAGGCTTGGCATTTCAGCCCAGAGTACTCATTTCGCACAGATTTCCTATAATTCGCTCTCATAGTTGGGTCAGGCGCTGGGCGTCTTATAAAAACTAACTACGTTGTCCCAAGCTAATATTATCATTCATAGGATTGTGCTATTACGTCACTCGTGTCGGTAACCACCAGTTTGGCTGTCGTAGTTATAAAATCTTGTTCAAAAAAAAAAGAAAAGAAAGAGATATAATGGCGGAAGAAAAGAACACCCCTATTGAACAACTTGTGAGCGTCGCTCGTGATTTAGGTTACTCAGGAGAAGAGTTGCGAGCATTTGTTGAAAACCAGCAAAAGATGGAAAGGGATGAACGCGCGGAAAGACGCCGTGTCGCAGTAGAAGCGCAAGAAATAGAAAAATTAAGGATTCAGGCTAATGATAATCAGGCTAGGGAAACGCAGGAAACAGAAAGAATAAGGGAAGCACAGGAAACAGAAAGAATGAAGCAGGAAACAGAAAGATTAAAGGTTCAATTAGAGCTAGAGAAAGTGAGAATACAGAGGGAGACCGCCGAGGATGGGAGTTCAGTTTCCAGTGACTCTGTGCGCAGTTACGCTCCCCGACCCAAGTTGCCAAAATTCTCTGAAGGGACCGATTCGATTGATGCATACATCAGTCGTTTCGAAAACGTTTGCAACCAGTCAGGGTTGGCCTCCAGAAGAGTGGGCAGTCAGTCATTTTGTCAGCGTTACTGACGGGTAAGGCATTGCAGATTTTCACTGCGTTACCAGCAGAACAACAGTCTGATTTTGGTGCTGTGAAGGAGTCTTTAATGAAGGGATTGACCTCACAGAGGAAGGATTCAGAAAGAAATTTCGTTCAGCTAGATTGCAAGCAGGGGAAACGTACACTCAGTTTGGTGCACGTCTAGATCACTATTTTGAGAAATGGTTAGAGTTGAGTGGTACGAAGAAGGAGTTCGCCGAGTTGAAAGAGCTAGTTATGAAGGAGCAGATTTTGTCAGGTTGTGGCCCTGAGTTAACCATACATTTGAAAGAGAGACAGCCAGAGACAGCAGGGGAGTTGTTGAAGTTCGCAGAGGTGTATAGAGAGGCACGTCTGGGCACTAAGGTGCAAGAGAAACAGGTGCTAGGCACAGGTGAGAAGAGTGCAAGGAGACTAGGAGAGTTTTCTGCAAAGTCTGCAAACCCAGTGGTGGGGCAGAAGGAAGGGCAAAAGGACATTAGGTGTTTCATTTGTCACAGGAAGGGACATGTGGCTAGGGATTGTCGCATGAGGTTCCAGAAGGCAGCAGCCTTGCAAGAGGTGGATAAGGGTCGTCAAGGGAAACGACCTGCAGTGGAACCAAAAGGGATTCAGTCTGAAGAGGGTGGAGTGCAGCCTATGGCTAGCACTGGACAGCAGTCAGTGTCAGGGATGGAGGGCACTAGGCTGAGTGGTTCGTTACCAGTGGAAAAAGGGGTGGATTGGCCAGCAGAGGGTGAAAGTGTTACGAGACACTGGTTTTCATGCGGGGTAGTACGAACAACGCGGTCGATAAAGGGGATTTGACAGGGAAATCCAGACCTGTACTCTAATCGATGGCACTGTGAGGGAGTTTCCAGTTGCTAAGATAGAAGTACGTACCCCTTACTTCTCAGGCGAGTTGTCTGCGTTGGTGATGGAGAAACCCCTTCACGATGTGATCATCGGAAATATTCCAGGTGCAAGGGATCCAGGGGATCCTGAGTTGTTGACTGCTACAGGGGCAGCAGTTCAAACACGGAGCAAGAAGGAGGAAAAGGTTGATAAACTGTTAGTTGTTCCAGCAAGAAAGTCAGGCATAGATGTGTCGCCTGATGAGTTTAGGGCTGCACAGGAACAAGACCCTTCGCTCGTGAAGTCTTGGGAGTTGGCAAGAGGTGGAGAGAAACAGGTGGTTAGAGGAGGTGAGACAGAATTTCTTGTGAAAGGAGGGCTGTTGTACCGAGTGTTCACCAAGGGGAAGACAGGTAAGGTGACCACTCAGTTAGAGGTACCAGCATGTTATCGTGACACTGTCATGTCAGTGGGTCACGAGTCGCTCATGGCGAGTCATCTCGGCACCAGCAAAACGGCTGACCGAGTCTTTGATGATTTTCATTGGCCAGGAGCAATGGCAGACATAAAACGTTTCTGCATGTCATGTGACGTGTGTCAAAGGTCAGCCACAAGAGGGCTGAAGAGAAGGCGCCTCTTAAACATCCCCCTTTAATGACACACCATTCAGGAGAGTGGCCGTTGATTGATTGCCCAATCTCGCCCTGTTCCAAAGGTGGGCACAGGTATGAGACGTGTAAGGTTGCAAAGGAAGGTTTGCAGAGGCTAGGGTCGGTCAGAAGAAGCAATATGACAGGAAGGTGAGGAAGCAATCCCTCAAGGTGGGAGATCAAGTCCTGGTACTGCTTCCCACGGGTCACAACAAGCTGCTGAGGCATTGGAAGGGACCATTCACCATCACGGAAAAGGTCGGTCGGGATTACCGAATTGATGTGAATGGGAAACCAAAACTTTTCCATGCAAATTTCCTCCGCAAATATATTCAGCGTGAGACTCAGCACATAGGCGCAGCAGCAATCAGTGATGAGGTGAAAGAGACCCAGCAGAAGAAGGGGAGATTTTGTTACCTAAGTTTCCAGAAGAGTCATACAGGGATGTGTCACTGTATGAAGGGCTAGACAGTAGGAGTTCCTAGGTTTTGTTGTCGGAGGCGACACAAAGCAGCCGGAAAAAGGAAAGGTGGAGAAGATGATGAATTCAGAGAGACCAAAGACCAAAACAGAAGTCAGGAGTCTGCTAGGTTTTATTGGGTTCTATAGGGAGTTTGTCCCAAACTTTGCTGCAATCACGAGTCCTCTCAGTGATTTGGTCAAGGCAGGGAAACCGGCAGTGGTCGAATGGTCAGACGCTGCAGAGCAAGCACTGCAGACGGTGTTGGAAAGACTAGGTTCCCGTCCCATCTTGAAGCTACCAGATATGTCCAAACCATTTTTGTTGCGGACAGATGCATCAGGTGGTGGGATAGGTGCAGTATTGTTGCAGGAGCATGAAGGAGTCGAGTTCCCTGTGAGATACGCTAGCAGGAAGTTGACAAAGTGTGAAGAAGGGTACGCAACTGTAGAGAAGGAGTGTTTAGCTGTCGTGTGGGCCGTGCAGAAGTTCCACAAATACTTGTATGGGGAAGAGTTCGTGATAGAGACAGATCACCAACCACTCAAATTCCTGCAGGAGGCGCAGTTGAAAAACAGCAGAGTGCTGCGTTGGGCAATGGCACTGCAGCCCTACAGGTACCGAGTGCAGTACATTCCCGGTCGACAGAATGTCGGAGCTGACTATTTAAGTCGTGTAGTCTAGCAAGCTGCGACTCAGAGGAAGTCAGTCATATCCGGGGTGCTTTGTCGATAATATGTGTTGATTCCAGTTATGTTGATTGGATATGGGTTCATTCCCAGTTGGCTATGTTCATAATTTTTGTGTGTGAGACTTGTTCATATTTTCTTTGTGAGACTGGTTCATGTGGATGTAGTTATGCTTGGAGCATACAGTCGCTGTGTAGTGATGCATTATTTGCAATAAGTGAGGATGGAGATTCCTCAGTGAAGTGTCATGGATCGTGATCATATTATATTGTGCTTTTCATAAGAATTGTGAAGAGAAGATATGGCAGATCCGCAGGTAGGGGAATTGCATAGGTGCGCACAGAGGTCGTTATAAAATGGGTCGAAATAACGCAAGAGCGCACGTCAATGATAACTCATTGGGGTGGTATTCACTAATGATGTATTTTATAATTTATAAACCGTTGGTTGAAAAGTATTTTTCAAACTTTGCACGTGTAGCTGTGTGTCAGCAAATTCGGTTGTCGTCTTTTTTGTACCGTTGTTTTGAGACAATGCGGTGCATAGTCTTTTGCAAGGGGGAAATTGTCACGGTCAAAATTCAACACAACCGAAGTGTGGTCAGTCGTCGGCCACTTCAACTGGACATAAGTCCAAACACAAACATCTTGGCGCCACGTAGACCGGGTCCATGGTTCGGATCCGGCAATTAAGCTTAGTGGAGATCCTTCACGGAGACAGTCCGACCCTTCCAGACGGACTAAATGGCTGACCGACGCATTCACCTGTCGCCTCAGCCAATTAATGGCTATTTTAGCTCTCGTGCAGACAGCACTGTCTGCCGTACGGATTAAGCTGTCTGGCAGAATGTCTCGATTGGTCTTCCAGCCCACGTCTTAGCGCCTACCCAGACTCATCTAGCCACTTTACACTGGCCAGGGCCCACACGACTTAAGCCACACGGCGCCAGTAAGTAGGAAAGGGGGAAGGTAGTGTGTGGTGGGGTGAAGTCTAGCTAATCAATTAAATGACCAATTGACCACCACAGAGAGTAAGACGTGTAGGCATGACTGGCATGATTTGGACATCCAATGGAATAGAGGGGGATGACTCCGGGTGTCAGGGCGGTAAAAATACTGACCAATGGTACTGGCCCTTGGACAGGGGGGTTAGAGCATAAGGAATGCGTGAGTGAGAGAGAGGAGAAGAACGAACAGACAGAGAGAGAGAGGGGGAAGTTCGAGAGGGTAGGCTCTCGCCTACAGGAAGGCAGGGAGATGAGAACGAACAGAGACAGAGAGATGAGGAGGTTTTAGGTGTAGTCTCTGCACGAGGGAAAAGGCAGAGAGATGAAGAGAGAACGAGGGGAAGAACGAACAGAGAGAGAGAGAGGGAGGTCTGAGTGTAATCTCTGAGGAGAGAAGAGAGAGAGATGAGGGGAGGAGAGAAGAGAACCAAGTTGAAGATTTAGCATGAGATAGTCTGCAGAGGAAGGACTGAGGAGAGATGTGGAGAGAGAGAGAGAGTTGCTAATTAATGAGAAGAAAGAAAGAAAAGAAAAAAAGAAAAGAAAAGCAACATGTCCATTTGATAAGAGCAGACTAGAGAGAGAGAGAGAGAGAGTGCAATGCGTTAATGACAGAGAAAGAAAGGAGAACAGATCGATGTTGATAGTCACTGTTCTATCTGAACCGGGGGTTCGACCTCATACTTGGCCAGCGCCACTTTCATCGGCAGTCCAACCTGACCAACGCCAAGTGCCAACAGTCTCACCTGACCAGGCGGCAGCAGACCTGACCAGTGGCAGCAGTTGTGTCGTGTTGTGAAAGTGACAGTAAAAAAGAAAAAAAAAGAAAAGAAAAGGACAGTGATTCGTGAATAGTTAAGATCACCTGGCCAGGTAAAGTAGAAATCTATTTATACCCGGTTAGTTAATGATGTTTTAGATAAATGATTTTGTGAAGTTCAGGAAAGAGAGAATGTTTATTTTGTTTGATTCAATATGCATTGATGGTTCTTGCTATGATCATGTATAGTAAAGTTATAGACTTTACTAGTGGTTTGATGTGACGAATGCATGATATATGAATGAGATTGTAAGCAAGCTGTGAGTGTGTTTGGGCTGTGCGCTAGTCCTTCCTCCACTGACATCACCCGAGGTTGACAGTGTGTGTGCGCGCGCGCGCGTGTGTGTGTTAGTGTGTGTGTGAGCAAGCGTGTCCACGTGTGTGTGGGTGTGTGTGTGTGTTGTGGGGGGGGGGGGGGGGGGGGGGGGGGGGGGGTGCGTGCATGCGTGCGTGCGTGGCGTGCGTGCGTGTCCGTGTAGTTGTATATGTGTGCGTGTGCGTGTACAGGGAGGAGT
>CM031617.1:26503234-26518234 GCA_018398815.1 Conus ventricosus | reverse complement strand
ACAGCACATACACAACGTTTCTCCGACGAACACTGCCAAACTTATTTCCTTCCCCTCCAACAAACCATGCACACGCGTACAATTCTGATTCACAAAGCATTGTAATTTGTGTTCAATGTCTGGAACTGTATCAATAGTTAAAGCACACGAATTCAGGCCACAGCACTTTGTTTTTGTTTTGTTTTTCTTCCATGGACGAAACGGTTGTGCACCTCGTAAAGAATGAGCCTCTAATAAACGTCGTCATGAGTCAAGGAACAGCCGTCATTCATTTTTCTTCAGTTTGCGCGAGAGGTGGAGCTACCCTTCGGTTTGACCCAGACGTTTATTGACAACGATGCCATCAACAACCAGAACAATAAAAACAAAACAAAAACCAGTGAAGAGACAGGAGGCGGGGAACAGGCAATCTACTGTCAGTCGGTGATTGTCGAAGTCTTCGCTCTTTCATCGTCTGTCCTGTACACACCACTGGCTGCTGCTTTGCATCTCATTTCCTGCAACACTCTCGTCTGGTTTACCAGACAAACGCTTGCTCCCATCAAAGGTTGATGAGCTTGATTTATTGAACTGCTGAAATTCAGATGTACGCACAGCTACGAAGGCAAGGTGTTTTTTTCTCTCTCCTTTTAATCTGTCCTCAAAGGGCAATGATTTGTATGAGGTCGGTGACTTGCCAGGAGTGGGTTTGAAGCCGGTGGAAGTCCTAAATACAGCTAAGAAAAGCATGGCGTCACAAAATCTGGTTTCTTACAAGTATCATTTTTGGAAGATGACACAGGCCTTCTCAACAGACGGAAGCATTTGAACTTCAAAGTTCAGCGACAGTTGAGTTTCTGCATTGTTACAATCTGAACATCGCTTCTCAAGGTCTGGCACCTTCTGTTAATGCCGACACCATTGCACAGCACAAAACACGTGCAGTTCCATCTGAAAGTCTTCTGTCTTTTCCCGAGAAAGCCCCAGTCAGCAAATTGTACAGAACAGCATTCAAAAGCAATGGTTTCCAGGTCACAGACGAAACCAATGGTCTTCGCATCTCACAGACGAAATATTTCCTTTTCTGGAATGAAATGGAAAACGAAACGTAAGGGACGTTTTCCGACACTCTCTTCCGCTGTCTTACAGGTGGTTCAAGGTAAGTCCTTCGCGGACAGAAATCACTCACTGGGTTGTCACGTAGAGGTAACAAGCAAGCATACTGTGCACATGGCATCTCTCCAAGGAGAAGGTGTGGCTTCCAAAGAGGCCGACGTAGCACCGACGAAGTCTGGTCTGACTAATGGGTGGTTCTGCCTTCAACGTGCCAGAGGGATCCAGTTTATCGTCGTCCTCACAACTGTAGACACTGGCAAACTCCACCGTTCATAGCTGCTCAGTATCGTGCATATATCTTTACTTTTGTTTTGTCGTTTTTTTGACAGATTTTTTTTCTATTATTAACCAATAAAATAAATTTGCCATGAATGCGCATATTCTGCAGCTAGCGTCCACGTCATGTACACGCATATTTTTTTTTCTTTAGATATAATTCATTTTCCACTAGTTCACTTACATATGAAACTTTTCGTTCTGAAACGTTTGTTTTGAAAAATCCACTCAGACTCTCATCTTAGCACTTTTTTTTTGTGTACATACACACGTGATTTCTACAATAACTCTAAGCAACCCCAACTCCTTTGACGCGAATGACTGGTTGTCTGTCCCTTTCTGCCACCGAACGCAGTCGAAGACATCAGCTTCTTCGTTCTGATTCACAAAACCCGGATTCAGACTCTGAGAATGCCCGAGACATTCCTACCCCTCCTTTTGGTCAGAACACGAATGCAGTCGCCTGTCACACGGGAGATTTCTGAAAACGACCACGAGGTGAGACGAGCGCGCGCTCAGCCCTACTGTCCGTCCAATCCTAGACGAGCTTTCGCTCAGTACCCGTACGTCACATGAGGGTTGGCAAAGTGCATGGACTGCTGCGACGTGGTCGGAGGAGGGGGCGGAAGGGTCTGGGGGTTGTTGTGGCAGGACAGGGACTGGGACACGGAGGTGAAGTCGGAGCCAAAGTCCAAGGAAGGCGCGGGGGTCTTGGGCGCTTTGTGGGACCCCGGAGCCCCCGTCAGCGCCCCGTGCAGGGAGGCCGGCGGCAGGGAGCCGTGCATCGTCACCGCGGGGTTCCCACCACACCCCGCCCCGCTGCTGCTGGTGAGGGTGGCGGTCAGGGTGCCGCCGCCCGTGTTGTTGGTGGCGGTGGTGGTGGGGCTGGAGTGGTGGTGGTGGTAGCTGTTGTAGAAGCCGGCGTCGCGGTCGGCGGTGGGCACGGGCAGGTGGTGGCGCTTGCTGGTGGAGGAGGGGCCGGCGCCGCACTTCTTGCGGTTCTGCAGGATGACGACGATGAGGATGAGGAGGATGAACACCAGGAAGGCTCCGGTCGGCACCCCCACGTACAGCGGCAGCTTGCTGGCCACCGAGGAGGAGGAGGAGGAGGAGGAGTTGGCGCCTTCTAGGGAGCTGCCCACGTGACCTGCTGCACATAGACAGGGTGGGTGCACACACTAAGGATCAGGTTTGATTTTCACAGCTGAACAAAGTTTGGGGCACGACGCCCCTGTAATTCATAGAATCATATAACAGTTTGTGAGTCATTAATTTGATCTTTCGGCTCCCAAAACCAGTAAAACGCCGAATCAGCATTCAGTCTATATCAAGATGACATCTAAGATCGTAGCAAAGTAAACGTTTCAGATTTGATTCTCAACTAGAGTCCTAAAATCTCCCTCTCTCTCTGTCTCTCTCTCTCTCACCCTCTCTCTCTCGTCTGTCTCTGTGTCTGTCAGTATGTGTGTGTGTGTGTGTGTGTGTGTGTGTGTGTGTGTGTGTATGTGTGTGTGTGTGTGTGTGTGTGTGTGTGTTGTCTGTTTCCGACTCTGTGTGTGTGTGTGTGTGTGTGTGTGTGTGTGTGTGTTGTCTGTCTCTGACTGTATCTGTCTGTCTCTCCCCCCCCCTCCCCCCCACTCCTCTTCCTCTCTCTCTCTCGTGCAGTCTTTCTCTCCCCTCATTCCCCACCCCCACCCCACCCCTCCTGTACTGACCAGGTACCACGGACAGGTAGGCTGACCGCAGGCTGAATCCCATGTTGTTGGCGCCCAGGCAGATGTACATGCCGGCGTCCCGATGCGTGGCCCTCTGGATGACCAGCTTGTTGAGGTACGAACCGTCGGGCCCAGACCACACCTCGCCGGCCGTCCTTAGCACCATGAACTTTTGACCCTTGACCTCGATCGTGCGGTTCTTCGCCTGGCTGCTCTCCGGGTCGTCCACCCGCTTCAGCCACTGGGGAAGGAAGAGCAGAGAGGGATGGGATTAGTATTGTCACGATCGACTCCGAACCCCAAACAAGAGACGGGTACACCTGTCTTGTGTTACTGGACTTGACACAACATCGATTACTATACTCTTCTACCCCCCCCCCCCCCCCTCCACCGAAACACACACACACAAAAAAAACAAACACAAAAAACAACTAGGTTGAACAAAGATGTAGAAGGGAGACAATCAATATCTCATCTCGATTTTCCTCCATTCGCCTTTGTCACACTCCCGTTCGGATGCGCCGTTACCAACCATTCCTGCACGAGAGAATTGTTCAGTTGGCTGAGCCGCCCTCCTAAGTAACCGTATGTATGGCAGCAGCTTCTCGTCAGCTGTTCTACGGTCGGACATTTTTCTCTGCACGTAGCCGCTTGCCCGCACGTCCATCACCGTGTGTGTGCGCGCTTCAAATTTGACAGTGTGACACTATAAGCAGCGATGTGTGGCGAGAAGAGGGCAGATCCGTAAACAGAAGGCAGACACAAAGCCAGTCAGAACAACAGGAAGTGGTGAATGCCTTCCGTATGCCAGTCAGAACAACAGGAAGTGGTGAATGCCTTCCGCATGTCAGTCAGAACAACAGGAAGTGGTGAATGCCTTCCGTGTGCCAGTCAGAACAACAGGAAGTGGTGAATGCCTTCTGTATAGCCAGTCAGAACAACAGGAAGTTGTGAAATGCCTTCTATATGCACAATGAAACTCCAATCAGCGAAAGGCAAAAATACCAATCCTGTCTCCTCTTTATCTTTCGTTGAAAGCTGAGCGACTGCAGGCGGAGAGAGAACAAAAGCTGTGTCACTACACCGCTAAACGCATGTGAAACGCACACATGACAATAAAGAACCGGTGCATTTTGATCCTGAAACATGTCTTGCCTGTGAAATCCTCTACAGACATTTGTGTGTGTGCGTGTGGTCATTTGGTCGTTCTATTAGTTTGGCGGTGTCGAGAACCTTGTGGGTCGAATCGCGTCGCATGCAATGGTATGGTCATTTCTTCCGTTTCATTCGTTTGACCAGGCTTTTGACACCCCCCCCCCCCCAAAAAAAAAAAAAAAAAAAAAAACAGAAAAAAAAAACAGAAAAAAAAGAAGAAAAAAAAAACTGACCATGAAATGAGTGGATCTAGCTGTTTATGGTGCTCACTTGGAAAAAAACAACTGGAAACGGGAACATTGGGAGAAAATGCCGACTGAAAAGAAACAATAAATGAAAAAGTGGTGGCATACATAGGACAATGATGATAACTTGGGAGAAACGCAAAGAAAAGAAAGAACGAAAGACAGGAAAAGAAAAAAAGGTAAATAAAAAAGTGGAGGGGGGAGTGTGTGTGTGTGTGTGTGTGTGTGTGTGTGTGTGTGTGTGTGTGTGGAATGTATGCAATAGTAATCGATGCGAAACTCGCAACAAACAAACAAAAAATGCTGAAGCGTGGATATGTATAACTAACTCTCTCTCTCTCTCTTTCTCTCTCTATCACACACACACACACACACGCGCGCGCGCGCGCGCACACACACACAAACAATTTCCCAAACCAGGACGCAATTTCCTGCACTTTGTAATACCATCCCTTCAAAAATATACACACATGAACAATAAAATAGCAATTTCAACTGAAGTTGAAATAAAAATAAAAGAAAAAGAAAAAAGACAACAACAAATACTTAATGAAAGTTGGCAGCTACAATAATGACCAAGTTCCGGAAGTTGCGTCTTTCTGATGCCTACATTTCTTACGTTTTCCAAATCCAAATGTAGACCAAATTCTAACCACTTTGTAATCGCATTGCGTCATAGCATTTTTTTTTTTTTTAAAGAAAGGACAGTAGCAAAAGAAAGAATGAAGAAGAAAAAAAGGATAAGAAATAAAAGACCGAAAGAATCCAATAAAGAAAGAGAAACCGAAAATAAAAGATAGAACGAAAGCGAGAGAAAGAATATAATACACGGAAGAAAGAAAGAAATACAGATGTGAAGAATTGAAGAAAGAAAGAAATAAGATGTGAAGAATTGAAGAAAGAAAGAAATAAGATGTGAAGAATTGAAGAAAGAAAGAGAACAAGTGAAAAAGACAGTCCTGGTTTAGGACACTGTATCTGTGCGTGCGTGTCTGCGTGTTTATGTGTGTGTGTGTGTGTGTGTGTGTGTGTGTGTGTGTGTGTGTGTGTCTTTGTGTGTGTGTGTGTGTGTGTGTGTGTGTGTGTGCGTGCGTGCGTGCGTGCGTGTGTGCGTGCGTGCGTGCGTGTGTGTGCGAGCGTGCGTGTGTGTGTGTGTGTGTGTGTGTGTGTGTGTGTGTGTGTGTGTGTGTGTGTTGTGTGTGTGTGCGTGCGTGCGTGCGTGCGTGCGTGCGAGCGTGCGTGCGTGCGTGCGTGTGTGCGCGAGCGTGCGTGCGCGCGTGTGTGTGTGTGTGTGTGTGTGTGTGTGTGTGTGTGTGTGTGTGTGTGTGTGTGTGCGTGCGTGCGTGCGTGCGTGCGTGTGTGCGTGCGTGCGTGTGTGTGTGTTGTGTGTATGTGTGTGTGTGTGTGTGTGTGTGTGTGTGTGAGAGAGAGAGAGAGAGAGAGAGAGAGAGAGAGAGGAGAGAGAGAGAGAGAGAGAGAGAAGCAACGAAAGAGAAGCGGTCTCAGCGGCCCACCTTGATGTGTGGCTGCACTATACTCTTGACACGACACTGGAAGGACGCCGTGCCCCCGTACTCCACGGTGGTGTTCTGCGGATGGGAGGAGATCAGCTTGGGCTTGGATCGGATCTGGTCTGGAAACACAGGTAACACACGTAGGTGTTAGTTACTGTGCAAGCTGGGGTTCATAGGAAATCCGCTTAGTTTAGGTGGGGTCTGGAAACACAGGTAACACACAGGCGTTAGTTACTGAACAAGCTGGGGTTCTGAGTAAATCTGCTTAGTTTCGGAACAGGTGGGTTTGGACACACAGGTAACACACAGGTGTTAGTCCCTGAACAAGCTGGGGTTCTGAGGAAATCTGCTTAGTTTCGGAACAGGTGGGTTTTGGACACACAGGTAACACACAGGTGTTAGTCCCTGAACAAGCTGGGGTTCTGAGGAAATCTGCTTAGTTTCGGAACAGGTTGGTTCTGGACACACAGGTAACACACAGGTGTTTACTAAACAAGCTGGGGTTCTGTGGAAATCTGCTGAGTTTAGGTTGCGTCAGGAAAGACAGATAACAACCAGGGTTAACTTAACAAGCTCGTGTTCTGATGACATTTCTTTTTTCTTAAGTGATGAGACGGGAAACACAAGTAGCACAAAGGATTAATGTACGTGACATTCTGAGGAAATCTGCTTCGGTTTTTTTTTTTTTTTTTAATTAACTGGGTTTAGAAACACTAGTATTGCACAAAATTCATATGTGGTGTTCTGAGAGTATGAAGTGGGATCAACAACAATCTGATCTAGAAAACTTTTTTTTTTAAAAAGAAAGAAAAGATTTGCGAACTCTGTAGTAGCTTTGGTTTTTGTTTTGTTATGTTTTGTTTTTATCAACAAAGCCCAACCTGCCACCGCGCTTGTCACAGGTGACAGCTATCAACTCGGGCAGGAAAGAAAAACCCGTCACATTCTGAACAGGTCAGATCATCAAAACAGATTATATCCCGAGAGAGGAACATACAACAAAAGCAAGTTAAGGACAGAGCGCCTGAACTATTAACATCGTACGGCATACAGAACATGGTTGTGATGAGATCTCCGGGCATTCCCGTTGGTTTCTCAATCTCTGACTGAAAAACAATCGTAATCAATCAAAGAACAATTTAAATGCCACCACACACACACACACACACACACACACACACACACACACACACAAGCACGAAAAGTCATACGAGCAAAAAGACACTGCATAAGAGACAGCTTGCCTCCACTCTGGACCGTTGTACAATTTTCACCACCTAACTCCCAGATCACAACAACAACAACAACAACAACAAAAGGCCAGTAGGTTACGAATAACGTTTAGGAAACAAATGTAGTTTCAAGATCGAGAACAGAAAGACGGTTCGCGAAGACAGAAAAGAAACAGTAGACGACAGTACGGAAAGACAAACACTAGAAATATGAATAAATACAGGCCGAGTCAAAGAAAATGACGGAAAAGAGAAAGTGATCAGCACAGAATATTCAGAAGGCCCCCCACTTCAATAATATGTAGGTGTGCTCATGAGGAATACTTATTGTATCCTCGTACAGGGCCGCTTGGTTATTCCATCTTAAATCAACATTAAAATGCGTAACCAATAAATGCTGCATGTAGGCGCTCACAGACACAAGTACGCGCGCGCGCGCACACACACACACACACACACACACACGCGCGCACGCACACACACACACACATACACACTCGGTCAATCACCCCAGCCTACTGAGGTAATGGTGTGAGCGCTAGTATCTTCACCGGACGGTCTGTTTCGCCCTCTCAGCACTTCGTCAGAGGGCTGCCCTACTATCATCAAAGAAACACACACAAGGGCTCTTCACCGCCTAAAGCACTGCACTCGGTGATAACGACACCATCTTGATGTTTTGAAAGATAACACGCCCGAATCACTTTTGTCTTTTTGTGTTGTGATCACTGTTTTTTCTTCTTTTTCTTTTTTGTCTTCTTCTGTCTTCTCGCTCTCTCTCTGTCTCTCTGGTTTTTGTTTCTCTCTCTCTCTCTCTCTCCTCTCTCTCTCTCTCTCTCTCTAGCAACTTCTTAGTAGGTTTACAATCATAACTTGTTTCATTGTTAATTCGTCTTATGCAAATAAGTATGAAATTTGATCTACTAGTCAGAGCAATAGTTGAAGCAATTCTTGTCGTCTTTTTTTTTTTTTTTTTTTTACTTCCTTTGACATGATGTGTTTACCCCCTTTAGTCAGGGCTTTGGGCTATACTGAATAGATTACTCGTGTTCATACACACACACACACACACACACACACACACAACTTCTGTGTGTGTGTGTGTGTGTGTGTGTGTGTGTGTGTGTGTGTCCGCGTGGAGGGGGTATAAATAGCCGTACTTTAGACACATCAACCAGTCTTTATTGTGAATATGTAGTGTTTCTAACTGACAACCTCTCCCTCCACACACACACACACACACCCGTACCTGATGCACTCTGAAAGATGCACCAAAAGAGTGCTAACAAAAGACACAAAATCTGGTTGGCCACACACACTGACAGGCGGCTGACCTATAACCTCCAGGCGGTAGGTGTGATTCACGTGGCCCAGGCGGTTGGCCACCATGCACGTGTAGTGCCCCGTGTCCGACTCCTGCACGTGCGTCAGCTTCAGGATCCACAGCGGCCGCCTCCGCCCCGCCCCCTCCTCCACCTCCCCGTCCTCCTCCTCCTCCTCCGGCTCCCCCTCCCCTTCCATCAGCTGGTCATCCTTGAACCAGGACACGTGGGGCTCGGGGTTGCCGCGCGCGCGGCACTTGAGGCGGACCGTGCTGCCCACTGGCCGAACGATGTCCTCCTTGGACATCTTGTCCGCGTCCCTGAACTCGGGAGCCACTGAAGACAGGGAAAGGTCAAAATAGGGGTCAAGGACAAAGCTTTTTTTTCCCTTTTTTTTTGGGGGGGGGGGGGGGAAGCAAAAGTGCACTTCAAGTACCCCCCCCCCCCCGCCCCCTTGTCCACTGCACTGTTAATCAATTATTATTTCTCACCCTACCTCCCCCATACAGGGCTACCACAGTAACGGGAAGACGGAACAGGTTGCAGCATCACTAAACGCAGGACAACGTACAAGCGAATACACACAAAAAGGTAGTATTGCAGATTTAATGTTGAATACCAAACAGACAAGTAAACCTTCGACAGAATGACATAGCAGTCACAGCTTGGTGTCTTTCCCAAGCTGAAGCCAACTTTTCGTGCCACTGGTTTGTCGTTCAAATCTCTCCACATCAAGAGCGAGCTTTATCTGACGGGAAGTAAAGAGGAAAGAAGGCAAAAGGATGCTTATTCATGAAGAACAGGATATCTCTGTGAATATTGTTTGTTTACTCTTACCAAGCAGGGAAGAGAGAGAGAGAGAGAGAGAGAGAGAGAGAGGAGAGAGAGAGAGAGAGAGAGAGAGAGAGAGAGAGAGAGAGATGTATAGCATGTATATCCTTCATCGCACGCACCTTTCAAATACTGTGGTACAGAACCTTTCTTTTTTGCTTAGACTTTCCATATATATACTTACGATGAGGATGAAGACAAAGAACAGGCCCGCCAACACAAGAGAAATAAAAGGAACAAAGCCACACACACACCACACACACACCACCCACCCCTTTCCCATTCACCCACCCGCCCACACAAGTAAAACAACAACAAAAACCGAAAGACAACAAAAACCGAAAGACAAGAAGATGCAGACCATTGAAGCCAAGGTCACCCTGCACATACATACACACCAAAATGAACTTACTTCCGTCTTTGGTCAGGTCTTCGTTGGGGGACCTGGGGAACGTACTGTCCTGCTGCTGCACCATACCGTTCTTCTCGTCTGCAACAACAACATTAACAACAACAATAACTCACCAGTCAGCGTGGGGACTACAAACTTTACACGTGACCGGACGAGTCACTTGGCACCTGTGTAAGTAGAGCGTTGGGTCTTGCATGATGTCAGACACGAACACTTTTACAGCAGACTCAATGAAAACCTTGTTCAGTGATACCCTTAATTTTGTTATGAGTTTTTGAAAGAGGTTTACATTTATTTTTATCTAAGATTTTAAAGATATTCTAGCGCGCGCGTGTGTGTATTTAGAAAACCTGTTTTAATTCTGTGTGTGCGTGTGTGTTGTGTGTGTGTGTGTGTGTGTGCGTGTGTGTGTGTGTGTGCGTGCGTGCGTGCGTGCGTGCGTGTGTGCGTGTGTGTGTGTGTGTGTGTGGGGAGGTACCTATAGGTCTATTCCCTTTAGGTCTATTCCTTCAAGGTCTATTCCCTTTAAGTCTATTCCAACCCTAACCCTAACCCTTTCAGTCTATTCCAACCCTAACCCTAACCCTTTAAATCTATTCCAACCCTAACCCTAACCCTTTAAATCTATTCCAACCCTAACCCTAACCCTTGTTCCTAGAAGGAATAGACTTAAAGGGAATAGACCTTGAAGGAATAGACCTAAAGGGAATAGACCTAAAGGGAATAGACCTAAAGGGCCGCCCCCGTGTGTGTGTGTGTGTGTGTGTGCGCGCGCGCGCACGCGCGCGCGTTTAAATCTGCGTTGAAAGCGGACTTCAAGGAGGTGAGAGCCCTGATAAGGCCCTTTGCGATCGGCTGAGCTACAAGCAACGTGAACTGAATCGAATCAGCAAGAACTACCGAACTGATCTTAATAAAAAGAAGAAAAAATCACGCTCATTATATTGTACTGACAAGCACCAGTTTGTAAAATGAAACGTGGATCCGAAACCTTGAGATAAATAAGCAAAATACCATTCAAAAGAGAGGGGAGGTCGCGGTGATACTCTTTCAGTCACTGTGAGACCAACACACTGGAGTTGAGCTGGAAAACCTAAAACTAACACCCAAATGCAGTGAGACTAATAACGATTTCAGTTAGGGAACAGGTTCGGTGCGTCCGTTGCGAGTTTTCGAGTTATACCAAGAGATACCTGACGGATTCGGGTTGGGTTTGGGTGAAGTGAAGAGGATCGTTTAAAACCTTCGCGAAGTCCAGTCTGTTGAGAGACTTTCTCGTTGACTTTGGGATGAAGCCTAACACACCAGTGTCTGCCAGATACACCAAGTGAAAACACATCAGAAGACAGAGTTAGAGTGACCAGGAGGTAAAGACCTTTCCCTCTGTTCGCATGTCAAGAACGAATGGGAAAAATTGTGGCTTGGTGAAGAAAGAAACGTGTTTCCCCCACTTCCCCGATTTCCCCCTTTTAAAAAAAAGAACCCTGTCTTTCTATATTTCTTTTCAATTCTCAAACAAACCACACACACACACACGCGCGCACGCGCGCGCGCGCGCGCACACACACACACACACACACACACACACACGCCGCACGCGCGCGCGCGCCTCCTCCCTTCATAAATATCACCACTACCACTTCCATCACCGCCCCATCAAAAACCTCTCTCTCTCTCTCTGTCTCGCAGACGAAAAAAGAAGTATACCCCAAATCACACAAAACGTCTATTATTAAAAAGCACGAGACCTGGAGGTCACAGGACCTGTCAGTCATCCCGCGCGCCGACATGTCGACCCACAACCTCCGGCAACGACAGGGGAGGAGAGGAAGGGGGAGGGGAGGAAAAGAAGAAGGGGGGGGGGGGGGGGGGGGGAGGAGGGGGGAATAAGGATGGATGGAAGGAGGAATAAAACAATCATCAGAATAACGCACCGATAATCGACTTCAAGTCGTTTGGGTTCCCAGCCGCAACAGGGGGGTTTCAGGGACCTGTGTGATTACGGGACATGGATAGGGTTGGTCTTGCCACAGACCCCTACCCTCCCCCCCCCCCCCCCCCCCTGCCCCACTTCCCCTCCCCTCATCCCCATCCCACTCCCCCCACCCTACCCCACTCCCTTCTCCTCTCGACCACTTCTCCCTCCCCCCCCCTCCTCCTCCTTTTCCCCAGCATCTCTTCTCAGTTCGCTACAGGTCCTTTTCTTTCTCTCTCTCTTTTTTAGTACTACGCTTACCTCCCCATGATTTCACCTCCTCTTCCCCCCCCCCCGTCCCCTACCCTCCCTTTCCCCTCGCCTCCCTCTTCCCACCCCACCCCCAGCTCACTCGATGAGTTCTTGTGACCGCTGGTGAGGGGTTAGGAAACCTGCGCCGCCTGAGAAGGGGGCGGAGGAGGTGTAAAGAGTCCGACTTCAAAGAGAGTTGGATTGGGGGTGGAGGGTAAAGGGAAGGGGCGACGTGGGGAGGGGGGGGGGTTACGGAAGGACAACCGGAGGAGTGACAGGACAGGAGTGGGGAGAGAGGGCAGAAGGGAGGTGCGAAGAGGGACAGGGTGGGAGAGAGGGACAGGGTGGGTAGCGGGTGACGATGAGTGAGCAGGTGCAATGGTAGTGTAAAAGTGGGGATGGGGACGGCGCAGGGATGGGGTAGAAGGCCAACAGGGACTTCTGAGTCGTACTCGCTCTCTCTCTCTCAGATGTCTTTTTCCCAGTGTGAGTGTGAGACTGTGTCTGGGCGTGCGCACGCGTGCATATATGTGTGTGTGTGTGTGTGTGTGTGTGTGTGTGTGTGTGTGTGTGCGTGCGTGCGTGCGTGCGTGCGCGCACGAAAGTTTGTGTGTGTATGTGCGTGTGAGTGTGTGTGTGTGCGAGTGCGTGCGTGCGTGCGTGCGCGCGCGCTCGTGTGTGTGTGTGTGTGTGTGTGTGTGCGTGCGTGTGTGTGTGTGTGTGTGTGTGCGTGCGCGCGCGAGGGCTGGGATGGAGAAGGTGGGAGGGAAGAAGCGGGTGTGATGGGGGTGGGGATGGAAATAGGGGGTGTCACTGCCGCTGTAACAGGCATCAGTTCCTAACCAGCGACCATTGACAAGCCTGTTTACCCCGCTTAATAAACAACATCCTTAGGATGGAAACACTGAAAAAGTCTGCCGGAGAGTGTGTGCACGCACGCACACATACACAAATAAATAAGTAAACACAGACACACACAGACACAAAAATAAACCACATACACATACACACACACACACACACACACACACACACACACACTGCCTGCATGATCTCACGTGTGACCCAAGGACAAGGCCGGTCCGTTGTTTACGGATCATTTCTCATGTCCGTGACAACAGTCCAAAACCACTCCAATATCCCTCCATGGAGCACTTGTCGGGCACTTGCCTTCCACAACTTTATTGATCTTTTCATTCCGCAAAGGAGACCATCGCGCTGGAGAGAGGAGGTGGGGGTGAGGTGGAGTGCGGTGACAACGATGTCAATCATTACAATAAAGATAGTTCTTTTCAGTTACACACACACACACACACGCGCGCGCGCGCACACACGCATAGAGAGAGAGAGAGAGAGAGAGAGAGAGAGAGAGAGAGAGAGAGAGAATGAATCGGTCGCATCAAGTTGAAGAAATCACTTGGTATGCTTACAGTGTTTATTATAGTTATCATTACTATAATCATTATCACTATTATTATCACTATCATCATCATTACTGACATTATTTATTTTCTTTATTTTATTTTTTGTATTACTTCTACCAATATGCAAGTAGAATCAGTGACCACTGAACGATCTCACTTCAGTCTGGATCTTTTCATCGTAAACTGCCCGCTTTCACGGTCACTTTTTCTCCATCCTCGTCCGAAAAAAATCCTGGTCTTCCTACTGAAAATTGTCGGCTGACATGCGACTTTTGAACTTTCACTTTCGTTGTGTGAAGTTCGCACACTGCGCTTGATCAAACATGAACAAAGAAGTGTAGCACGCCAGGCAAAAGGGGTTTTACGAGAGAAGACAACGCAGCTCTCGATCGTGACAATACACTTTTCACTGCCAATTCGAGATTCCACCAATCTTCCTTCACTGGCTGAAGAAACAGAACGCCTGAAGATACCGTATTCCTCGTCGTTAAGAATTCTGCCGAATCTCTTCCAATTACAGGTCTACTGTTTGGAGATGATTTGCCGTATGAGCGAAATCTGCGAAAGTTCATATGGACGACAGAGCCGTAGTGATTTAAATGTGTTCCAAGGTGGTCCTCCATAAGGTTAGTTAGTAACAGCTCCATGCTGATAATGCAGAGTCGCTCGTTCAAGCTCCTGCGTGGCCGCCACAGCGGGTTCCGATTTTACGGAAAGACAAACACAATCAAACAGTAAGTACATTAATCCCCCCACCCCCTTCGGTTTTTTATAATGGTACTTTCCCTATTTTCTTCAATATACACAATTTGACAATCAGCTAGTGGTCCCATGCACCCTCTGCAGTTTTTAAGTTACTGCTGCACTCTCAGTGAAAAGGAGACTGTGCTGGGCGATGGGTATCACGTGCTTTCTACCACGGATACAGATGCTCAATTTTCGTATTGTATTTGTATTGTTTGTTTCCTCCTCCTCCTCTCTCTCTCTCTCTCTCTTTCTTCATTACCATCATCATTATTTACCCATATCGGAGCTGTTTATATATATATAATATTGAATTAAAAACAAAGCTTGCTCTTATGTCTTAGATTGTAGAAACAGACGGAGATAAGCATTCATATCTGCAGTGGAAGATAATTCTGCCTAACTAACAGTATGTGCTTGAGTGGGTGAATGGGAAAAAATAAAATAAATGCTTCTCAAAATGAGCCTTCAGCAAGCTTACAGTCTCCAAGGGGGAGACAACCTCCAATAAGGAGGGAAACTCACTGACATATAACTCCTGGTCAGATACCGATATTTCGAAACCTGATTGTTTCTCCTCAGTGACCGCGGAAAGTGGTAATTAGACTCCTCTGCCTTTTCAGTTTTAAGAAGAATGCTATCCCAGAAAAGGCTGGTGTGCAATACCGCAGAATGTTTAATACCGTAGTATGTTTGTTGAGTTTTCAAAAAAACCCAACCAAAGGTGCCACCTAAGAAGCAAAAGAAAATCATGAAAGAGCAAAACAAGCTACATTTTCCTTGTGAAAAGTAGAAAATATAAAAAGAT
>CM031617.1:26453234-26468234 GCA_018398815.1 Conus ventricosus | reverse complement strand
TCAGCTGAAACGGAATCAAAAAATGTTCAAGCACAGAACAATTCAAAATCAGCCACACGATCTTGTTTCTTCTTCTTCTTTTCTGTTTTTTTTTTTTTTTTTTTTTTTTTTTTTTTGGGGGGGGGGGGGGGGGTTCTTTTGTTTTATTTATTTATTTATTTTTTTTTTGCTTGCTTGCTTGCTTGTCTGTTGCTGACCATCATTTTCGACTGCAAAACTGCATACTACACTTATAGACGGACAATAGATAGGATATGTCCTTATCAGTCCTACTAACTCAACAGAACGAACGCAGTTCGAATGGCGCAGACGATGTGCATGGTGGCCACAGGCATATAAAGAACAGCGTGTGGCGGCACTAAACCAAAAGGCCGACGGCATAACATGCTCTCGCATTTAGGACTCGCTGCCGACATACGACTGTGACAGTGGGATACATCCCGAAAAGCGACGAACCTTTGCTGATTTTTAGATGGGGTGTTCATCGAAGGCGCGTCTGAAATCGTCGAAAAGCGCGAATTTCAACGTCCAAAACTGCCAATGTTCAGCGTCTTAAACTTCTTTCTGCAACTCTTCGGTTGATATGTACGAATTCTACTAAGGTGCGTTGCTTTTAGGGATCAATGTTGTGCGCAGCATTAAGGAGGATTTCCTGTCATAGTGGGACCATCCCCCGTTCAAGCACCTCCTTTCCGTCAAATACCAAGGACAGTACACCTGCAGAAAAAAAAAAAGAGAGAAAAAACCGAGAGTGCTCTATGATGACAAGGGAACATGCAATGTCTTTTCAATTTCAAATTAATCAGCTTCAACAATCTGACGGAAGGGAGCTCTCCTTCAGAACAGGGGCGCGAAAGGAAATCTTTCCACAATGGGAGATTTCACAAGATGTATAGAGCCAGGCGACTGACGTGAACCGTTTTAGTTGTTATGAAAAAAAATATGTTCTTGCCTTTTGACATTTCTCATTCGCGCTTTCAACATTCAAACTCACGCTTTGGTGCACTTTTTTCCGAGCTTATTTCACGCTTTGGGTCGTCCCCCGCTACAGTCGTACCATGAGCAGTATACTGTGCGAGTAAATAGTCCCCTCGCCGGAGGACAGTAGAGCCAGTGAACTGTTGGAGGGTCACGTGTGTCTACGCATGGCTCGAAAGAAGGTGGAGCCCAGCCCAGCCTGTCTGCCACTCCAATCTTCTCTTACCCTGAATCGAGTACCCATTCACTGCTAGGGGTAGAGAGATGGTTTGCAACCCGTGAAAATCCGACCCCGTGAGTAATTCGCTCTCACGACTGTCGGCGCAACAGCCGAACACGTTCAGCTTTAGACTGTAGACTGCGCACAGAGAATATGCACAACCTTTTCCCCGATGGTTACGTGATGCAATCTGATAAAGCGATCGTGAGAGTATGTTTAGAATTTTGATTGGAATACTGTGTCCTTGGGTGTCATTTCACCATGCCGTATGGTAACAGAGTTTATAAGGTCCTGTTTTGTTTGGTTGGTTGTTGGCTGGATGGTTTGGGTTTTTTTTTCTTCTTGTTTTGAGGGGGAAGGGGGCGTCTTTTAGTTTCCTTGTTCAATGTTCAGAGACGACTAATGCAGAGACTGGGCTAATTCTGAATGGTTAATGTATTATACATTGACTATCACCTAACAAATTTTTTTACAATGAAAAAAAAGCAGGCTATCTCAAATACAAAGTTGTGAATAGCCATAAACGTGCGTTCCTGGACAACAACAGATGCCTTTCAAATTTCTGTAAAATACTTTTAAACGAGAAACACTGCAAACATTATCCAGTGTCCCAGACGAAAAGCACTTGGGGATAAATGACCTTTACATTATCCCCTAGGAGACACTGACCAAAGGCATTTGAAATGAACATCAAAACTCCACCCTTAGAACGAGAAAGAGAAACCCCCCTCTTAAATTTTCTTTTTTTCCCCCTTTCAAAAAAAAACCCCCTTTTTTTTTTCCCTTTTTTTTTTCCCCCTTTTTTTTCCCCTTTTTTTTTTTTTTTTTCCCTTTTTAAAAGGGGTTTTTTTTTAAATTCCCCCCATTTCCCCCAAAAAAAAGGAAACACCCCCCCTTTTGAAAAGCCCGGGGCTTCCAAACCCCGGCATGAAATTTTTAAAAGGGGCCCCTTTAAATTTTTTTCCCCCAAAATTTTTTTCCCCCCCAAAACCCCCCCCAAAAAATTTTTTTGGGGGGGGGGTTTTGGGTTTTTTTTTCCTTTTGGGAAAAAAGGGGCCCCCCGGGGGGGTTTTTCCTAAAAATGGGAAAATTTAAAAAAATTTGTTTTTCCCCCCCTTTCCCACCCCCCCCAAAAAAAGGGGCCCCTTTCCCCGGTTGGTGGGGGGGGGAAAAACCCCCCCCCAAATTTCCCCCGGGGGGGGGGGCCCCCGAAAATCCCCAAAACGGATCCCCCCCCCCCCCCCGGGCCCCTTTTGGGCCCCCCCCCCCCCCCCCCCCGGGGCCCCCCCCCCCCCCCCCCCCCGCCCCCCCCCCCCCAACCCCCCTTCCCCCCCCCCCCCCCCCCCCCCCCCCCCCCCCCGGCCCCCCCCCCCTTTTCCCCAAACGGGGTTCACTGGGGCCCACCCCCTTTCCCCCGCACCCCCCCCCCCCCCCAAAAAGGGGGTTTTGGGGGGGGGAAAAGCGTTTCCCCCCGGGGGGTTTTGGGGGGGCGGGGGGGGGGGGGGGGGGTTTGGGGGGTTTTTTAAAGGGGGTTTTTCCCCGGGGGGGGGGGGGGGGGGGTTTTTTTTTTGGGGGGGGGGGGGGGGGGGGGGGGGAAAAAACCCCCCCTTTTGTTTAAAACCTTTTGCAAAAAACCCGCCCAAACCCCCTTTCTCCCAAAAGGGGGTATTTGCGAAACCCGCCCCCGGGTTTTAAAAAAAGGGGGAAAAAGATAAACCTTTCCCCCCCCCCCCCCCCCCCCCCGGGGAAAAACCCGGGAAAAAATTTTTTCCTTTTTTCCGGTTAATTTACTTGGGGAATGGGGCCCCCCCCAAAAAATTTTTGGGGGGTTTTTTGCCCAAGGGAAATTTAAAAATTTAAAAAACCCTTTTTTTTAAAAAAATTTTGTTTTGGGTTTTTGGTTTTTCCCCCCAAAAAAAATTTTTGGGGGGTTTTTTCAAAATTTTAAAGGGGAAAAGGGTTTTTTCCCCCTTTCTTTTCCCAAAAAAATAAAAATTTTGGTTTTTTAAACCCCCTTTTTTCCTTTTTTTTTTTTTTTTTTTTAAAATTTTTTCCCTTTTTTTTTTTCCCCCTTTTTTCCCCCTTTTTTAAATTTTTTTTTTTTAAATTTTTTTTTTTTTTTTTTTAAAAAAAAAAATTTTTTTTTCCCCCTTTTTCCCCCCCCCTGGGGGGGAATTTTTTTTTTCCCCCACCCCCTTTTTCCCCTAAAACCCCCTTTTTTTCCCCTTTTTTTTTTTCCCCCTTATTCTTTCATTTTTTTTCCCCCTTTTTCCCCAAATTTTTTTTTCCCCCCCTTTTTTCCTTTTTTTTTTTTTCCCTTGGGGGAAAAAATTTTTTTTTCTTTTTTTTTGGGGCCTTTTTTTCCTTTTTCTTCCTTTTTGGGGGAATTTTCTTTACCCCCCCCGGGGAAATTTATTTTTTTATTTTTCTTTGAAAACGTTGTTTTGTTTTTGGGGGTTTTCCCTCAACCCAAAAAAGGGTTTTAAAAACCAATTTCCCTTTGGTGGAAATTTTTTTAAAAAACCCCGTGGGGCCCTTTTTTTTTTTTTTTTTGGGGGAAATAAGAAATTTTCCCAAAATTGTCAAAACCCCCTTTTTTTGAAAAACTTTTGTTTCATTTCCCCAAAAATTTTTTCCCAAATTTTTTTTTAAAAACCAAAAAAAACCCTTTAAAAATTTTTTTCTACTTTTTAAAAATTTTTTTTTTTTTGGGGGGGGGGGGGGGGGGGGGGGGGGGGGGGAAATTTTTTTGGGGGTTAAGGGGGGGGGGGGGGGGGGGGGGTTTTTTTTTTTCCCCCCCGGGGGGGGGGGGGGGGGGGAAAAATTTTTTGGGTTTTTTTTTGGGGGGGGGGGGGGGGGGGAAAAAGGTTGTTTTTTTTGGGGGTTTGGGGGGGGGGGGGGGGGGGGGGGGGGGGGGGGGGGGGGGGGGGGGGGGGGGGGGGGGGGGGGGGGGGGGGGGGGGGGGGGGGGGGGGGGGGGGGGGGGGGGGGGGGGGGGGGGGGGGGGGGGGGGGGGGGGAAAAAGGGGCTCAAAGGAAAAAATTTTTATTTTAAAAAAAAGGGGGGAAACTTTTGAAAAAAAAAAATTTAATTTTTGGGGAAGGAGGAAAAAAAAGGGGGAGAAAATTTGAAAAAAGGGAGAGAGAGGAAAAGGGGAAGAGGGGGGGGGGAGGAGAGAGGAGGGGAAAAAGGGGGAAAAGATAGGGTTACGTACTGGAAAACAAAATTAAATTTTGGGGAAAAAAACCCCCTTTTCATGACGGAAAGACATCACCCCGGACTTAAAACAAAACCAACCCCCCCCCCCCCCCCCCCCCCCCCCCCCCCCCCACCCCCCCCCCCAACCCCCCCCCCCCCCCCCCCCCCCCCCCCCCCCCCCCCCCCCCCCCCCCCCCCCCCCCCCCCCCCCCCCCCCCCCCCCCCCCCCCCCCCCCCCCCCCCCCCCCCCCCCCCCCCCCCCCCCCCCCCCCCCCCCCCCCCCCCCCCCCCCCCCCCCCCCCCCCCCCCCCCCCCCCCCCCCCCCCCCCCCCCCCCCCCCCCCCCCCCCCCCCCCCAAAAACCCCCCCCCCCCCTTTTTTGGGTTTAAAAAAGAGAAAGGGAGATGAAGAAAAAGGGGGGAAAGGGGGGAGGGAGAGGAAGGGAGAAGAATGAGGGGGGGGCAAAACGAAGGAGAACATGAGGGGGGAGGTAAAGGGAAAAAAAAAGGGGGAAGAAGAAAAAAAAGGGGGGGAAGGGGGGGGGGGAAGAGAGGGGGGAGGAGGGGGGGAAAAGGGGGGAAAAAATGAGGGGGGGAAATGAAGGACCACGGGGCCGCGGGCCCCCCCGGGTTTGGGGTTTCCCGGGCGGTGGGGTCGGCGGGTTGGCCCCCGGGTTTTGGGGTTTGGGTTTTGGGGGGTTTTTTGGGGGGGTTTGGGTGGGGTTTTTGGGGGAAAAAAAAAGGGAACCCGAGAAAGAAAGGGAAACCCGGAAGAAAAAAGGGAGAAAGGGGGGTGGGGGAGGACACAAAGACAAAAATTAAAGAAAGGGGAAAAAGGAAAGAAGAAAAAATGGCAGGGAAAAACCCAAGGTCAACGTCATTCCCTCCAGGCAAAACGGAGAAAAGGGGCCACCCTTTTTTGGGGCCCGGCCCTGAGGCCCGCGCCAACCCAAAAGGCACCCGAAAAACCGAAAAAAGAGTTCCCCGGGGACCGACAGGGGTACCCCAAACCCCAAGCCCCCCGCGGGTTTTTTTGAAAGGGACCAAAAACCCCCACCCCCCAAAACCAAAGGCAAAAACGCCCGACGGGGAAAAAAAGGGGCCCCCCCAAATGTTAGAAAACCCCCCCGGGGGGAAAAACAGGGGGAAACCAGGAAAAAAAAGCACCCGCGAGGAACTAAAGTTGAAACCCTAGAAGAAACCCGCTCCCCGAGAACAACAAAAAAACCCGACGGGAAAAACTTTTAACAACAAAAAAAACAAAAACAGGGGAAAACGTAACAAACAAAAAACGACCATGGGGGATTCCCCTTCAAAAAAGCAAAAAAAAAAAAAACAGACCATAGTTTTTGGGTCCCCAAAAAACACCGAAAAAAAAAAACAAAAAAACCCCTTTCCCCCCCCCCAAAAACAAAACCATAGACCCCCCTCCGACCTTGTTTTTTTTCATGCAAACCAAAACCAAACCCCCCCAAAACAACATAAGACAAACACATAGGACGCGCCCAAAAACAAAAAGACCCCAGAAGGGACCACCACCCAAACATGCGAAAGCGCCAGCCCCACCACCCTCCCGAAAACACCAAACCAGCCAACACATCAACACCACCACCAAAGAAAACCAAAAAGACCAAAGAAGAAAAAGGCAACACCTTTTTCATTTCACAAAAAAAAACAAAAACCAAAAAAACCCATAACATCAAAATATCAAAAAAAAAAAAAAACAAAATTAAAAACCTTTTTTCAACAACCAATAACGTAACCACCCAAAAGACAAAAAAACAACCGAAAAAACCCCCACAAACCCAAAAATAAATCCCAACAATTCAAAAACGACAAAAAACTCAACCCCAAAAAAAACGCAAACCACAAACCCCCAGAAACCCCCCAAAAAGACAAAAAACCTCAAAACGATCAAAAAAAAACCAAACAACACACACAAAACCCCCCCATCCCAAAAACCCAAAAAACCCCAAAAAAAACAAACACATTTTAAAAAAATAAGAAAAAAAAAAAATTTTTAAAAACAACCCCCAAAAAAACAAAAACAGAGAACAAGACAAAAACCCAACCACCCCCGGGGGCACAAGCTCAACAAAACCCCAAAATAAAACAATAAAAAAACCCGTGCAAAAAAAAATAAAAGTCAAAAAACCCAGAATGACGGATGCTAAAAATTGCCCAGGCTCATTGGGGTTTAAACGCGTTAAGGTCCTCTTCATCATCAACACGGCCGTCCCGCGGAACCGTGTTTGTGATGGTGTTTTGCAGCCCTTAACAGTTCCCGGATGAATTGTGGCTGAGCGAGCTTTGGTTTTATTACCCCCAGGGGGGGGTTTTGTGTTTCCATGTCCGTTGGATTTTTTTTAAATTTGTTTGTGGGGTTGTCTGTCACGGGACTTTGTACAGAAGGAAGGAGCCTTTTTTCAACAGACAGACACACGGAATAAGGCTCAGGACGAACTTCTTCTCTCTCTCTCTCTCTCCTCTCTCTCTCTCTCTCAAGAACTAATTAAATCGGGTGGGATTCGGGTCCCCAGATGGATCCAAGACAGTCCGCATTTTCCCCGAAGCTGGAGTATGGCTGATTTAAATGGCGGGAAAAAAAACCGGTCATACACTCGAAACTCCACCCCCTTTGTAGGGCAGATGGTTTAATACTTGCCAGTCTAACAGGGAGTGTCTGCGGAGAACCCAGCTGCGTACAGAGAAAAAAGAAGAAGTCCACCAAGATAGTACAACTTTCACAACGAAAATTTTTTCCCACGCCGTTTGGACTAAACTTTGGGGAAAGATGGAATATGGCCCATGGAACATCCCTTTTAGAATTTTGGGTTTGTGGATCCGTCGCGCGGAACAAAATTTAACGGTTTAGAATGTTTACATTTGTCCCTAAAGGTTACTACAAAAATTATACTGAACATTAGCGCTGGGAAGCTATTGGTACGAAGTGGAAACTATCTATGGCGAAACATATTTTTTACGAAATATGACAGCTTTCTAATGACATAAACGTTGACATTTTGTGTTTTGCGTGTCCTATCCATAACAAAAAGCACCCGACGTAGAAGCTCCATTCAGTCCGAACCAACTTTTCTTCCCCCGGTGGGGAAATCATTTCGTTTTCACTCTTACTTTTCCCTGTGGGGAAATCTTTGTTTTCTCTTTCTTCCCTGGTGGAGGAAATCATTTCGTGTTCACTCTTACTTCCCCTGGTGGGGAAATCATTTCGTTTTCACTCTTTTTCCCCTGGTGGGGAAAATCATTTCGTGTTCACTCTTTCTTCCCTGGTGGGGAAAACATTTCGTTTCTCATTCTTCCCTGGGGGGAAATCATTTCGTTTTCACTCTTACTTCCCTGGGGGGGAAATCTTTCGTTTTCACTCATGAATGATTTTGTGGATCCGTTTTCGTTCCCCTTTTTTGGGGGGTTTGGCTCTCCCGAATGCCTTCCAGTTTGTGTTGTTTGAACTTCATTGCCCCCACGTGCTGCTACCCTGTGTGGTTAGACTAAACGACAAGTGCCTGCCACTGTGCTACTACCCTGTGTGGGTTTGACTAAACGACAAGTGCTGCCACTGTGTACTACCCCGTGTGGTTAACTAAAAGACAATGACTGCTTCTGCTACTACCCTGTGTGGTTACAATAACGACAAGTGAAATGCTGTGAGGGGAGACGTTACGGTAAAGATGTACTCACATTATTCGGATAACTGGTATGTGGGTGGGGGAGGGGGGGGGGGGGGGGGGGGGGGGGGGGGGGGGGCAGAAAACCTGTGCCAAAAACCGTGGGGTTTTTTGGAGTTTTAAATTTTAGGAGTGAACGCATTTCTGCATAGCATGGACAATACATTCCTGCAATTTTAGTTTAATTAAAAACTGGATTTTATGTTTGTGGTGGGGGGATTTGATTCCTGGCACAAAACGCAGAGAGGAGGAGAGAAAAGAGAGAGAGGGGGGAAAGGAAGGGAGAAGGAGAGAGAGAGGAGAGGAAAAGAGAGAATGGGGGGAAAAGTAAGATAGGTTACGTACTCGGAACTCGAAATTGAATGTTTGGATGTCAACAGCCCTTTCAGACGGAAAAGACATCCTACCACGTAACTATAATAAAGGAAATAACACACACACACAAGCGGGCACGGCTCGCGCCACTCACACAAACACAGCCCCCCCCCCCCCCCCCCCCCCCCCCCCCCCCCCCCCCCCCCCCCCCCCCCCCCCCCCCCCCCCCCCCCCCCCCCCCCCCCCCCCCCCCCCCCCCCCCCCCCCCCCCCCCCCCCCCCCCCCCCCCCCCCCCCACAAACACCAAACAAATTCGGATCGTTAGATAGGTAACGGTTATCCGATGTAAGAAGAGAGAAGAGAGAGAAGAGAAAGGGAAGAGAGAGACTCAGTGAGGGAAGGCAGCGAGACGGAACGATGTGAGAAAGGGGAGGGGAAGGAGGAAAAAAGGAACAGATAAAGAGAAGAGAGAAGGGAAAAAGAGAAGGGATGAGTGAGGGGAGAGGGAGAGAGAGTGAGAGAGAGGAGAGAGAGGAGAGAGAGAGAGGGGGAGGGGGAGAGGAAGTGACTGGGAAGGGGAGAAATAGAAGGAATATCAAGTGGGGCCGCGCGGCGCGCAACGTGGTGGTGCGGTGGTGCGTGTGCGTGATGCGTGGTGCGTGCGTGCGTGCGCGCGCGCGCGCGTGTGTGTGTGTGTGTGGTGTGTGTGTGGTGTGTGGTTGTGTTGTGTGGGGTGCGTTGGTGTGTGTTGGGTGAGAGAAGGAATGCAGAGAGAGGAGAGAAGGCGATGCGGAAAGGAGTGGAAAGGGGGGTATGTGGGGGAGAGGACACGAGGGCGAATTGGAAGAAGAGACAAAGCGACAAAAGAGAACTATCGGGGAGCAGCACAGAGGTCAAGGGGAAACACACTCCGAGGACAATGACAGTGTAGTTAAACTGATGCTGCAAACGGGAGGGGGGCACCGTAGAGGCCCGCGTCATCATGTGCACTTACGTATCCGTAACTGACCGTCCTGGTCACCTGCACAGGTACCCCCACCAGTCAGTCGTTATATGTCAGGTTACATCCCCATCCCATGGGCCAAGAACAAAGATAACCAACGAGGTAAGGGCCACCCCGTGATAACCTGGGGAAATAATCGGGATAACCAGGAAAAAAAAAGATCACCCGAACGAGGGGTTTAAATAAACTTGACAACCTGAGCAAGATAACCAGACGAAGGTAACCACGAGATAACTAGACAAAGATAACCCGACGAGGATAACTTGGTGTAGACAACCAAAGATACACAAACGAGGGAAACAGCGATAAGCATAAGGCAAAAATAATCAGACCATGGGTGAGTTCATGGGTCAAAGCATAAGGCAAAAATAATCAGACCATGGGTGAGTTCATGGGTCAAAACACCGATATTACATGTACCTGTCCTCAGCCAGGCAAAACCGATGAAGAGCCACCTGCTGCGTACTAGTTCTTTTGCAGTCTGTCAGCCAGCCAGCCAGCCAGCCAGACAGACATGCAGCCAGCCAGCCAGCCAGACAGACATGCAGAAAGACAGCCAGCCAGACAGACATGCAGAAAGACAGCCGAGACATGCAGCCAGCCAGCCCGCCAGACATGCAGAAAGACAGCCAGCCAGCCAGCCAGACATGCAGAAAGACAGCCAGCCAGCCAGACAGGCATGCAGACAGCCAGCCAGCCAGACAGACAGACATGCAGACAGACAGGCAGACAGTAAGACAGAAGGCAACACCTTGCTCCATTTCCAGCAGGGAAACAAAAACAACCCAAACAACGACGCCATCAACATCAAAATCATCAACAAAAAGACAAAAACCAGCAAAACTGTAACACCTACGACAACACGACCAATAACGTCATCAGTATCACATCCTCAACAAACGACAAAAACAGCAACACTGTAACACCTACGACAACACGACCAATAACGTCATCAGTATCACATCCTCAACAAACGACAAAAACAGCAACACTGTAACACCTACGACAACACGACCAATAACGTCATCAGTATCACATCCTCAACAAACGACAAAAACAGCAAAACCGTATCAATTACGACAATATCAACGACACGATCAATGCCCCATCATCATCAAATCGACAAGAAAACCTAAAACAACAAACACATTAACAACATAATAATGATAAACATAAACATCATTAACGACTAGGACGAGACCCGCAAAACACTAATAACAGTATTGACACAAGAGGATCAACACCAACACCATCAACAATGACGACAAGTCTGCAACGAACTATCACCTACAATACCACTAACAACATCATCGACAACAACAACAAGACCTGCAAAACACTAACAACGTCAAACATTCACAACACAATCAACACTGATAAATCACAACAATACCATTAAAGCATTCAAATGATAGCAATACCATAACTAATCACACTGATCATCGCATCAACAACATGAAGAACCAGCAGAACACTTATAACTACAACATAAACACTGACTAATAATACGATCAACACTCACAAGCTCAGTAAAAGAGACAATATCAGAGAACTTCAAAGTCCAACAACTACACTAACGAGTAAACGACCCCGAGCACGATCAACACTGACAACACCTCCATCAAAAACAAGATCAGAAAAAGAACTGACAACAAAGTTGTCAACAACACGATCAACATGGCCTCATCCAAAACAACAAAACCATCAAAACGCTAACAAAACCAACACGACCACCAACACATTTGACACCAACAACATCTACAACAACATGATCAGCAAAATACAACCACCAACAGCACTAACACAAGTAACAACACGATCACCACCCACCCACCAACATCAGCCGAAATGACAAACAATACGATCAGCACCAACATCAAGACCAGCAAAAATTAAAACAAACAAAAACACTAACACAACACGATTAACCAGACGAACACGAACACTAAAAACACCACCACCACAAGCAACATCATCAACAAGAAGAAGACCAGCCGAGCATTAGAGCAGGTATAGGTGAGTGTTAGTCCTGTTGGCCAGTGGCCCTTAAGGACACGGTGCACCAGACCAAAGTCTGTATTTTGGTAGCAGGATGTCCGGTCATTGGCAGGAAACTTGGGCTTGGTTCCGGACGACGGGGTGCTGTCGTCTCTTGTTCTGGTTTTGGTCCAAGACCGGACTCTGGGTCCTCTTCTTTCGTCGGATTGAACTGATGTCCAGCACACGGTTCCGTCTGAACTGGTGTTCACTTTGCAGTGTTGGCCGGCCGACTGTTGGTGTCGGTGTTCTTCGCCTCCCCCCCCCCCCCTTCCCCCCACCCACCCAAAAAGGGCCCGTTTTCAGGGCTACCATGCGGCCTTCTCCGTGCTTGGGTAGCCATGGTCCAGTGCCATGTGAAGCCGCCTCAAAGAGGGAGCAGGACGGACAAGAGGGACATTTTTCTGCCCAAACCCGAGACGGGTGCCCACCGTGACGACCCGAAAACATGTTTCCCTTGCAACGGTAATCGCAGTCAGGAAGCACTCCATCGCCGACCCCCACATCTCGGATACTGTCCCTCGGCGACACAGTCTAGACCCGCCGTACCCACAGGGCCTGAACGGTTGGCTGCGCCGCCTGACACTGACCTCTCACATCAGTGCCCTCGAGAGAGAGAGATCTGCCACCTCTCCTCGGGACCCTCTGCTAGGCCGCACCGCAGCAAGCGTGAGAGCCAAACCCTAACACCACGGGTTCCTAAGAACAACAGGACCGACCTTGAAACGGGTCCAGCCGTTGTGGATGGTCTCCCCGTCCTTCTTCCACTCCATGAAGGGCGTGGGGTCCGCCTCTACTGGGCACACCAGCTTCGTGTTCTTGCCCGCTTGGCCAGGTGGCGCTGATGGGGCTTCCGCTCACCTTGGGCGGACCTGCACGTCACAGAAGGTTCACACTGACGTCATTCTTCTGTACGTCACAAGTTACATACATACTCTCTTCAGTCTTTGTCACGTCACACAGGGATACTTCTATGTCGGTCTTCTTCATAACACATGGTCATGATGACATATTTGCGTCAATCCTCTGTATGCCATAAGATACACATCCATGTCAATCGTTTGCAGGTCAAAGGGGCATTCACTTAAGTTGATCGTTTGTCACGTCACGATGCACACACTCACGTCCATCTTGTTTATGTTTCAAAGTTCTTCGTGCCATAGGATACAGCCACACCACGTCATTCTTCTGCATGTCATCAGAAGCAAACCACGGCAAGAGTTCTGCATGTCACGTCACCGTCGTGTCATTCATCCGTACATCTAAGACGTACACATCATCTCAATCTTCTGTATGTCACGCCACGAGATAAACAACCACATCAACCATGTGCACATTTTAGCGTAAACATTTATATCAGTCTTCTCCATATTAAACGGTACGAATCCGCATATAAAGTACACACGCACTGGTTAATGGGGAAATGAAGGGGTGAAAAAAAGGGCGGTGTGTGTGTGTGTGGGGGGGGGGGGGGGGGGGGGGGGGGGGGGGAGGGGGTAATTCTACAACTGAATAATCAGCAGCAAAACAAAACAAATTTAAAAAAAAAAAAAAAGAAGAAAAATGCGTCAGCAATAGAAGGGGGAAGAGGTGGAGAGGAGGGAGTGGGGACGGGGTGGGGTGGACGAGGCGCAAGGGGCGGGGTGGACGAGGCGCAAGGGGCGGGGTGGACGAGGCGCAAGGGGTGGGGTGGATGAGGCGCAAGGGGCGGGGTGGACGAGGCGCAATGGGCGGGGTGGACGAGGGCGCAAGGGGCGGGGTGGACGAGGCGCAAGGGGCGGGGTGGACGAGGCGCAAGGGGCGGGGTGGACGAGGCGCAAGGGGCGGGGTGGACGAGGCGCAAGGGGCGGGGTGGCGAGGCGCAAGGGGCGGGGTGGACGAAGCGCAAGGGGCGGGGTGGACGAGGCGCAAGGGGCGGGGTGGACGAGGCGCAAGGGGCGGGGTGGACGAGGCGCAAGGGGCGGGGTGGACGAGGCGCAAGGGGCGGGGTGGACGAGGGCAAGGGGCGGGGTGGACGAGGCGCAAGGGGTGGGGTGGACGAGGCGCAAGGGGTGGGGTGGACGAGGCGCAAGGGGTGGGGTGGATGAGGCGCAAGGGGTGGGGTGGACGAGGCGCAAGGGGTGGGGACAGGTTGAGTATTGATCACCAAACAACATAACAAGCTCTCAATAACAGACCAAGATGAGAAAGACATGTTGAGGAACGGAACTGGAGGCAGAGGGATAGAGGCTGGGGTGTGTGTGTGAAGAACATATTTTATTGCCATATGAAAACCAGAGGTTTTGTGGGGCACAGATGATCAAGTTCAGACATTCAACTAAACTAAACTAATCTAGCGTTGTCACATCTTGCAACATAACATCATTAGTAGCAGAAAGAAAAGCACAGTGTGTATCAGAGTCTGATTAAATTTTCTGTCTCCGAAGAGCAAAACACAACAGGATATACTGGGCAAGTACAGGTTGGAAGCAGTCCAATAACATAAGCTCCGAGGGTTTTGTCATGTTAGTCTGTGGTGGAAAATCAGTTTTTATTATCCTCGTCATCAGGTCATAACGTTGTTGGTCAAACGTTGTGTGTGTGTGTGTGTGTGGGGGGGGGGGGGGGGTATGCTAGTGCTCATGTTAACCCAATACTGACCCTCCCTACTTCCATCCCTCCCTTCCGCCGTACTTCCTCCATCTGAGTGATCCACCCCTGACCGTGGGGGTGGAATAACATGGTGAAGCTGAGTCATTTTCTTTGGTTTCGTGCGCTGATGGATTGTTTTGGCGCATGGCCTCTAATAGCCTTGTGACCTCTTCCGCTTCTGCACTTTCCTTCCCCCCTCTCCTCTTCCCCTTCCCTTCCGATGCGACCCTTGAGTGGGACACACACACACACACACACACACACACACTTACACACACACACACTTACACACAGCATACTCACTCACACACACACGCACACACACACACACACACACACACACACACGCGCGCGCGCGCGCGCGCGCGCGCGCGCACGCACGCACGCACGCACGCACGCACGCACGCACGCACGCACACACACACACACACACACACACACCACACACACACACACACACGTAGTGGCCTCTGAATGACGTCTCCGCACGGGCTTCAAAGTCCGTTTTGTTTTACTGATTTCTTCGCGATGTTCGTGCACTCTGAGTCAGGCCATTGTTAAAATATTTACTGCTCATTTAAAGTGAGTGTGTGGGGCTAGGGAGGAGTAAAAGAGGGGGGGGTGTGTGTGGAGGGGGGCTTGGAGAGATCATGCTTCTTATTTTGGGGGCACAGAGAGAGAGAGAGAGAGAGAGTTTTTTTAACATAAGGGGATACAGCAGAAGCAAAAAGCAGGGGCGGTCAGGAAGATGGTTTCGTCGACCAATCGCTGTTTCCCACGCATTCGCGACAGCTACAGCAGGAGCTGTAAGCGTGCACGTGGACTGGTTGTCGTCCGTGGAGACAATTCGTAAAAAAACACACGCATCGTGAGTTTCCAAGTTTTGGGCACCGATTTCAGTGCTCACACACTGAGCGTTTGAATCCCGCGGGCAC
>CM031617.1:26445734-26448234 GCA_018398815.1 Conus ventricosus | reverse complement strand
GCACACACCGCACCACACCCACACACTTGCGTGCACGCTCACACATTCACATACAACACACACTCTCGCTCACATCCACAGACGCTAGAACCATACACCCATGCACAGACGCAGCACGCACATACATGCTGCGCTAACACACACACACACACACACACACACACCCCCCCCCTCACACACACACCACACACCACACACACAAACATACCATACATGCTATCTGGCAATGCCCTTATAACCGGTTTAACCAATTTACAACTAATTCATTCACATTGTTTCTGTTGTGGGGACTGGAGAAAACTTGCATCCAGTTCCCTACTTTCAACTAACAGTGCAAGATGTTACTGTAGATTTTGTTGTTGCTATTAGAGCATTTTTGCCTGGTGTGTGCGTGCGTGTGTTCGTTGGTGCACAAATATATGTTTGCAAAGGTGTGTGTGTGTGCGTGTGTGTGTGTTGTGTGTGTGTGTAACGGCGCGCACAGCGTTCGTGCGTGATATCTCTCGTTGTGGTTTGGCTCAGGGGCTCACACTTCACCGACGAACTATGAAATCCCCACGGAGCTCAGCTCTCTCGCTGTCCCCCTCCACCCCCCCCTCCCTCCCCCCCTCCCCCCCCCCCCCCCCCCCCCCCCCCCCCCCCCCCCCCCCTCACTCCCCTGTTCATTCTACGGATGGAAAGGCGTCACACAGAGGGAGTATGCAGATTCAGTGGAGGGGTGGGGGTGAGGGGAAGGGGAAGAAGCGGGAAGCTGGGAAAGGGGTAGGGTGGTGGTCGCGGTAGTTGGGTAGAGAGAGGGACGGGACGTTGGAAATCTCCGGAGATAAGCAGTGGGCGGGGGGGGGGGGGGGGGGGAGGGGGGGGGGGGGGGAGCACAGGGGTCGGTCGAGGGACCGGGGAGAATGGAGCATGAGACAGAGGATAGCGGACAGGGGAAAGGGGAGAGAGGGGGGGGCGGGGGGGGGGCCGGCAGCGTGGGGCGGAGGGACCAGACCGTCTGTATGTTGACACAACCACAGAAACGCCTGGCTCGTCGGGTGCTCCGTACCCCACCCTTGGGATTCCAACAGGTTGTGGTTTCTTCTTCTTTTTTTTGGTGCGTGTGATCGTGATGAGTGCGCGCCGCGCGCGCCGCGCGTGTGTGTGTGTGTGTGCTGTGTGTGTGTGTGTGTGTGTGTGTGTGTGTTGTGTGTGTGTGTGCGTGTGCGCGGAGTGCTGTGTCTGTGCGTGCGAGTGTGTGTCTGTGCGTGCGAATGAGAGCGTGTGTGGGTGTGTGTGTGTGTGTGTGTGCGCGTTGAGGGTGGTGTTTCTGTACGATAGGGAGCATCAATTCAGAGTCCTGGGCGGTTGGGAGAGGGTGGGCGGAAGCACCGAAAGGAAGGGGGAGGGGGGTTGAGGGGGAACGGGTGGCATGACACGGGTTAGAGAAAGTGTGAAAAGAGTACGAGGATCAGAGGGCGAAGAACAGGCGCGAGGGGGGGGGGGGGGGGGGGGGGGGGGGGGGGGGATGAAGCGGATATGACATGAAAGGGGTAGCGAGGGAAGGAGGGAGGATGTGGTGGTGAAATAGGGATGAGGGAGGAGCAAACAACGGAAACATGAAACACACACACACACACACACACCACCAACTCACACACACACAAACATCAAAATCATTATAAAAAAAATTTGCTTCATCATTGTGTATAATCGACAAGGATTCAATGTCCCACCGGCAGTTGTTTTTTTTCTTTACCTACTATTACTTGTTTTTCTTCACACAACACACCCACACACCACAACACACACATCAAAACATACACACAAAATCACGCACGCGCGCGCGCGCACACACTCCACTCATTACACCATATACCAGTCCTCTCTCTCTTTCTCTTCTCTCTCTCACATACACACACACGCGCGCGCGCGCACGCAGCAAGCGCGCGCGCGCGCACACACCACACACACACCACACACACACACACAACACCACACACACAGACAGAATACTAATAAGAGACAGAGTGACATGGAATACATGAACAGGGGAGGGTGGAGGGAGGGGGGGGGGGGGGACATAAAAGGACTTAAAAAACAAGGAGCGAAATAGCAGCGTCTGGCAGTCGGGAACATTGTCTGGACAATTTACTTGACACAGACACCCAGCACGTTTCCCACAGTGTTTTATTACGACATTTACAATTTCACAGTGACAGAGAAGTGTTATTCCAAGATTCCGGAATTTTCAATCAGCTTAAGAATTAGCCAGAAAACAAGGGCAAATATATCAAGTGACAATGCAAATGATCATCAATCAAAATCATTCCTCGATCCCCGAAATTTACGCCTAGCCTTCCAGGAAAAAAAAACAGGCGATAGGATACCGCGGAGAAAGAAACCTTTCGATGTTCAGCGCGGAAGAGAAAAGTTGCTTCAAGTTTGTAGTTCAGTCAACGACTTTCTTCGACAGTAACGGTAACTGTATCGACAATGACACCTGCGTCTACGTTCGATC
>CM031617.1:26434727-26445634 GCA_018398815.1 Conus ventricosus | reverse complement strand
TTTAAAAATTTTGTGTTATTGTTTAAAAGAGGGGTTTAAATTGAGGGTTAAAGGGGGAAGAGGATTTTTATAAAATATATGTTATTTTTTGGGTAAAAGAGGGTTAATATAATATGTTATTGTTTTGGGAAAAAGAGGATTATATTAAAATGTTATTGTTTTGGGAGAAAGAGGATTAATATAATATTTTTTTTGGTAAAAAGGGGGTTAAATAATTTTTTATTGTTGGTAAAAGAGGGGTTATATATATGATGGTATTGTTTTTTTAAAAGAGGATTATAATATATGGTTAAAAAAATTTTTAAAAAAGAATTTAAAAATTTTTGAGGATATTTTTTGGGGAAAAAAAGAGATTATTAAAAAATATAATTAATGGGGTGTAAAAAAAAAAAATAAATTAGGGGTAAAAAAAGATTAAATTATTGGTTTTTTACCCAAAGATAAAATAAAGGGGAGTTTCTAAAAAAAACATAAATTTAAATATTTTAAAAACCCCCTGAAAATAAATTTTGTTTAAAAAAAAGAAAAAAATAAATGTTAAAGGACGAAACAAAAAAATAAAAAAATGTAAATAGTAACAAAACTGAAAAAATAAAGAGCCCCTGAAACAACCAAAAACATTTTAAAAAAAATTTTTTACAAAAGAATTAACATTTTAAAGGGCCCCCTCTTCCAACACAGCATAACTATAGGGCCCCCCTGTTTAACACCCAAAAAAGCATAACATAAAATAGCCCTTTGTTAAAACACACAACCAAACCAGGAACAGGTCAGTAGCCCTTGTAAAACCCCCACACGAACTCATAGGGCCCTTTTTTCAACCCCCACACACAGAACAGGTCAGAGGCCTCTCTTTAACACAACCCAAAACAGTTTAAGCCTCTCTGAAAAAAAAACACACATGAACAGGTCAGTAGCCTTCCTGTTTTAAAACCACACACATAACGTCAGTAGGGCCCCCTTTTAACACCACACGCAAACAGGTCAAGGCCTCTCTGTTAACACACACACACAGATGACAGGGCATGGGCCCTCTCTTTAACACAGGCACAGCAAAAACAGTCAGTAGGCCTCTCTGTTAACACACACACAGCTGGAACAGGTCAGTAGGCCTCTCTTTTTTTAACACACACAGCATGAACATTCAGTAGCCCTCTCTTTACACACACAGCATGAACAGGTCAGTGGGCCTCTCTGTTAACACACACAGCATGAACATTCAGTGGGCCTCTCTGTTAACACACACACAGCATGAACAGGTCATGGGCCCCTCTGTTAACACACACAGCATGAACATTTCAGCAGGCCTCTCTGTTAACACACAAAACAGCATAAAACAGGTCATGGGCCCCTCTCTGTTAACACCACACAGCAGAACAGTTCAGTAGCCTCTCTGTTAAACACACACACAACATGAACAGGTCAGTAGGCCTCTCTGTTAACACACACCACAGCATGAACAGGTCATGGGCCCTCTCTGTTAACAACACACACACATGAACATTCAGTGGGCCTCTCTGTACACACACAGCATGAACAGGTCAAACATGTAGGCCCTGTGTTGTGTGTGTGTTTTGTGTGTGTGTGGTTGTGTGTGTTTGTGTGTGTTGAGTGTGTGTGAGTGAGTGAGTGAGTTGTGTGTGTGTGTGTGTGGTTGTGGTGTGTGTTTTTTGAGTGTGTGAGTGAGTGAGTGTGTGTGTGTGTGTGGGGGGGGGGGGGGGAGGTGCCCAAACTCTAATTTGACTGAAATATAGAAATAAGTCATCCACGTTCCTCACCGCACAACTGTAATAAGCTTAAAAATATGAATTGAGAGCTTTTGCACAAAAATGGGAAGTAAATTTTATGTCACGTGCAACGCTTGCACACGCACACGTCGCACGCGCGCGCGCGCGCGGTATGGGAGCAATAAATAAGAAAACATATAAATCATCATAAATAAATATCTCAATCAATCAACAAATAAACGTTTGGCCTCGCTTCGCTCTGATATAAACTCACATCTTAGGCATATCCACGTTCAAAATCCCCCCCCCCCCCCCCCCCCCAAAAAAAAAAAAAAAAATTGTTTCCATCCAACTTGATCACCGTCCTGAAGCAGTGAAAGACAACCCTCTGTCATAAACCAAAATTTTCCAAGTGCTTGAAAAACAATGGATGAAAGAAGGTAACTGCTTTCCTTCCCATGTTCTGAATGGATTACTGACGAGGTAGGTGAAATCTGCAAATGTTATACTGTCCTTTTTGTTTTAAAATAAACCTCACCCCCCTCCCAACCCTCCCCCCCCCTTCCTCCTCTCTCTCTCTCTCTACTCTCTCTCCTCTCTCTCCCCTCCTCTCTCACATACACACACACGCACGCACGCACGCACACACTGCCCCCACACACACACACACACACACAACACACACACCACACACGCACACCACACGCAAAACAAAACGCACACAAAACACACACACACACACACACAACACACACACACACACCCCACCTTTTTTTTTCCAACAGGTGAGATCTATATTTTTTTTTAAAAAATCAGACACGCATGAAAAAAAAATGGAGAGAAATCTTTACAGGAAACGTTCAGGAAAAATGGAATGCAAAGGATAAGAGATGAGAAAACAGTAAAACATTGGGGAAAGAAAAATAAATTACAAGGCAGAGAGGAAAAGATGAAACACGCAAGAAATTTCTCGGTGAATTTTTCACATGGCCGGGATTATTCGTAACCACGGGATGCTTTGAGCTTCCCTATTATTACACTGACTTGCGGTACCAAAAACCCCAGTACATTTGCTTCACTATTTCACTCTACATACAGCTGTTATTTCTCTTTAAAATCAATTTCCGTTTTTAAAGTTATAAACAGTTCATTCTGATAATAACCATAACCACAGAGGATAAAAATTTGCGCTTGAATATCTTACTTTTTCCAAAATGTACCGGGGGGCCAGAACTGACCAAACAAATTCGGGTGTGACTCAACGTGTGACGTCCAACTCCACAACAAATGCAGCAAGTTTCCAACTTTTGAACGTATTCTTTAAATGGTAGTACTCTTATACATTACACACAGAAAGTTATTTTGCTTATCGTGCACGATATGATAATATTATATATAATATATATAAATATATATAAAAATATATAAATATATAATATATATTAAAAATATATATTTCTTCATTTGTTTGGTATTATTATTAAATGTACACTTTTGTCCCATTAACATATAAATAAATTTATCACGCAATATTCTTATCTACATTTAAATCTACTTGCATTTTACAATTATTTTTTCTCTACTTGTCAAAGCGGAATTCTTTAGACCTATGTTGAAATTCAGCACCCTTCTCCATGTCACCGATCTCAGGGTAAGCAGACCGCCCAGTTAAAAAAAAAAAAAATTAGGGTTAACAGATGGGCGCCCAAAAGTTAAATGGAGCAGAACGGGAAAGAACGATCATTTGGGAAAAAACCCCCCCAAAAACATGCAGAGAATCGCACCCCGCAGAGGAAAGTGCATGCGTTTTTTGGTGTTTTGGGGCGCGCCCCCGTATGTGTCCCCGCCCGTTTTGGTGTGGGGGTGTTTTGGTTTGTGTGGTGTGTGTTGTGTGTTGTTTGTGGGTTTGTGTATTTATTTTGAAAAACACGGTTTTTTTTTTCCATACAATGACACAGAAACGTTAAATTTTTTATTTTATAAAAACCCATGATCTTTCCATATTATGTATTAATTGTTGCATGTCGTATATATTTGTTTTTTAAAAAGGAAAGATCTGATGCAAAAAACCCTGTTTTAAATGTTTTTTTTGTGCATGTTTTTGTATGTTTGAGGTGTTTTTTGTCTGTGTGTGCAGGCGGGAAATAGAGTATAATTGGTTTTTGAATGTGTGTGTGTGTGTGTTTGTTTGTGTTGTGGTGTTGTGTGTGTGTGTGTGTGTGTTTTGGGGTGCGCCCCCCACGAAATTAAAGAATATCCCACTCTCCCCTCTTTTTTCGGTCCAAGGGGAGGGGTTGTTTTTTCCAACAACACTTGTTTTTCATCCCATGCCAACAATCTCCCCAAATTTTTCCAACCCCAAAATTTCGGCGGGGGCAGAATCACCAAAATCATCCAGCCCAAAATAAAGGAAAAGGGAAAAGAAAACTATTCAAAACAAACACGGGACAGATGTTTTCCCGGTTTTCAAAGCTACTTTCAATACATTAAACCGCAACGGTTATCCACTCACACCTTCATTCACAAAAAGCGCCACCCAAAAACGCAAAAATAAAAACTGTAAAAATTTTTCAAAAAAACCACCCTCCCCGCCAAAAAAAAGGGTCAAAGAAGGTCACAGGCTCAACCCTTTTGAATTTCACAACACTAAAATTTTTTTGGGGAGAAAATGCAGGGTTAAAAAAAACCCCCAAAAAATCCAAGCAGTTTTCGGGAATCATTTGAATGCATAACCGAGTAGAGGAGTTTCCCGGGGACTTAAAAGAAAACAAAGGGGGTGGGGTGAAAAAAAAAGAAATGACAAATGGGCAAAAGAAGTGCATGTTCCCTGCGGGGGTGCGAAAAGCGACCTAAAGCTGCTAAAAGGACGATACCACAATGAACTGCAGAATCAAGTTTATGGCCCCCAAACCCTGGGGAAAGCTGCAAACAGCCCATCTGGAAAAACCAAAAAAGGGCCGATGATGCGTTGTGTAGATTTTTGAACATCTTAAAAACCAAACAAGACACCCTTCGTTCACATCTTTTTGGTATACCGGACAAATTTATACCCCAACACGGAGGAACAAGTCTATCCAGAATCAACCCCAACAGCATTACTTGATTTTTCAGAGATAAACCTAATTTTTCCCTTGTCTTAAAAAAGGAATTCCCCAACATCCCGTTTTTCTTGTGAAAGCTAAAACCCCTTTCAGCCCTATTGAAAAGAAAAGGAGGATTTACCCGGGGAAGAGTGGCGACGATTGTTGCACAAGAAAGCAAAGATTCCGTTTTTGCAAAAAAACCCCTACAAAACCAAAATTTTTGACATTGAGACAATCACACCACTTTTTAGCCCCAACACGATGTCCCTCTTCAAAGATATCTGAAAAACCCTGAACCAACACAAACCACTTTTCCCTGTTTGGGCAAAAAATTGATCCCTTTCCGCTCATCACAAATACTCCCACCCCTTTTTCAGGTTGCTCTTGGTGTCTTGTAGACAAAAACAACTACTGCAAACCATTTATCATTTTTTGGGAGTGACTTGTTCATAGATGAAGTTAAAAGTTTTCAGAGAAAACAGCAAAACGCACACTGAACTTAAAAAGTGACGTAAAAAACAATAATGGATGCAGACAAAGGTCTTGTGAAAGGTTTGCTGACAATTTTTGATGCCAACATATCTTCAAAAAAAGGGCCCTTTAAACGGTTAAGTCAAACACATGCACTTGCCTTTTCCCTTAAACCCCCAAAAGGGCCACCCAAAGCATCACGGGAAACAACAGCAAATCCAGAAAAATCAAAAAAAAAAAGAAAAACGAAATAAAAACCCCATTTTTCCCTACAACAAGAGTCCACGTCCTAAAAAGGGCCCAAAAGGGAAACCGGCCATGCCCCCCAACACCCTGGGCACACAGCCCCTTGCCTTTGAAGATTTTGACACGGAAGAATTTTAACAACCGAAAACAGGGGGTTTTGGGGCCCTTTTCCCTACCTCAAAAGCATTGAAAAAACGACCCTTCCCTCCTGAATTTGCAGGCTACCCTCGCTTCAAAACAAAACATTAAATAAAAACCCAAACACACACAACACACACCCCACACCAAACACACACAGAGGAACTAAAAACACAACAAAAATTTCCCTTTTTTTTTTTAAACTTTTTCCCTATGATTCATTCTTTTTTCTCTGTCGGTGTGCTCTCTATCCTTTAAACTTTTTTTTAATTCCTTTTTTTTTTTTAATTCCACTAATTTCCCCGATGTGCATGAAACATTTTTTTTTTTAAAAAACCTTTTAAAAACCATATAATTTTCCCATGTTTTTCTTTTTCCAATTCTAACCCCAGGGAAACATTCAATAATACAGTTTATTTTTTTTCAAAACGCGGGGATTGTTGGGAAACCCGCGGAAGGGCACAATTTCAAAGTTATGGGGGCCATCTTTGGGAGCACTTGTGTATGATAATTATATTAAAATGCTCATAATTTTCTGAAACCCACAAAACTGTGGGGATAATTTTTTATAAAGAAACAAAACCGATGTTTTAACTGGTCTTTAAAACGCATGTTCTGTGGGGTGTGGGTCCTTTCAAATTTTAAAGATTCATATTGAGCGGGCCCTAATTTGGGGCCATCTTGGAAATTTATAAACATAAATTTTTAACCCCGTAAGAAACGTTTTATCCGGGCAAGTAACCCTAAGTGTCATTTTAAAAACAAATTTTAAAAAAAAAAAAGCACTATTTGGGGCATGGGAATTTTTTAAAAAATTTTTTAAATTTTAACGGGGGCCCCTCCCGCGGCCTTTTTGAATTTTTCAAAAACCCAACCCTTTGGGGAGGTGGCATCAGTTGATAGTTAACATAAGCAAACAAGCAGCCAAAAAAACTTAAAATCAATTATGTGTCCCAAAATTTTTTGGGTTTGGGTTTAAAAATCATCAAATTGGCCCAAAGGGCTATATGAGGGCTGTCTTTATCCTCGTCGACAACGTCATCATCATCAACAGCAACGACAACAAAAAACTACAGCAAAACACTAAAAAAGAGAGAGAAGAGAGAGGGGAGAGAGGGGGAGAGAGAGAGAAAAAGAGAGAGAAAGAAAAAAGGGGGCCGAGGGGGAAGAAAAGAGAGAGGAGAAGGGGAGAGGAGAGAAGAGAGAGAGAGACCAGACCCGGGGAAAAGAGAGAGAGAAGAGAGAGGAAAAAGAGAGAGAGACGTTTCTTATAACCCAGCCGACCGCAAAGGGCCAAAAAAGAGATTAAAATATATAAAATTATAAAATATATATATATAAAAAATATATAAAATATATAAATAGAGGGGAGAGAGAGAAGAGAAGAGGAGAAGAGAGAGGAAAAATGAGTGACAAAGAGAGAGACAGACAACAACAAAATGACAACAGACATGCAAGCATACAGGACACAAAAACAAGAGAAAGAAAAAGGAGAAAAGAAGAGAGAGAGAGAGAGAGGGGAGAGAAGAGAAGAAGAGGTGGGTGGGGGGGTTTGGTGTAAATGGGAGGGCGAAGAATATTGTGGGGGTCGGGTGGGTGATAAGGGAAAAAGGGGGTGGATGAAAGGAAAGGAAGGGGGGGGGAGCAGAAGTGTGGGACAGGGGACCCCCGGGGAGAAAAAAACCGATAAAAAAAAGAAAAAAAGAGAGAGAGGGGAGAGGAGAAAGAGAGAGAGAGTTTAGGGGGAAGTAGGGAGAAAATGACAATCAGTATGGCGGAAAAACACCCCTCTGGGGCCCCTTGCAAATCAATTAAAAGCTTTTTCCCCTCCTTCTCCCCTCTCTCTCTTCCTCTCCCCCTCTCTCTCCTCCTCTCTCGTTTCCCCACTTCCACTCCCCTGCCCTCCTGGTTTTTCCTTTTCATTTCCCCCCCCCCCCCCCTTTTAATTTCCCCCCCCCCCCCCCCTAAAAACCCCCCCCCCCCCCCCCTTTTTTTTTTTCCCTTTTTTTTTTTCTTCTTCTTTTTTTTCCCGGGGTTTAGGGGGCAAGGGTTGGGGGGAAGGATGGTAAAAAAGAGCGAAATTAGGAGGGGGAGAGAGACAGGTGGGGGGGGGGGGGGGGGGGGGGGGGGGGGGGGGGGGGGGGGGGGGGGGGGGGGGGGGGGGGGGGGGGGGGGGGGGGGGGGGGTGGGGGGGGGGGGGAGGGGGGGGGGGGGGGGGGGGGGGGGGGGGGGGGGTGGGGGGGGGGCGGGGGGGGGGGGGGTTGTTGTTTTGCATTTGCCTGCTGGAAAAAATGGGGGTAGGGTGCCCTTTCCCCGTGTGTTATTTGGAACCCCGGTGTGTTTTTGTTTTGGGGTTTTGTGTGGGTGTGTGGGGGGGGTGGGGGGTTTCGTGGTGTTTTTTTTGTTTTTGGCGAGTTTGCGTCATGCAAAAAGGAGGTGGCCAAAAACCGGGATACGAAAACATTTTGGGGGGTTTTTTTTTAAAGTTTTTTGTGTGGGTTAAAAAGAAAGGGACCCAAAGGGGGGGCGGGTTGCTCTTGGGTTTTAAAGGGAAAGCAAAAGGGAAACCCATGAAAAAAAAGCAAAAATTAAAAATTTTAACCCCCTTTTGGGAAAGGGGAAACAAAAACTTTTTTTAAAAAACCCCAAAAAGTAAACCCCGAAAAAGAACTTTTCCCCGCTTGTCTAAAACCCCCAAGTAAAAAAACCCCCAAAGGCCACTTTCATTTTAAGGTTGTTACAATTATTAAAAAAAGCCCCAGGCAAAAACTTTCCCCCCAAAGGAGCTGCTATTTAAAAATCAAGCTTTACGTGGGGGCAAAAGCGCCCTTTACCCCGGTTTTTTCCCCCGATCAACCGTTCTTTCCCCACATTGATCTAACTATCGGCTTGTCACATAGCCAAAACTCCACCCCGCCTCCAAACCCTTTACTATTCGTTCATTCACCTTTGTTCCCTTCGTTTTCCTCCTATGCATTCATCTCCCGTTCGTTGTCCCTTTTCCCTTCATCCCCTTTGCTTTACTTTTTTTCCTTGTTTTCTGTGTTTCGGGTTTCTTTTTCACTGCTGCAAGCGATCGATTTCCCAAATAAAAACAAAAACACATTCCCAAAACCCTTACGCTGTTAGGGAAATTAAAAAAAACTTTTTAAAAAAACTTAAAGGGTGTTAGGTAAAAAAAAAACACGTTAAACAAACTTCAACCCGGGGAGGAAGAATAAAAAAAACAAAATACAAACTTCAAAGGGTGTTTTGGTAAAAACAAAAACACAAATTTAAAAAAAAACTTCAAACTGTTAGGGAACAACAACAAAAAACAAAAAAATTTAAAAAAAACTGCCCCGGGCCGGAAAAAACCCAAACCACCTATTTTCGTCTTTCCCCCCCCCCCCCCCCCCCCTCCCCCCACGAGGGTGATATCCGATCTGTCTATGACTAGTAGAGAGGGAAAAGACCACATGGAAAAATGTCTTTCCGGGGGCTCAAGTGGCTTTGGCGACTGACAGGGGTTTTTTTAAATAACCACGGGACTTAAAAACAGCGTTTTCCCCCCGGGCACCTCAACGGGGCTCTCCCCCTCCATAAACCCCCACTTTCCTTTTGACACCGGCCCTGGATTTACGATTATTACAAAGGTTGCCCCTGATTGTCGGGGATGTGGGGACAAACCCCTCCTTAATGCAAAACCCTCATCGGGCATTCATGGGGCGTTTGGGAAATAATGCATATGAGGACGGGGGGAAAAAGATTAACTTACCCGTCCTGCAAGCGCGAAAGGGGGGGCGGGGAACCCCCAGCGCACTGCGTACGCGCATTTCGGGCGCTGCCCACGCACAAAACTTACGGAGCCACGTTTTGCACACCATGCACACACATACACACGGCGCGAAAATTGGCAAAACAAACATCTATTAATACCTGTGCAAGATTCCCCCCACACGCCCCCGCCCCCCCCCACCCGGGAAAGCGCAGTTTACCCCGCACACAAATTTTCATCTCAACACAAATCACACACTCACACGGGACCCCACATGCACAACCACACAAAATACACAACCACCCAAAAAACAAACCACTCATCCCTTCTCCCTCGTCTAACGCTCTCCTACCTTTTAAAGCCCCGACTTTCGCCCCCCCCCCCCCCCCCCCCCCCCCTTTTTTTTTTTTTTTTTCCACCTCCCACTTCCCCCCTTTTTTTTTCCCTCAACGCAACTTTTTTTTTTCCTCCCCGGGCCCCCCCCTCCCCCTCCTTCCCTTTACCTTCCATTTTCCCCGTCATCCATCAAAAGGCAGGAGGGGTGGGGGAGGGGGGGGTGGGGGGGGGGGCCAGGGAAAAGGAAAAAAAGGGGGGGTAGGGGGGGGGTGGGAGGGATTTTATGGCAGAAGGGAAAAATTTCCCCCACTGACAACCAATCCCCCACCCTTCTAAAACCCCTTTCCCCTTTCCCCCCCCCTCCTCACAAAAGCCCCTTGGGCTGTTTTTGACATACCCTCCCCCCCCCCCCCCCCCCCCCCCCCTCCCGGGTGGGGGATGTCCTTAGACTCCTTTTGTCCCCGTCTGCCCCCCTTATAAAACACACACCGCGCGAGCCGCGCCCCCACACCACAACCCACCCTCACCACACACATCCCCACACAAAAAATCTCTCTTTCCCTCATCTGCCTTTTCCCCCTCTCCCCCTCTCTCTCCCCCCCCCCTCTCTTTTTCTCCCCCTCTCCCTCTCTCTCCTCATTTTGCTCTCCCCTCTCTCTCTCTCTCTCTCTCCCCTCCTCTCTCTCTCCCCCCTTTCCCTCCCCTGGATCGGGGCGGGCGGTCCAAATTGGGGGCTGAAAAGGGGGAAAAGTCATCTGTGACAGTGCCAATTGCCCCCCCCAACAACCCTGCCCGACCCCCCATCAATACCCCCACCCTTTTTTCCCCCCCCCCTCGGGCCTCCCCTTTTTTCAACACATCCCTTGTCTTTGGGCCCGTAGATACGTTTTCCTTCCCCCCCCCCCCTCATTTTCCCTTCTTCCAAAAACATCCCCCTTTTCTGTGGTCTGTAGATACACTTTTTCCTTTCCCCCCCCCCCTCCTCCCCATTTCCCCTCTCTCTCTCTCTCTCTCCCCTCTCTCTCTTTTCTTTTCTCTCCTCCCCTACCCCCTCTTTTCCTCTCTCCTCTCTCTCTCTCTTTCTTCCCCCTCCTCTCTTTCCCCTTCCCCTTCCCCCCCCCCCCCCCGTTTTTCCCCTCAAAACCTTTT
>CM031617.1:26422227-26424727 GCA_018398815.1 Conus ventricosus | reverse complement strand
ACAGAATGAAGAAGAAAGTTTAAAAAACAGTCTCCTCATCCAGTTAATTCCAAGAGCACCCGAGGCGCGCGAAGGAGGGCATTTTTCACACCTCTCCGACTGCCTGGTCGTCAGGATCCCGTTTGGCCCTGGAGGGGGGGGGGGGGGTGGTCACAGTTTTATGTCTACACCGCTCTCAAGTACCACACTGTTACATGACCCCCCCCCCCCCCCCCTCACTGCAGACGGCCGCCCGTCTGTTCGCTTCCTCTGTCTCTTGTTACGCCTGTCACACGTGTGTGTACACGTACACGCAGCACGCGCGCGCACGCATACGAACACGCACACACACACACGCAATGAGAGAGAGACAGAGAGGAGGAGAGAGAGAGGAGAGAGAGGAGAGAGAGAGGACAGAGACAGAGAGAGACAGACAGCCACAGAAAGGGGGGGGGGGGGTGAGAAGTGAGAGAAAGAGAGAGAGAGAGAGGAGAGATGAGGAGAGATGAGAGAGAAGAGAGATGAGAGAGAGAGAGAGAGAGAGAGGAGAGAGAGACGGCATGCGCTGGTGTAAACATGACAGGGCAGAGCAAATGGGTTGGGGAGGGGGGGGGGGGGGGGGGGGGGTAAGGCCTTTAGGGGGGGGTTAAACTGATGGTAAACACAATCATCATTACATTCCATATCTTTAAACCTGATGAAGAGCGATAAATTATTAACCGTTCTCATCTTTTTCCTTCGTAATAAAACGCAACCTCCCAAAATCCACCCCCCTCCCCCACCCCCACCCCCGCCCCTACTTCCTCCCACTCTCCCCACCCCCCTCCGCCCCCACCAACCGCCTTCCTCCCATGGTGTTTTCCGATACGCGGAGTCTCAAACACTGTGACAAGCTTGTCACCGGAACTTCCGTATCGCCGGAAGTCCTTGTCGAGTCGACTCAGGCAAAAAGCGATAATGGCGCGAGCTACGGTAATCTGGATAACTTGTAACTAAACGCGAAAACTCGGGATTGAAACACGCTCTCCAAGAGCGACAACTAAACAGCTGGCTTCAGCCAGCGGAAGATTTACCCCCCGTTTCCTGCATTCCCTTGCAACTTTTTCCATCCCCCCCCCCCCCCCCCCCCCCCCTTCCTTTCTTTCCTTTCTTACTCTTTCTCTCTTTCCCCCCCCCCCCCCCCCCCCCCCCCCCCCCCCCCCCCCCCCCCCCCCCCGCTTGTATACATTCTTTTTCTCCAATTTCTTAGTTTCGTTTGCCCAGTCCCTTTGTAACTTTACTTTTGTTCTTTCCGCATTTCTTACTTTTTACCTGCCTTTTCTTACTCCCTCTGTACCTACCCTCTTCCAACTGCCTCTGCTATACCCCGTTGGATTTAGTGGTTAACGCCTTCGTCCGAGAGCCCGGCGAACGCCAGTCCGTCCTTCCTGGCTCGCACAGGAATCTCTCTCTCTCTCTCTCTCTCTCTCTCTCTCTCTTCTCCCCCCCCTCTCTCTCCCCTCTCTCTCTCTCTCCCCTTCTCTCCCAGACTTTCAAGTGTTGTTCATGGTACTACACTTTCGGACGGGACAATAAACCAAGGCCCGCATTCACGTCTGCTCATATGCAAAACCAACGCGACGAGGAACTGCCCCTGACCAAAATTCGACTGACGAAAAAAAAAAGAAAATTATAGGTAAACAACAACATGCATACGCAGATAGAGAAAAACACACACACACACACACACACACACACACGATTGCACTTTGTAATGGCGTAGCACCCATCTTGAGGCAAGCCATTGTCCACCAGACGATACCAGTTATAAAACACAAAACAAGCAATCAACGCTTTTCTAGGGTCTATTTCCCGTTAGTTCGTGGAACGTCGGCCAACAGTGTATAATACGTCGCCGATGGGCACGGCAAACAGAACAGAACAAAAACAAACAAACAAACCAGAAGAGGAGAGGGGGGGGGGGGGGCACATCTTGTTTCCAATCGACTGTTGGCCGCAATAACCAAAGGTAGAAATGTATGCAACGTGTATATAAAGGAGAGAAGAACAGTTCTTTCTGAACAAAATCTACAGTAAAAGTACACAAGAGTAGCACCCGCTGAACGACACACGTGGTTAAAGAAACAACGTGGCAGTACCAGCCCAATACGATGTCTCCCCGTTTGCCAATGCTCGTATTGTTTCTCAGCTGGCAGTTACATGCGGAATCCATGGCGATGCACGGAAAGAACTATGACTCATTGTTAAAAGCTGGTCCCATATAAAATGTAGCAGCTGATTTTTTTCTTCTTTTTTTTTTTTACATCTAAATATCACCGTGACAAAATCACGTGGATTGCTTCATGTAACACGTAATTGAGGCGCCTAAATGGAAATGGAAATCTCTCTCTCTTTCTGTGTATGTATATATATATATTATATATATATATATCTTGACCTATCAACCGTCTACGAAGGAATACCCACGACTTTCCAGGGCCCAAGTCCGCGATACCAACCGTTGCATCACGACGGCCTCTCT
>CM031617.1:26394727-26404727 GCA_018398815.1 Conus ventricosus | reverse complement strand
CCCGAGCATAGCACCAAGTCTCTTAGCACACGTATCTCCAGTGTGTCCTGCTCCTATGATGAGACAATGGCCCGAGCATAGCACCAAGTCTCTTAGCACACGTATCTCCTGTGTGTCCTGCTCCTGTGATGAGACAATGGGCCGAGCATAGCACCAAGTCTCTTAGCACACGTATCTCCTGTGTGTCCTGCTCCTGTGATGAGACAATGGCCCGAGCATAGCACCAAGTCTCTTAGCACACGTATCTCCAGTGTGTCCTGCTCCTGTGATGAGACAATGGCCCGAGCATAGCACCAAGTCTCTTAGCACACGTATCTCCTGTGTGTCCTGCTCCTATGATGAGACAATGGCCCGAGCATAGCACCAAGTCTCTTAGCACACGTATCTCCAGTGTGTCCTGCTCCTGTGATGAGACAATGGCCCGAGCATAGCACCAAGTCTCTTAGCACACGTATCTCCAGTGTGTCCTGCTCCTGTGATGAGACAATGGCCCGAGCATAGCACCAAGTCTCTTAGCACACGTATCTCCAGTGTGTCCTGCTCCTATGATGAGACAATGGCCCGAGCATAGCACCAAGTCTCTTAGCACACGTATCTCCAGTGTGTCCTGCTCCTATGATGAGACAATGGCCCGAGCATAGCACCAAGTCTCTTAGCACACGTATCTCCAGTGTGTCCTGCTCCTGTGATGAGACAATGGCCCGAGCATAGCCCCAAAGTCTCTTAGCACACGTATCTCCAGTGTGTCCTGCTCCTGTGATGAGACAATGGCCCGAGCATAGCACCAAGTCTCTTAGCACACGTATCTCCAGTGTGTCCTGCTCCTGTGATGAGACAATGGCCCGAGCATAGCACCAAGTCTCTTAGCACACGTATCTCCAGTGTGTCCTGCTCCTGTGATGAGACAATGGCCCGAGCATAGCACCAAGTCTCTTAGCACACGTATCTCCAGTGTGTCCTGCTCCTGTGATGAGACAATGGCCCGAGCATAGCACCAAGTCTGTGCTATCTCCTGTGTGCTTGGCGTCTGCTCGTGTGCTGGGCACTTGGGGGCCATAAGCAGCCTTCGTTCAGAGTTAAGGGGGAGTTATTGTCTCATCATGGGAGCAAGAGTTCCCCTTCTTGTGTGTTATTTTCTGTTGACTGTTCCCTGCCTCATTTAAGATCAGCTGCTTTGGGAATGATGGAATTTCCCAGTGCCAGGCGATGTTTACAGTTACTTTCTTTGACTGCTTGTCTCCTTATCATTCCTGAAACCATTCTCTGGGTTCTTGGTGAAAAAGAAAGAAAACCGATAGCAATTTACTCTTTATGACCGCGAGCGCGTGTATGTGTGTGTGTGTGTGAGTGCGTGAGTGCGCATGCGTGCGCGCATGTGTGTGTGTGTGTGTGTGTGTGTGTGTGTGTGTGTGTGTGTGTGTGTGTGTGTGTGTGTGTGTGTGCTTTCACACATAGAAAAAAAATGTCGATCTAAAGCCCTTGTCACACGAGGCGATACCTCGTTCAAGTTCAGAAATGAGGTTTAGTTCTTGTGCTCGCCTTTTCCCTCGCCTTGGCCCTGCTGTGGTCACGACAGGCAGGACAGCAGGACAGCAGTATGCAGACTGACTGGTCTTGTGACAGGCAGGACAGCAGGAAAGCAGTATGCAGACTGACTGGTCTTGTGACAGGCAGGACAGCAGGAAAGCAGTATGCAGACTGACTGGTCTTGTGACAGGCAGGACAGCAGGACAGCAGTATGCAGACTGACTGGTTTGTGACAGGCAGGACAGCAGGACAGCAGTATGCAGACTGACTGGTCTTGTGACAGGCAGGACAGCAGGAAAGCAGTATGCAGACTGACTGGTCTTGTGACAGGCAGGACAGCAGGAAAGCAGTATGCAGACTGACTGGTCTTGTGACAGGCAGGACAGCAGGAAAGCAGTATGCAGCCTGACTGGTCTTGTGACAGGCAGGACAGCAGGAAAGCAGTATGCAGACTGACTGGTCTTGTGACAGGCAGGACAGCAGGAAAGCAGTATGCAGACTGACTGGTCTTGTGACAGGCAGGACAGCAGGACAGCAGTATGCAGACTGATGGTCTTGTGACAGGCAGGACAGCAGGACAGCAGTATGCAGACTGACTGGTCTTTTGACAGGCAGGACAGCAGGAAAGCAGTATGCAGACTGACTGGTCTTGTGACAGGCAGGACAGCAGGAAAGCAGTATGCAGACTGACTGGTCTTGTGACAGGCAGGACAGCAGGAAAGCAGTATGCAGACTGACTGGTCTTGTGACAGGCAGGACAGCAGGAAAGCAGTGTGCAGACTGACTGGTCTTGTGACAGGCAGGACAGCAGGACAGCAGTATGCAGACTGGACTGGTCTTGTGACAGGCAGGACAGCAGGAAAGCAGTATGCAGACTGACTGGTCTTGTGACTCAGACGCGGAAATCATTCCTCACTTTTGCCGGCTCACTCCATGTTGTTTCTTCAATGCACGGTGAAGTGGTCTTACTTCCCTATTTAAAGCGAAGAGTACGAATTTACAAAACTCCTCACACTGCACACGAGTCTTTGTTCTTGCCCTCGTTCATCCAGATGATTTCGGCGCATTTGAGTGAGCGAATCGCCAGTGAGACATGGGCTTTAAGCAGCATCGATTAATCCAGTGCAGAAATGAAGAAACAACGATGAGCCTTGCCCTAGAGTTGTTGTCAAACTGGCTTTGAAAGGGTTAAGGTCAAACGTACTGTGAGGCCGTCGTCATTTGAAGTCTACAATGGAACGTTCTTAAAGGGTTGATTCTTAATGCGAACCTGTTGCACAGTGTTCGCTACAGTGGCAGAGGCAGACAGCTTCCTTCTAACAAATACTGAAATCCGTGGACTTCTGCTGACTTTGTATTTTTAACGGAGAAAAATATATCACTCGGTGTTTTCCTGAATGGTGGGAAAGAAATGCTTGATATCAGCCTCTCAGCTCACGTTTACGTCAAGCGTTAGTATGTATAGATGTCCACTAATTCAGTAAATTACTTTCAAAACTTATTGGAAAGAAGGCAGGTTGATTTTTTTTTTTCATTTCATCAGTATAAAATGTTTCGTATTTGAAGATTCTCTCTCTCTCTCTCTCTCTCTCTCTCTCTCTCTTTTAACAGTTTCATTTTCAGCGCCCTCTCGGTTCCATTACCCTCACGCCTCCCACCCTGGCCTTCATAAATAGTCACATGCAGGCTCGTCCTGTCGCAGTAATCAATATCAAGTCGTCCAGAGGCAACCCACCAGAGGAGCCACTGCACTGCTGCCGAGTCTCTTCGGTGATACGTAATGGTACCTGTTCTGACCAAAGCTGCGCATGACATCACCAGGCAGGCATTTCTGGAGTTGCTGCCAATAAAACGAGAATAGAACGAACGCTGAATGTACGAGAGAAGGAACTGCGACCTCAGTCACCCTCCTATCAGCACTCAGTTCACCGCCGAGTCCCGTCAGCGAACAACAATCGTCCTCGACGACGACGACGACGACAGCGACAACAGCAACAACAACAACAGCAGCAGCAGCAGCAGCAGCAGCCGCGGCGTATGCCTCAGACAGATCTGCCAAGGCATCCACCCACCCACCCACCCTTCCACCGTCCCACCCATCCACAGCCCCGACAGCGGCGGTGGCGGGCGGTCGGGCGGGCGCGCACCCTTCGGCGGCTGCCGCGCTTCGTTCATAAACCTGGCGATAATCGGCCCATCTCGTAACTCACTCCAACCCTCAGCCCTGCTGGAGCGGTGACGAAGGCCCCGTAGCTGACGTGATGTATTGGCTCCGATAGGCAACAGTTGTTGTGCTAAGCGGTAACGGATAGGCCGTGTTCGGGTTTCGCTTCCCTACAACCTCTTCCCCCCCCCCCCCCCCCCCCCCCCCCCCCCCCACCACCACCTCTCTCACTCACCACAGACCCCCGACACCACAGTTCTTCACAGCCGGGGCATAAACCTTCCCGGCGCAATGAGCTCTTCCTGAGTACATTATGGGCCAGAAATGGTGGGGCTGGGTCGGCCTCACTTCACTTCGGTAAATATTTATCTGCATGTCTTTACCCGAGCATTGAAGGCGAAGAAGGAAATAAGAAGAAAAAAAAGAGGTGTGTGGGGGTTGGGGAGTGGTGGGGGGTTGGGGAGGGTAGGTCGGGTAGGGGCGAGGATCTACGGGAGGGCGTATGTGTGAAGTCTGTGCATGATCTCAGATAGAAGAACGTCTCGAAGGTTGCCAGGAAAACGGTTGCAAACGTGCGAATTGTCTGGGGTAAGGGCCGGGGTGGGTGGGGTGATTTGGTAACGTATGGTTGTCGTCCCTGTCTCACTTGTGGGCCCGACCCACCGCCATTACCGCGTCGTTACCAGTGTCTGATGATCGCGCCAGGGCGTGAAGGGCACGTGCTACCATGCGCAAGGTGTCCTCAATGGGCTGTTTTATGTGGGTGCTGTGCTGCGTTGTTGTGTTAAGCGCGTGCTGTCTTGTCAGTGGCTACTGTTGATGTGTGCTGACCTGTCATTGGCTGTTTTATGTGTGCGTTGCTTTTTGTATGGCTGCTTTATGTGTGCGCCGTCTTGTGATTGGCGGCCTCATGTGTGTACTGTCTTGTGATTGGCTGCTTTATGTGTGTACTGCCATGTGATTGGCCGCTTTATCTGTGTACTGCCTTGTGATTGGCTGCTATATCTGTGTACTGCCTTGTGATTGGCTGCTATATCTGTGTACTGCCTTGTGATTGGCTGCTATATCTGTGTACTGCCTTCTGATTGGCTGCTTTGTGTGTGTACTGCCTGCCACTGAGTACTTCATACCATCTGGTCACTGGCTGCTTTGGTGTGCACTCTCTATTAGCTATCTCCCTACCGGCTATTTTTATGAGAATACCGCCTAATGCAGCTTTTACGACCATTCTCAGCAGAACACATTTTGAGAATGAAAAACAGGCTCTCTAACTGCGCTACCTCGGTGATGTTGACGATCTTTGTGTTTGTTCTTGATTACGTGCTAATCTAGTTTAAAATCCAAAATAATCAAATTAACTTATTTTTCATGATTCCAGATTCGCGGAGCAAAAAGAGGAAAAAGTAGTGCTAAACATTCTCTAACTCAGTTTTCGTATAGGGCAGTGGGGGGGGGAAAAATCTTTAGTTTTGAAATCAATTTTGCTGTCCGCTGACTAAACTATGATTTACACGCTTGTGACTGTGGCTGTTTGTCCTAAATTTGCACCCTTGATTCGTAAATACACACATTTCATTCACGACGACAATAACGTTCAAGTTCATAGTGCTTCGGAAATAAAAGGAAATTTTGGACAAAAAGATTTCAAAAATCGATTTCACAGCCTCTGGAAAACAGTTCCAAGCTCGATCAGTATGATCTATATCAGTCAAGCGTCAATGAGCCGTGCGTGGCAGGGGGTGAGGATGTGTTCTCTCTGAAACAACAATCTATAGATTGTTGCAACACAAGATCTGTAGATGGCAAAGATAAATTAGTAAAGAAACCACAGACCACTGTCTACAATTTAGTTTTGCGAAATAACCGTTCAGTTACGAACAAGCTATAGGCGTGTGCTGTCCTATCACTGGCTGTATTTGTGCGCATGCTGCGTTGTCATTGGCTAATTTACACGTGATCTGCTTTGTAATTGGCTTATTCATGAGTGTGCTATTTTGTCATCGGCTGATATGTGTGTGTGTGTCTGTGTGTGTTGTATCATTGGCTGAATTATGTTTACGATGCCTCGTCATTGACTGGCTTTTGTATCCATCACCTTGTGATTGACGGCCTTACACACATGGTGCCTTGTCATCGGCTAATTCACATATGTGCTGTGTGGCCTTGTCATTGCCTGTTTTATGCACATGGTGCGCCTTGTCATTGGCTAATTCACATATGTGCTGTGTGGCCTTGTCATTGCCTGTTTTATGCACATGGTGCGCCTGGTCATTGGCTAATTCATGTATGTGCTACCTTGTTATTGGCTGCTTTATGCACATGGTGCCTGGTTATTGGCTAATTTACAGTGTGTGCTGCATTATCGATGGCTACATAAGATGCCCGTCATTCATTGACTGCTTTATGTGTGAGCTGTCTTTTCATTGACTGCTTTATGTGTGAGCTGTCTTTACATTGACTGCTTTATGTGTGAGCTGTCTTGTCATTGGCTGCTTTATGTGTGAGCTGTCTTTACATTGACTGCTTTATGTGTGAGCTGTCTTGTCATTGACTGCTTTATGTGTGAGCTGTCTTGTCATTGACTGCTTTATGTGTGAGCTATCTTGTCATTGACTGCTTTATGTGTGAGCTGTCTTGTCATTGACTGCTTTATGTGTGAGCTGTCTTGTCATTGACTGCTTTATGTGTGAGCTGTCTTGTCATTGACTGCTTTATGTGTGAGATGTCTTTTTCATTGACTGCTTTATGTGTGAGCTGTCTTGTCATTGACTGCTTTATGTGTGAGATGTCTTGTCATTGACTGCTTTATGTGTGAGATGTCTTGTCATTGACTGCTTTATGTGTGAGCTGTCTTGTCATTGACTGCTTTATGTGTGAGATGTCTTTTCATTGACTGCTTTATGTGTGAGCTGTCTTGTCATTGACTGCTTTATGTGTGAGATGTCTTTTCATTGACTGCTTTATGTGTGAGCCGTCTTGTCATTGACTGCTTTATGTGTGAGATGTCTTTTCATTGACTGCTTTATGTGTGAGCTGTCTTTTCATTGACTGCTTTATGTGTGAGATGTCTTTTCATTGACTGCTTTATGTGTGAGCTGTCTTTCCATTGGCTGCTTTATGTGTGAGCTGTCTTGTCATTGACTGCTTTATGTGTGAGCTGTGTTGTCATTGACTGCTTTATGTGTGAGCTGTCTTGTCATTGACTGCTTTATGTGTGAGCTGTCTTGTCATTGACTGCTTTATATGTACATTGCTTTGTCAATGGCGGCTTAGTCTGAGTGCATTTGTTTGTTATTGGCTGCATTATGTGTGCATTGCTTTGTCATCAATTGCTTTATGTGTGCATTGTTGTCTGATTAGCTGCATTACATGTGCACTGTTTTGTCATCAACTGCTTTATATGTGTGCACTGCTTTGTCATTAGCTGTTTTATGTGTACATTGTTGTATTATAAGCTGCATTACATGTGCACTGGTTTGTCATCAGCTGCTTTATGTGTGTGCACTGCTTTGTCATTAGCTGTTTTATGTGTACATTGTTGTATTATAAGCTGCATTATGCGTGCAATGGTTTCTCATTAGTTGCTTTATATGCCTGCTTCGTTGCCATCTTCCGCTTCATGTGTATGCTTCCTTCTCATTGGCTGCTTTGGGCGCCTGCTACCTCTTCATTGGTTGTTTTACATATCTGATGTCTTGCCACTGGTTTACACACTTACTACCTCGTAATTGGTTGTTTTACATATTTAATGTCTTGCCACTGCTTTACACATTACTACCTCCTCACTGGCTGTTTTACACATCTGATGTCTTGCCATTGGTTTACACATTACTACCTCGTCATTGGCTGTTTTACACTTTTGATGTCTTGCCATTGCTTTACACACTAACTATTTCGTCATTGATTGCCTTGCGTGACTACTTCCTCGTCGTTGGCTGCTTTACACTTTTGATGTCTTGCCATTGCTTCACACACTAACTATTTCGTCATTGATTGTCTTGCGTGACTACTTCCTCGTCGTTGGCTGCTTTTCATGTAAGCCACCTTGCAACTGGCTGCTTTACCTGCTTGCCACCTTGTCAGTGATTGCTCTGCGTGTTAGCTACCTCGTCATTTAGCTGCTTTACCTGCTTGTTACCTCGTTACTGCCTGCTTAATGTGCTTCCAGCCTTGTCATCGGTTGTTTCACGCGCAAGCCATCTTGTTATTAATCGTTTATGTGAGTGCCACTTGTCTTGTCATTGTTTGCTTTACATACTAACTACCTCATCATTGATTGCTTTATATGCTTACTACCTCTCCATTGGCTACTTTGCGCACTTCCTATCTCACCATTTGCTGCTTTTTGTGCTTGCTATCTCATCATTGGCTGCTGCTTTATGTGCTTATCTCATCATTGGCTGCTTCATGTGCTTGTTATCTCATCATTGGCTGCTGCTTTATGTGCTTGTTATCTCATCATTGGCTGCTTTATGTGCTTGTTATCTCATCATTGGCTGCTGCTTTATGTGCTTGTTATCTCATCATTGGCTGCTTTAGGTGCTTGCTATCTCGCCACTGATCGCTTTACATGCTTGCTACTTTGTCACTGGCTGCTTTGCCAGCTTCTTACCTCATCCCTGGCTGCTTTTCGTGTTAGCCACCTCGTCATTTAGCTGCTTCACCTGCTTGCTACCTCGTTAATTGCCTGCTTAAATGTTCTTCCTGCCTCGTCATTTGCTTGTTTCATGCACACGCCGTCTTGTCGTTCATTGTTTATGTGAGTGTGCCGACTTTCCATTGGCTGCTTGTCTTGTCAATCAGGATCACAGGAAGAACTCTTCCTCTGAAAAAAAAAAACAGAAAGAAAAACTGTTATGCATTTTTTTTTTTTAATGGAGTTCTCCACGCTGCACTGGGCGTCACTGCTCGCTTTCAGCACGCGCGTTGGGGGCCGGGAGGCGTGGATTGGAATGAGCTTTGCCAGGCCTCGCTTTAACAACAACACAACAGCAATTTGCTGTTACAGAGGCTTTCCTCCCCCCGCTCGTTTTTTTGCTGTTAATTTCATAAGGTGAACTGACAGCTGTTGAGCTAATGAGCTCATTTCCCACCCGCGATTTCCTCTTCGCTTCCTTCCCCCCCCCCCCCCCCCCCCCCCCCCCCCCCCCCCCCCCCCCCCCCCCCCCCCAGACCGTTCCTTTCCGCTTCTCTTCTCTCCCCTATCCCTCCGCCCACCCCCCACCCCCCCCCCCCCCCACACTGTGCCCTCCTCCCCCCCCCCCCCCCGCCCCCCACCGTCCCAACGCCGAACCAAATAAAATACAGGTGACTAGGATAATAATAAGAAGAATGTATATACTTATATAGCGCATTTCTTGTTGTACAACTCAATGCGCTTACATCCACCATTTGCACTTATTCATACAATATTCATGCACACAGCAAAAAGAAAATACACAATGGCAGACGCACCTACATGCATAAACTACCTCACCGAACTAGTTGTGAAGGAATTTAGGAGAGATCTAGTCATCTACAGAAGAGAATAGGCTTTCTTGAAGAGGTAAGTTTTGAGCTGAGATTTAAAAGAAGAAAGAGTAGGCTGATTACGAAGGTCTTCAGGGAGGGAGTTCCAAATAGAAGGTGCTCTAAAACTGAAGGCTCTTTCGCCAACAGATTTCAGAGAATGCTTAGGGATTTTCAAAAGTTTTTGTGAAGAAGAGCGAAGGGTACGAGAGCTTTGGTAGGTGCAGAGAGAAGAAGAGAGACGAAGAGAGATAGTGAGGAAGAGGTTCATTGAAGTGGCGGAAAGCAAGAACTGGGGGTAGGTGCAGAGAGAAGAAGAGAGATAGTGAGGAAGAGATCATTGAAGTGGCGGAAAGCAAGAACTGCCAGTTCAAATTTCCACCGGTACTGTAATTTCTCTTGTTTCAAGTGACACTGATCAATTTGCACATTGAAATTTAATTTTGAAATAACAAGAAAGCTGTAATCTCTGTCAGCGTTGTTTTGGGTTACAGAAACACAGAAATACACAACATGCAGCTGGAGTCAGACTTCAAGAGGAGATGGGCACCACCCCATTCTCCTTATTACCTGCTGAAATGCTGTGAAGACCACGCAGCGTCGACATCGTAGTTCATGTGTCTGTCACTAAAATGCCATAATGAACAGACAGACGGGGGCCGGAATAGCGCAATCTATCAGGCGGTACCAGGGATCAAACCTGCGACCCCTAGATCAAAGCTACTGTGTACTAATCCACTCGGCTACTGCAATGCATCGATGAAAAGCCAACCGAGAGAGACAGGTAAAAATTAGACCACC
>CM031617.1:26384727-26389727 GCA_018398815.1 Conus ventricosus | reverse complement strand
CAGAGAAGCACGGTCTTCGCCTGCCTTAGAGCAGTCCCTGTACCAACCTTGGGGGCCTGCGCTGTTTGACGAGGGAACGGGAAACGCACAGGACACTCCCAATTAGAAATCAAGACATACTGCCCTGAACAGGTAAATCAACTACAGGATGCAGCTCATAACAGCCTTAAGTACACCCCCAGGGGTGTACCAGCCCTTTTCATGACTGCAGACCAACGGCGAAAACACCACCCTCCAGCTGCCGAGCACACCCCACAGACCCAACACCCGGCCCACGGACGACGAAGACATGCCACTCCAGACACAGCCAAGCTTTCGCCATACGTTTTAAAGGGGCCTCAAGAGAAAATCCAAAGTTGTAGTCTTTCCACTGTCAACAGGACTTTCCCTGGGGTCAGTGGTCTTTCTCACGTCACTGGACCTTTCCCGGGTCAGCCTATTAAGGCAAAGAAGAAAAAGAAACACCCGAAGGTGCGGGGAGGACCCAGAGAAGCACTGTCTTCGCCGCCTTTAGAGCAGCCTGTAATAACTTAAAGAAAAAATTGACATATCCATATAGCCAGGCTGTACATAGTTTTAAATGATTATCGTCATTTGCTTTGCTCTCCTTAAACTCTGTAATTTGAAAGGTCCAGACAATTGTGTCGAAAGAGAGAAAAGAGAGAGAGGAGAAGAGAGAGAGAGAGAGAGAAGAGAGAGAGAGAGAGAGAATTAAAAAAAAACATTAAAACGAATTATGTATATCACAATTAATTTAAACTTGAATGAGAGAGAGAGGGGAGAGAGAGGGAGAGAGAGAGAAGAGAAGAGAGAGAAGAGAGAGAATCTAGTAAGATAGAATTAGTACAATAAGCAATTCACTAAACCGAATGAGAGAGAGAGAGAGAGTGAGAGAGAGAGAGAGAGAGAGAGAAAAGAGAGAGAGAGAGAGAGAGAGAGACGGAGACAGACAGTCAGAGACAGAGACAAACAGAGAGGGGGGGAAAGAGACAAGAGACACAGAGGGGAAACAGACACAGACACAGAACCAGAGACAGAGAGTCAAAGAAAGGGACATATGTACGGTTAAAAAGTTCCAACGAAAAAATACGCTCGTGTCATTGTCCGCGGTTAGTGCTAACGTTTGACAGCTGACAAAGGACCGTTGGAACCACACATCGACGCCGCGGGAACCACACGTAGAGTTTCATCCACTTAATGGACGCGTCTCGACAGCGCTGCTCCAATTCTCCGACCAACACTGCAAGTGTCTGCATCTTGCAGGCCTGGGTGACGCCGGGGTTAGTATGAAAGGAAGGCACAGTGCATCCCTGTCATGTCGCCTCAGCCCCACAATGGAACCCTCTACAACGTCATCCTTCGCATTCTCTTCCATATTGATCACGTCCGGTCGGTGGTCTTTCATGCTCTGATCTTGTGATGACCTCAACTTCCAGTTTCCTTTCCACGACGAATCCCCCCCTCCTCCCCTCCCCCCCCCCCCCCCCACCCCCACCCCCACCCCCCCACCCCCCCCAACCTTCTCGGTGAATTTGCGTTTAATATCGTCCAAAATCGGCAAGGTCATGGGATGTCGTTGGCTGCAGTTAAAGGCGCCATCTGGAGGGAGGAGGGAAGGGAGAATGGAGGGGAGGGGGGGGGGGGGGGGGGGGGCAGGGGGGGGCACTCGCGATGGCTTCGCTTGTGAGAAATTCTTGTCGGCGGCTTAGAAGGGTGTGTTTGTGTCTACTGAACAAGCAACGCGTAACATCACCGATGTGGTCGGCGGCAGTGCAGTGACTTCTTGGCGGGCTGCCTCGCGGCAGGCTGATACGGATTACCCCGTGGACCCGATGGTGGAGTCTGTGACAGAACTATTGGGTGTGGTTGTACAGGGTGGGGGAATGATAAGGTGTGTGTGAGTTGTAACACACATAGGGGGACACAGAAAATGGTACAAACCCCCACTCTTCAACACACACAACACACAACACACACACACACACACACACACACACAACAAAGCGCACAATATTTTACACACGCAAGCAAGCACCACAAACAGACACAAACACACACACACACAACACAAAACACAACACACAACACACAAGAACACACACACACACACACACCACACCACCACACACATCACGCAAAGCAAACACGCACGCACACACACAAAACACACCACACACAACACACACACAAACACATACCAAACATTCACACACCCACACACACAACCACACACGCACACACACACAAACATACACACACACACACACACGCACCACGCACGCACGCACACAACACACATAAACACACACAAAACACAAATCACACACACAAAACACACACACAACACACACCACACACACAACAAACACAAAACACACACACACACACACACCAAGCACAGATCTCAAAGTCCGTTTGTCCTTTGCACGGCGGGTGGGGGTAAACGCTGGGAGTAACCATGGCCTAGACCGTCTTTCCCCCAGAGACCCAAATCCCCCCCCCCCCCCCCTCCCCACCCCCTCACCCCATCCCTCCTTCTCCAGCTCCCGCCCCCCTTCATCCCGCCCCCCCCCCCCCCCCCCCCCCCCCCCCCCCCCACCCCCCCCCCCCCCCAAAGATAGCATGTTTTGACTCGATAGGGGACCCACTTCAAAAGCATCATTGTCGCTGGGTGTCAGATGAAAAGGCTGCTGCTCGGAAAATATTTTCAGGTTTTCTTCCTTCTTCTTCTTCTTCTTCTTTCTTCTCCCTCCTCTGTCTTATTTAGGGAAAAAACGAAGAGCGCAAGGAGAACGAGGAACGGGGAAGGGGGGTGGGGTTGTTGAGGAGGGACGGAGAGACGGCTGAGGGAAGGAAGGTAGTGGAAGGGGAGGAAGGGGGGTGGTGGTTGTGTGGTGGTGGAGAGGAGTGGGGGTTTGGGGGGGGGGGGGGGTAAGGTGGGTGGGGGGGCGAAATCGCACGTGCAGCCTGGCGCCAAAGAAATTGAACTTACTGTGTGTCCTACCCTTTGATTTTCTTTCTTCTTTTGGGGTTCTTCTTTCTTTTTTTCTTTGGGGCTTCGTCTTTGTGTTTTTTCTTTCTTTTTGGTTCTTTCTTCCTTTTTTTTTTTCTTTCTTTGATTTCTTTTTTTCTTTCTTTCTTTCTTTGTGGTTCTTTCTTTCTTTATGTTCTTTCTTTCTTTGTGTTCTTTCTTTTTTTTCTTTGTGTTCTTCTTTTTTTTCTTTGTGTTTTTTTCTTTCTTTTTCTTTGTGTTCTTTCTTTCTTTCCTTTGTGTTTTTTCTTTTTTTTTTTTTCTTTGTGTTCTTTCTTTGGTGTTTTTTTTTTCTTTCTTTTATCTGTGTGTTCTTTTCCTTCTTTCTTCCTCCCTTCTTCTTTCTGTCTGTCTGTTTTCTTTCTTTCGACTTTCTTTCCTTTTGGACTGTTCGTCTCCCTGTTTGTCTGTCGTCTGTCTGCTCGTTCACTGTCCCCTTTTTTTGTCTGTCGGCTACTGTCTGGCTGCCGGTCATGCTTCGTTCTTTCTGTCATCATTTTCAAAATTTCATTCTTTTTCTCTTCCTTGATCCTTCGTTTCCCTCTTTCTCTCCTTTCCTTTGTTTCTTTCTGTCCTTTCTTTCTTTTTTCTTTTCTTTCTTCCTTCCTTTCTTTCTTTCTGTCATTGTGTCAATACATATAAAAGTGCACGTGCAATGATGAGAAAGGTGCATAGATAATCTCTATAGGCCTGCATTAACAACTGGTTAATAAAACACACCCAAGAATTAAGTACAGAAAACGGGGTACCTATCATCCGCAGGCAAAATTCTATCAATTGTGTGCAAAAACAGAATATTACCTGTGCGCAGAATGGAAACATTGATTGTAAAGAGAAAGGAATATTAATTGCATTACAGAATGAAAGTTTTAACAGAGAGCTGAAATATTAAACTACCCGGAGAAGGGAAATATGAACTACTTCATACGGGATGGAGGTACTGGCTGGACCAAGACTGGAAATATTCACAGAATGAAAATATCAACTGATGATGGAAAAGTGGAGAGTGCAAATGACTAGCTGCATGCAGAATCCAAATAATGAGCTGCATGCAGAATGCAAATAATTAGTTGAATGCAGAATGCAAATAACTAGCTGCATGCATAATGCAAATGACTAGCTGCATGCATAATGCAAATAATTAGTTGAATGCAGAATGCAAATAACTAGCTGCATGCATAATGCAAATGACTAGCTGCATGCAGAACGGAAACAGGGCCGGCCGAGGGGCGGGGGGGGGGGGGGGGGGGGGGGGGGGGGGGGGGGGGGGGGGGGGGGGGGGGGGGTTTCCGGGGGTTTCCGGAACTCCTCCCTCCACCCTCCCCTCCTTCCCCCTCGCCCCCCCCCCCCCCCCCCCCCCCCCCACCACACCACACACGCACCACACACATTCCCGCTAGCAAAAATTTGCGTTTTTGACTGATTGCTCCTGTTCCCGCTACTGGTGAAGGATCCTAGACCTCCACTTGGAAACTTCCGCTCCCTCCTCCCCCCCCCCCCCCCCCCCCCCCCCCCCCTCCCCCCGCCATAAAACTGGTCCGGCTCTGGAAAGTCTCCACATTTTTCTGTGTGAGAATTCGGATTTATCACCCCAGGGAGGACGCGTCACCTTAGTTCAGCGCTCTCCAGTACATGTATTTTTGTTGTTAACGTAACACAACGGATTTTCCAACATGACTTTGTCAGAGACAATGCCTCGTTGCAGTGGGGTTTTTCTCTTCTTTTTATTTATTTATTTATTTTTTGTAACGTGCGGTAATCGCACACTACACGCGGAACTAGCAGTTAGACGACTGCCTATGATCTAGTGGATGACGAGGGGGGAGGGGGAGGGGCAAGGGGGGGGGGGGGGAGGGGTGACAACCATCCCCGTCCAAAGCTGGACTCACGAACCCAGGATTCCCTTCTTTCCCAGGACAGTGCGTTATTCATTAGGCCAAGTTTCCTTGCTGACTGATATGTGCTGAGA
>CM031617.1:26367227-26379727 GCA_018398815.1 Conus ventricosus | reverse complement strand
AAAAGTAGGTAACACAAGGGAATCAGTAAAGGTAGCGAAAGTAAGAAAAGGCACGGTAAGAAGAAAAGATAGCGAAAGTAGGAAAAACATAGAAAATAATGAGACGAGGCATGTAAAACCAAAACGGCAAGGACAAGCAGAAAAGTTGGAAGAGGCGGGAAAAAGTAAAACACGTGGAAATCAGATAAAGGCGGGAAAAACAGGAAAGGTAAGAAATAATAAGAAGAAGCGGGTAAAACACAACGGTTAAGGACGGAAGCAAAAGGCAGGAAAAGATGGAGAAAGTAGGAACATGTGGAGGGGGGGGGGGGAGGGGGGGGGGGAGGGCGGAGGAAAAGGCAGGGAAAGCAGGATAAGGTGAAAATTTTAAAAAAAGATAAGGAAATATAAACAATGTAGTGAAAACCGGTAAAGGTATGAAAAATAGAAAGGTGGGTAAAAAGTAAAACAAAAATGAGGGTTTAAAATAAAAAACCCAGGAAAAATAGGAAAAGGGTAGGAAAAGTAAAAAAAGGTATTGTAGAAACAGGAAAAATAGGGTACATCAGGAAAAGTAGGTACATAGCAAAAGGTAGGGGTAAAATAGGAAAAAGTAGGAAACATAGGAAAGTTTGGGAAAACTAGGAAAGGGTAGGTACACAGAAAGTAGGCAACATAGAAGGTGGGTAACATAGGAAAGTTAGGTAAAATAGAAAGGTAGGTGAACAGAAAAGGCAGGTGAAACAGGAAAATGGCAGGTGAAACAGAAAAGCAGGTGAAACAGAAAAGTCGGGTGAAAAGAAAAGTCTGAAATAGAAAAGTCGGGTGAAACAGAAAAGGTCGGGTGAAATAGGAAAGGCAGATGAAACAGGAAAAAGGGGTCGGGTGAAACAGGAAAAGGCAGGGTCAAACAGGAAGAGGTCGGGGGAAAGAGGAAAAGGTGGGGTTTTAAATGAAAAGGTCAGGTAAAATGGGAAAAAGGGTCGGGTGAAATAGGAAAAGGGCGGGGGGAATAGGAAAAGGTGGGTGAAACAGGAAAAGGTCGGGTAAAAATAGGAATAGGCAGGGGGAAACAGGAAAAGGTCGGGTGAAACAAAAAAAAGGTCGAGTGAAATAGAAAAGGCGGGGTGAAACAGGAAAAGGTAGGGTGAAACAGGAAAAGGTAGGGTAAAACAGGAAAAGGTAGGATAAAACAGGAAAAGGTAGGGAAAGTAGGAAACTCTAAGGAAGTAGCAAAAAGTATGGGAACATAGAAAAAGGTAGTGGCGTGGGGGGGAGGGGGGGGGGGCGGTGCTGGTGGAACGGATCTCAATTTGTATCAAGTCCATGTCCATTCTGAGCGAGTCACTGCGGTCAATGGTCGACTACATTTGCAACCGTAAGCTGACTTGTACATAACGTTGTCCATCTACCAACGAATGCGCAACCGTCGGCTTTCTACATCATTTTTTTCGTTTGTTCTAAAACGTCATTCCCATCAACGTTACGAGAAATTATACGTAAATGAGCACGCGAACTTAATGCATACACAGGCGCGCGTGTACTGGTAACAAACATACACACACGCACGCGCGCACGAACACACACACACACACACACACACACACACACACACACACACACACCACACACACGTGCGCGCACACACACACACACTCACTCATGCACGCACGCACACACACACACACACACACACACACACACACACACACACACACACACACACACAAGCATACACGGCAGCACACGACATACACATGCTAGTAAAACTCAAATATACATAAACACGCATACAAACGTGCGTTCACACACACACACACACACACACACACACACACACACACACACACACACACCACACACACACCACCACCACCACCACCACCAGGAAAACGTTCATATTGTAGTAAACAACACCGCATACACAGGAACGTTGCAACACAAGAGCTCAACGCAACGTTTACAACTCCTGTGGTCTGTGTCACATGACACGGTCTCCCGGCACAGCTTGGCTCTGCAGACACGGGGAGGGCACAACAAGAACCAAACCCAGAGGACCCCCAAAATTGAGCTGCTTACCCACTTATCCAAGGGGTCCCCGAGCTCCGTGGGTGACCCAGGAAGCTATCGCCGAGCCCCATTCAGGTTGTCTCCACTTGGGACCAAACAAGGGCGGTTATTCCCTTGCTGACCGCTGTTTGGGCTATATTTAGAGGCTAAACGCTCTTGGACAAACTTGGTGAAAACTGTCCCCCCCCCCCCCCCCACCCTTTCCCTCCCCTCCCCCCTCTGCCACCCAACCCTTCCCCACTCCTCATCTGGCCCACCCCCTTTTCTTCATCCAATCACCCCAACCTTCTCTCTCTCTCTCTCTCTCTCTCTTCCCTTTCCCCTCCTCCCCCTCTCTCTCTCTCTCTCTCTCTCTCTCTCTGTCGTAATGGCCAGGGGTGCGATCGTTCTTGGGTGGAATGTTGCTCACGCTTTCTTCTATTATCATTCTTCGGTCACTAAATTGTGCGCAAATTCGTTGTCTGTCTCATATAGCATTCCATTGAGAGTTTGAGAACAAAACCATTCAAACTCAAAGAATTGAAAAATTAAAAATGAAATGAGGCAGGGAACAGTAAACAATAACAAGCAGGGGAAGTCTTGCTCCCATAAGAAAACCTAAAACCCGAGTAACTTTTTTTCCAGACTGGCACAGCCTTATGGGAGCAAGACTTGCCCTACTTGTTTATTGTACAAAGAATTTAGTTTCATGTCAGGAAACGATAGACTGAAACATCTTGTAGCGTGAACTAGAAGCGAGGCGAATTATAAACACAAGACGAAATGCAAGCACGAGGCTAAATACAAACACAAAATGAAAAACAAAGAAAAAAGAAAAAAAAAAAGATCCTCACCTCAGATGGGGAAATTTTTTTTCTTCTTTCTGGATTGTAAACACTTTGCCTTGTTCACTTTAACGGACGTGAGGCAGAGGGGTAAAAATTTTCTGCCTTTTGTGAAGATGAAGCACCCCAAAAAGTAACAAAGTCACAATTGTTACAAATTATCTCCGCGCAAAAGAAAAACTTTATTTTTCATTTTGCCCTGTTGTTACGTATTGCGCTGTGCTAGATCTGTTGCTTGAACGCTTTCTACGCTTGTTGTCGGGGAACGCAGAGAGACTGATTAATTTAGTTCATGCAGAACTGTGCCTAATAATTAGTCCGATGGATTTTAAGGACAGAACAGCGAGGGGGGGGGAAAAAGGGGGGAGGGGGGGGGGGGGGGGGGGGGGGGGGGGGGGGGGGGGGGGTTGTGGGGGGGGGGGGGGGGGGGGGGGGGGGGGGGGGGAGGGGGGAACGGAATTTGACAAGAGCTCAAATAACGTTTTTTTGACTGTTATGACCGCATAAATTTGAATGCTTTTTTTTTGGGAAATCTGATCCACACCCCCAAAAAAAAAAAAAAAAGGGGGGGGGGGTTAAAAAGTGGGAAAAAAAGGGAAAAGGGAAAAGGGGGGAAATTGTTTTGGAAACTCGCAAAAGGGTTTTGGGTTTTTTCCCCAAAAATTTTTTTTTTTTGGAAAAAAACACAACCCCAAAAAACCCCTTTCAAACCCACCCCAATTGTCGGGGATTGTTCCCCAACCCCCCCTTTTAAAAAAAAAAGAAGACCCCCGTTTTAAAAACAAAACAAAAGGGGGAAAAACGGACTAAACAAAATCCGTGGAAACATCCCTTTTTTAAAACCCACCCTCGTCTTAAACAACTTGGGCCCGCCCTTTTTAAAATTTTCCCTTTAAGCCAAAAAGGGGGGGGAAAGCCCCTTTTTTTTTTCCCGGATCCCTCGTTTTTTCCCCCTTTAAAAAATTTTCATTTTTCCTTTTTAAAAAAACCCGTTTTGTTTTCCCCGGGGGGGGAAAAATTTGCGAAAGGATTACCCACCAGGAAAATTTTTGAAAAAAAATTAAAAGGGGGGGTTAAAGTTGGGGGGGCGGGGGGAAAAAAAAACGGGGAAAAACATCTAACCATCATTAATATTGGGGACGAGAGAATCACGAAGAAAAATAAAGGGTTTTTTTTTCCCAAAAACTTCTTTTTATCCCTTCCAGAAAAAGGGGGAAAAAAAGGGAAAGGGGGGGGAAAGGAAAAAAAAAAAAGGGGAAAAAAAAGAAAAAAAAAAAAAAAAAGGGGGGGGAAAAAAAGGGGGGTTTTAGGGAAAGGGGGGGGGGGGGAAAAAGTTAAAAAAAAGGGGGGGGGGGGCCCAACCCCGGGGGGAAAGGAGTGAAAGGGGGAATTTGAATAAAAAAAAAAAAAAACAACCCCAGGCCCGCAAAAAACAAAACATTTTAAAAAACCCCCCAAAATTTTTTGAAAAAAGTTCCCAAAACAAAGGACAAAAAGTGGTTTTTTTTTGGGGGGGGGGGGGGGGGGTGGGGGGGGGGGGGGGGGGGGGGGGGGGGAAAAATGTGACCCTTTGTTAAAAAAAAAAAAAAAAAGGGGGGGGGGGGGGGGGGGCCCAAGGGTTTTGAAAATTTTAAATTGCGTTTAAAAAAAAAAGGCAGGTTTTTCCGAGGGGTTTGGGGAAAGGAAAAAAGGAGAAAAAAAGAAAAGGGGGAGGGGGCCCAAAGGAAATGGGTTTTGCTTTTTTTGGGGGGAACGGGGGAATGGAAAAAAAAAAAACTTTTGCTTTCCCCTTGTCCATTAAAAAACGGTTAAATTTTTCAAGGGGTTTTTTTCTCCCCCTTTTAAAACTCCCCCCGTCCAAAAAGGCGGGGCCCCCCGAAAAAACCTTCCCTTTTCCTCTTCTCTTTGTTTCAAATTTAAAAAAAGGGGGGCCCCTTCCCTAAACCTTTTTTAAAAAGGGTTTTTTCCTTCCCACTCCCCCCCTTTTTCTCAAAAAAAAAAAGGGGGGAAAAAATGGGGGTTTTTGGGGGGGGGGCTCAGGGTTTAAAAAAAAATTTTTTAAAAAAAAAAAAAAAAAATTTTTTTTTCCCTTTTTTTAAAACCCCCCCCCCCCTTTTTTAAAAAACCCGGGGGGGGGGTTTGTGGGGGGGGGGGGGGGGGGGGGGGCGGAAAACCCCCCCCCCCCCCCCCCGGGGGGGGGAAAAAAAAAAAAAAAAGGGGGGAAAAAACCCCCCTCTTTTCTCGGGCAATTTCGGCAGGGGGGGGGGGCCTCCCCCCTCACCCCCGGGGGGGGTTTTTTCGGGGGGGCGGGGAAAAAAAATTTTTTTTTTTTGGGGGGGGGGGGGGGGGGGGGGGGGGGGTTGGGGGGGGGGGGGGGGGGGGGGGGGGGGGGGGGGGGTGGGGGGGGGTGGGGGGGGGGGGGGGGGGGGGGGGGGGGGGGGGGGGGGGGGGGGGGGGGGGGGGGGGGGGGGCCCCCCCCCCCCCGGGGGTTAGGGGGATTTTTGGGGAAAGGGGGGGGGGGGGGGGGGGGGGGGGGGGGGGGGGGGGGGGGGGGGGGGGCCCCCCGGGGGGGGGGGGGGGGGGGGGGGTTCTTGGGGGGGGGGGGAAATGGGGGTTTTTTTTTCCGGGGGGCGTGGTAAGGGGGGGGGGAAAGGGGGAAAGGGGGGGGGAAAAAGGAAAAAAAAAAAAAAAAACGCGAAAAAGGGTTGGGGCGGGTGGTACAAAAAGAATGGGGTAACGTCAATATTTTGCCTAAAAAAAGGGAAAACTTAAAACCCGACAAACCCCCCCACCCCCCCCCATCTCCTCTTTTTTCCCCCCTTCTCTCTTTTTCCGTCCCCCCCCCCCCCCAAAAACCCCCATTTTTTTCCCATCCCCCCCCAAAATTCTAAACGGCCCCCTTTTTTTAAGGTCTTCTTCCCCCGTTTTTTATTTCCTTTTTTTCCCTTCTTTCCCCCCTTTTTTTGTTTTTATTCCTTGCTTTCCCCCCCCCCCCCCCCCCCCCCCCAAACCCCCCCCCCCCCCCAAAACCAAAATTTTCCTTTTTTGGGCTTTGGGCCCAGCCGTTCAACCCTTTTCCCCTTTCCCCCCCGGGGTCGACCTGGCCCTCCCCCCGGGGGGGGCCTTACTTTTCCTTGGTTAACCCCCCAAAAATTTGTCCCCCCCCCCCCCCCCCCCCCCCCCCCCCCCCCCCCCCCCCCCCCCCCCCCCCCTTTTTTTGTCTTTTTTTAAAAATTTTCCCCGCCGCACCCCCCCAAACCCCCTTCTTGGGTCCGGGTGAAAATGTCTTTTAGGGGGCACGCATCGCTTTTTGCAGTCTGGGGAACCGGGGTTTGCCCAAGGGGCCCAAAACCCCTGGCCAACCCCTGGGGCACACCCCTTGGAGCGCTCGAAACGAGGCCCCCGGAGAAAAATGGGGAAGGCCCAAAAGGAAGCCCCCTTTTTTTTCTTTGGGTTTTTTGCCCACCCCCCCCCCTTTTTTTCCCCGGTTTTTTTCCCTTTTCTTTTCTTCTCTCCCTCTTCTTCTCCATAGATTTCCTTTTCCCCTTTTCCCCCCCCCAACCCCCCAAAAAAAAAATTACATTTTTAAAAAACCCCACCCCACACCCCTCAAATAATTCACCCCCCCCAAACTCCTACAAACTACATACTATTTCCCTCCCTTTTTCCCACTACCCCCACAATTCTTTCTCGCAACTAAAATTTTTCCCCCCTTTTCTTCTTATTCTTCAATCTTTCCCCTTTTAAAAAAAAAGGGGTGAAAAAAAAAATTTGACTCCCTAATTTTTCTAAAAATTTCTATTAAAAATTTTGGTGGAAATTTTTTTCCCCCCCGCCCCCCGTTGTAAGGGGAAAATTTTCTTTTTTTTTTAATCCTTTACTTTTTGCTTTGTGTTGTTTTTCGACAATGGGTTACGTAAATCCTATATAGGACATAAAAAGGACATAAATAGGTCGAGCTTTTTCAGGGGGGGTTGTCACCCCCCCACCCCCGCTCACCCAAAATCTAGCAGTGGTCTAAAAACTAGCCCCCCGCGGTCGATTACCGCACATTAAATTAAAAAAAATCTCACTGAAAAAAGGCTTTTTCTTGATAAATCATGTTGGAAAAAACTTGTGTTTTCGTTTTAAAGACATAAAATGGTATCCGAGAGCCCCCTGAACACTTGACGTGTTCCCCGGGTGTGAAAAATCCGAATTTTTCCCCACGAAAAAATTTTGACATTTACAGAGCCGGGTCATTTTGTTGCGGGGGTGGGGGGAAGGGGGGGGGGGAGGGTATTTTTAGGTGGGGGTTAGGGTCCTTCCAGTCGGGGGGAACAGGGGCAATCAGTCTAACCGCAAATTTTTAAAACCCCCGGGGGTTTTTGTGTGTGGGTTGGGTGTGGGGGTTTTGTGTGTGGTGTGTGTGGGGGTGGTTGGGGTGTGTGTGTGTGGGTTTGTTGTGTGTTGGGTTGGGTGTGTTGTGGGTGGGGTGGGGGGGGAGTAAAGAAGGGGGGGGGTGGAGGGAGGATTCCAGAAAACCCCGGAACCCCCGCCGCAGCAGTATTTTGGGGGGGCAGTATTTTTATTTGTGACGGTTTTGCCGGGGGGGGGGATTTTGCTTTGCTGGGGGGGGGGGGGGGGGGGTTTTTGCATTCGCTTTCCGGGAACTTTGGGGGGTTTTTCATGCAACTGGGTATTTGCATTTCTGCATGCAGCTAACATTTTCATTCTGCAGCGCTAACATTTTTATTCTGCATGCAGCTGTCATTTGCTTTGCATGCAGCAATCATTTGCATCGCATTTCAGCAATCATTTGTTCTGCATGGGAGCTTTTTTTGTCGTTTTTGCATTCTGCTGCAGCAAATTTTTTTTCATTCTTTTCATTTCAGAGCTAATCATTTGATTCTGCATGCAGTTCATTTGCTTCCGGGCATGCAGCAATCATTTGCATTTTGCATCAGCTGTCATTTTTCTTTCTTTGGTTTTCATGCCCGCAATCATTTCATCAGCTAATCATTTGATTTTTGCACAGCAGTCCCTTTTTTTCTGCAAGCAGCTTTATTTGGTTTTTGCACACTTCATTTGCTTTTGCATGCAGCTAGTCATTTGAGTTCGGCCAGCTAGTCATTTGTGTTCTGCAGCAGCTGTCATTTGCTTCTGCATGCAGCTAATCATTTTTCTTCCAGCAGCTAAATCTTGGTTCTCAGCGCTAGCCATTTTTTCTGCGCAGTAGCATTTGCATTCTGCATGCACAGTCCATTTGCATTTCCCGGGGGCCAAAAATTTTTTCTGCATCAGCAAAATTTTATTCTGCTGCAGCTACCCTTTTCTTTGCATGCAGCCAGTTTATTTGCATTTGCACCAGTTTTTTGCATTTTGCATGCGCAGTTATTTTTCATTTTGCATGCACTAGCATTTGCTTCTGTCCGCATCTGCATTTGCGGTTATCCCCTGGGCTACATTTGCATTCTGCATGCCCTTTGGGCGAGTTTTTTTTTGCATTCTTTCCCCACGGAGGGCCCCCCCGAACATTCCATCCTTAGTTGTATTTTCATTCTGTGTGCAGTGGACATGTCCAGCTTTGATCAAGCCAGTATCTCCATCTTGTATGAACTAAAAACAAGAAAAGAGCGAACGAACGAACGAACGAAAGGAAAAAGAAAGAAAGAAAGAATAAAACCTTGTGACCCTTTTCAAGCGTGAATGATGACAACAGTTAATTATGGCCGTTTTAATGTTCAGTTCCCAGCATTTCGAGCCTTTTTAGACCAGTCTTTTACGAGGCTCCAGTGATAGCAGTACGCATGCGCTTGAGTCCCAATTAACTGTTTTCTTGAGTCATAATCACACTGCTCTTATATGTGTCATAATCATCTCCTCTTACGACTCATAATTATCTGCTTTTTGTGTTAGCTTCGATGGATCATAATTATTTGTTTTCTTGTGTAATGATAGTTTTCGAGTGTCATGATTATCTGCGTTCATGAAGCATAATTGTTTTCTTATGTCATAATTTTTGTTGTCATGGTGATTGTGTTTGGACACAGTTTCTGTCTTGAAAAGTAAGAAAACGAGCGAATACGAAGCAAGAATGTCAGTTGATAATCGCCTTAGGGGGCCGGAATAGCTCAGCTGGTTAGAGCGCCGGACTCGTCATCCTGGGGTTGCGGGTTCGAATTTCGGCACAGGGGGATTTTTCCCTCGGAGTTAACATTGGTTCTGACTCCATTCCTCACACAGTCCTTCGAATGAGACTATAAACCGAGGTTCCGTGTGTGAACGCACGCACAACATCTTGCACACACGTACAATCCCATCACCAACATTTGGAAGAGAAGGCCAGTTTGGCCGTTGGTATGGATGACACGTTACACACAGCATGCACCTTCCCCGAAGATGGAGTATGGCTGCCTTGATGGCGGGATTAATTTTTTTTTAAAACCGGTCATACACACAAAACTCCACTGCCTGTCTATACAGGCAGTGTCCGCAGGAGTATCAGCCTCCGTACGCAGAAAGAAAGAAAGAAAGAAAATCGCCTTAAAGAAAATTACTAATTCTTATGAAAAAAAAAAGTATAAGCTGTGGAAGGTGGTATGGTCCAACAACACACGATTTCTGAAGAGTCGTGAACCGTCACATTGACATTTCTTTTCTTTTTCTCTCCCCCCCCCCCCCCCCCCCCCCCCCAACGGGTTTTGTATTTGATGTAATCGTTGCAGGTGCAAAGTGTGTTGTTAGAAGTACTCCGTATTCAAAGTAAGGCATTATGGTAATTCTCCCTGAACTGAATCAGGATTCGATTTACTGCCGGAGCGGGGACCGGACCACAGCGGGAAGGGAAGCGTGTGTGACAAACTGCGAGGTTTTTTTAATATATATTTTATTTATTTATTATTTTATCAAGCCATAAAACGCGACTACACGAGTGGTTCGAACTCACGACCTTCGGCTCCATGTTTGAACGTTCTGGCCTCTCGACTACGCGCCTACCTTTTGCTGTTAATTTTTGTTGGTTTGTTTGTTTTTTTTTTTTTTTTTTTTTGAACCCTTTTCTTCTTAAAAAACCCCCACCCCCTTTCGAGAATTCATGTAATCCCCTTGGCCCCTTTTCCCTCACTTTTTCCCGCCTTTCTCCCCCGGGGCCCCCTTTTCGCCCCCTTTTTTCCCCCCCTTTTCCCTTTGTTTTTCCCCCCCTTCCCCCCTTTTTCTTTCCTTCCGGTTTTCCCTTTGAAGAAAAAAAACCCCAAAAACCCTCCCTCACCATTTGGGGGCCCTTCTTTCCTTAGGGAACCTACCCCCCAGATTTCCCCCCCTTTTCTCCCCTGTTCGTTTTTTTTTTCCCCCCCTTCTCACCAAATTCCTTTATTCCCCCCCGGCCAAGGCCAGAATTTTAAATTTTTTACCCCCCCGAAGGGTTTTCCCCAAAATTTTTACTTAAACCCCAATAAAAAAAAGTTCCTTTGTGGGGGTAATTGGTCAAAGATTCTAATTTCAACCCCAACCCCTTTCCTTCCCCCCCCCCCCCCCGGGGGTTGTTGGATGTAATCTTTGGGCCAGTGAGTTGGTAGACCCACCCCGGGTTTAAAATGCTTGGTTTTCCCAAGGGGAAAGATGGCTTACCCGGGGCCGGACCGCCCAAAGAGCTTTGGCAAACTGCATTAAAATTTTATTTTTAAAATTTTAATTCCCAAAAACCCCCCCAAACCCTTTTGACCCAGTGTTTGATTTGACTTGGCCCGAAAAATTGCCTCGACTCCCCAGTTTTTTTCCCCCCCGTTGGTTGTTTGTTTTTGTTTATTTTTTTTTTTACAAGGTCTTCCCAAAGGGTTGGAAATACAATGTGCGGGAAACATTTGGGTTTTGTTGTGGGTTGTGGGTTTGTGTGTGTGTGTGTGTGTGTGTGTGTGTGTGTGTGTTGTGTGTGCGGGTGGGGGGTTTTTTTTTTGTTTCTGCTCCCTTTCTTCTTCTGTCGTCTCTTTTCCCTTCTCCCTCTCTTTTTTCCCCCCTTTCTAAAAAAAACCCAAAATTTTTTTTCAGGGAGGGACAGAGGCGTTGGTCGGATATGTTTGGGGGGGGTGTGCGAGTGGTTGAATTTTTTGGGGGTTTGGGGGGGGTGTGTGTGTGGGTGTGTGTGGTGTGGTGTGTGTGTGTGTGGGGTGTGGGTGTGTGTTTTTGTGGTGTGGTGTGGGGGTTGTGTGTGTGTGGGTGTTGTGGGTGTGTTGTGGTTGGGGGGGTGTGTGTGTGGTGTGTGGTGTTGTGGTGTGGTGTGTTTTTTTTTTTGCTCTCTCCTCTCTCTCTCTCTCTCCTCCCTTTTCCCCTTCTCCTTTCTTCTCTCTTCTCTCTCCTCCCCCAAAGAGACGGACAGAACACAAGAATTAAATTCCCGGGTTTTTATTGAGGGGTTTTTCCCCCTCCTGTCGTCTATGACCCCCTTTCCCCCCCCCATCCCCCCCCCCCCACGGCCCCCCCCTACCTTCCTCCACCCCACCAACCCTCCCCTGTTTTCTTTTTCTTTTTTTCTGTGTTTTCGTTTCCTGATTTTCCCCGCCCACTGCCCCCCAAGATAACGAACCCTGGGAGGGGTTCGCACAGGTCCGGTGAAGTCATTTCTCCATCGGGGTCCTTGTATTTTGCCCCCTGGGAAAAAGAGAGAGAGGAGGAAGAGAGAGAGAGAAGAGAGAGAGAGGAAGAGAAACAGCAGACGACAGACAGACAAGAGACGAGACAGACTAAAAACAGAAGAGAACAGAGAGAAGAAAGGGAGAAGAGAGAGACAGGAGAGAAAAGAGAGGGGAAGAGAGATGAGGAGAGAGAGAGAGGAGGAGAGAGAGAGAGAGAGAGAGAACGAGAGCGACGCTCTTGTCTCTTCGTGTGAGGTGGGGTGTGTGTGTGTGTGTGTGTGTGGTGTGTTGTTTTTGTGTTGTTGTGTGCGTGTGTGTGTGTGTGTGTGTGTGTGTGTGTGTTTGTGTGTTTTGGGGTGATGTGCGCGGCACACACGCGCGCCACACGCGCGCACGCAGATTTTCTTTTTTAAATTCCCTTTCTGGTTTTCATTTTTGTTTAAGAAGACCCGAAATATTCATCCACATAAACCATTCCAGCACTCCTATCTTTCCGTCAAGTATTGGCAACCTTGTTTTGATGTGGACATTGTCGGAATGCGCCTACGTTTCTCATGATGTCCCCCCCCCCCCCCCTCAAACAGTTTCCTAACCCTCCTCCCACTCTTCTTCCTCCCGCCACCTCTCTCTCTCTCTCTCTCTCTCTCTCTCTCTGTCTCGTCACTCTGACCCCCCCCCCCCCCCCCCTACACACACGTTCTCTCCACCCACCCCTTCCTTCTTTCGCTTCACGTCAAAGTCACCCACCTGGACGGAGCCACAGAAAGACCGCCAAAGAAATCAAGTGATACTAGCTTGTATACAGACGTACAGCTGAAAGACTGACAGACGGACAACAGCCATCACACACACAGACAGACAACAATCATCACAGACAGATAACAACCATCACAGACAGACAGACAACCATCACAGACAGATAGACAACAACCATCACAGACAGACAACAACCATCACAGACAGACAACAACCATCACAGACAGACAGACAACCATCACAGACAGACAACAACCATCAC
>CM031617.1:26354727-26357227 GCA_018398815.1 Conus ventricosus | reverse complement strand
TGTGTGTGTGCGCGCATGCGCGCGCGTATGTGTGTGTGTGTGCGCGCGCATGTGTGTGTGTGTGTGTGTGTGTGTGTGTGTGTGTGCGCGCGCGCGCGTGCGCACGCGTGTGTGCGCGCGTGCGTGCGTGCGTGTGTGTGTGCGGGCGCGCGCGCGTGAGTGTTTCTGTTTATTTTTGTTTTTGTTCGTTTCTGTTTCCTTTTCTTTCTTTCTTTTTCTTTTTTTTTCTTTTTTAAAATTTTATTTATTTATTTTTTTTTTTAATTTAATTTTTTTTATTTAATTTTTTATTTTTTTGAGGGGGGGGGGGGGGGGTATTGTCTCTTTTTTGTGCAAAACATAGTGAAATGTAAACAAAAGTGTTCGGAAAGAAAACCTGTTGATGATAAACATAGCGAGATATCTGGCAACCTCTGTATGGCATTATTTATCTCCCTTGATCATGGTTTTAAAATTGAGGTGACTGCTGGCGTAAGCTGAAACAGGAGTGAAGACAGAAGTAATATAAGCAAATAACAACCACGCGTTACCCGTATTGTCTCCCCTTCAGCCTCGTTTCCATTTCGTAGCCTTTCCGCATCCAGCTCCAAGAGACACGTGACTTCGTCTATCGTTTCCGTTGTCTTGAATGACGTTGGTCTTGCCTGTGGATGACCAAATAGGTCGAAACGCGTCGTGTCTGTGTTGTAATTCATGTACTCTTTCGTTTGGCGGCACAGTACTTCTGTCTTTGCTCGTACCTTTTTGATGTCAGTGCGTGAACTATGTTAGGAAATGTCTGTACAGGCACATTTTTGTACTCCCAGTTCTTTATAGAACAGGGGGTACTTTAGAATGGAACGAAGAAATGCTGCCTGTGTGTGTGTCTGTGTCTCTGTCTGTGTGTCCGTGGTCAAAATGTGTTCCACTCGCTCCAGACAAAACTACTGGGTCGATCTTTCTGAAAATTTGTAGGTATGTTCATTATGGGTCAAGGATGATGCCCGACGTTTTGGTTTACCGTTACAGCCGTTACTAACGGCTGTAACGGTTTTTCTTCTTTATGGAATATCTCCGAAAGTACTTGGCCGATCTTTGTGAAAATTAGCAGGTATGTTTCATTATGGGTCTCGGATGATGCCCGATGTTTTAGTTTACCCCCGTTTTAAGCCGTTACTAACGGCTGTAACAGCCTGTAACGGCTTTTCTTCTATAAATATCTCAAAAAGTACTACGCCGATCTTTCAGAAAATTTGTAGATATGTTCATTATGGGTCACGGATAATGCCTGATGTTTTAGTTTACCGTTATATCCGTCACTAACGGCTGTAACGGCCTGTAACGATTTTTCTTCTTTATAGAATATCTCAGAAAGCACTTGGCCGATCTTTGTGAAAATTTGTAGGTATGTTCATTATGGTCACAAATAATGTCCGATGTTTTAGGTTACCGTTATACTGTTACTAACGGCTGTAAACGGCTTGTGACGCTTTTTCTTCTTCACAGAATATCTCGGAAAGTAATTGGCCGATCTTTGTGAACATTAGCAGTATGTTCACTATAGGTTACGGATGATGCCAGATGTTTTAGTTTACCGTTATAGCCGTTACTAACGCTGTAACGGCCCGTAACGCTTTTCTTCTTTATGGAATATCTCAGAAAGTACTTGGCCGATCTTTGTGAAAATTAGCAGGTATCTTCATTACTTACGGATGATGCCCGATGTTTTAGTTTACCGTTATAGCCGTTACTAACGCTGTAACGGGCTGTAACGGTTTTTCTTCTTTATGGAATATCTCAGAAAGTACGTGGCCGATATTTCTGAAAATTGTAGATGAGTCACGGATGATGCCCGATGTTTAAGTTTACCGTTATAGCCGTTACTAACGCCCATAATGGTTTTCTTCTTTATGGAAAATCTCAGAAAGTTCTTGGCCGATCTTTCTGAAAATTTGTAAGTATGTTCATTTTAGGTCACAGAGATAGCCGATGTTTACCAGAATAGCCATTACTAACGGTTACACCAGCCCAAGACGGTTTTTCCTCTTTATGGAATATCTCACGCGTATTCAGGATAAACTGAGAGTACGTTTATGTGATTTGCATCTTGTTTATTTCTAGATAGTTTTCAAGTTGATACTGTTTTCTTCCAGACCGTTTTCAAGTTAATACTCTTTCTTCCAGAGCGGCTGCTTTCCAGACACGGAGGAAGGAACAGGAGAGAAGCAGGGCGCCCCATCTAGTTGAACTAGGACCCTGCAACATCTCCGGCTCACCAGGGGCCTCAAAAACAGGCTTTCACTCCGGGTGGGGTGGGTGGGGTGGGGTAGGGCTGGGGAGTGGGGGGGGGGGGGGGCTCCATGAAGACAGAGTCTGGCAAATCGGGACCTACCTGACAACTTGTCTGTGAAACCAACGGGAGATTCCATCGATGTCTTTTTTTTCAGGACAGGATTTGATGTTGTATGTATCCCTGAAGGGTCCTCCCTGGAATGAGGCAGGTTGGTGATAAATTCGAAAG
>CM031617.1:26347227-26352227 GCA_018398815.1 Conus ventricosus | reverse complement strand
GGGTAGATAAAGAAGACACAAACACACAGACATGCGGGCGCGCGTGCACACACACACACACACACACACACACACACACACACACACACACACACACACACACACCACCACCACCACCACCACACACACAGGCACAACGAGAGAGAGAGAGAGAGAGAGAGAGAGAGAGAGAGAGAGAGAGAGAGAGACTGAATATTGATAAATTAGAATGAGTAATTAACCACTGGCGCACAGACATGAATTAGTGGTGTGTACTTGAAGAGTTCAGGTTAGGGTTACGGTAGAGAATTCGACAGCTGACCACCTTATCCACCCCCATTCCCCCCCAACCCCCCTAACCCCCCCTCCCCCCATTACCGCCCCCCCCCCCTCCCTCCCTCGCCTCCTCTGGGAGATGGTGCTACGAGAGTATACAATCACCGATTTAGAGTCCGGTGCTGCTCTGTTTCGACCCGTTCTCTTTTCAGGTATGGTGTCAAGACGCCAATGGGAGTACTGCATGCAGGCCACACACACCATAATTTTCTAGGGTTTTCTCCCTTTGAAATCATTCACTCTCTTGAAAAGACATGAGCTACCCCTCACCTGACGTCACATGCCACGGTCTTTTCACTCACCCTATCCTTGGCCAGGTGGTTTCTACAAAATAGTCCATTCCTTTCGTTTTGATTTGCCTGTGCCATGACGAGCATATGGAAGAAAAGAAGGTAAATCAACTTTCAAACACAATAAACATTCTCAAAACACAATCTAATTGTGCCTCTTTATAAATAATACTCGACTCCTCAAGCCAGCCCTTAGCACATGAGTGTTTGGTGGTGCAGCCCGCAGTGTTGAAGACTGTACAGTTGTCTCCTCCTGTGATGAGGGAGGGGGAGGAAGGGTGGGAGGGAGGGGGGGGGGGGGGGCAAGTGCCCAGATGGCAGGCGCGAAGCTCTTCTCGGTCCATTCAAGGAGTGGGGGGGGGGGGGGGGGGGGGGTGGTGGTGGAGGGATGAGGGATGGAGCTCACAACAAACGAAAGAACCAACAAAACATACCTGCCTTCTCCTTTCGACAAAGGGCGAAAGTGGTATTTATTATCAGTACGTTCTCACGTCAAGGGTCCTCACACTGATCTGATGGAAGCGTAGGCCTGTCTGTCTCTTCGTTTGTGTGCAAATTGTAGGGGGGGTTTCTCCCTGTTTTTTTTTTTTTTCCCCATTTTCTTTTTTGAACCATTTTACATATAAGTCACCCAACCCACGACGCCTACCCCCTAGCTCCTGCCACCGTATTCGCTCTAAAGGTTTTCAGAGGACCGAACTGAAGCTGGGCTGTTGTGGGCACACCATTAAGTATGTTACGACTTTATCGTCACAGCAATTTTCTCTGTGTGAAATCGGCGATGCTCTTCTTCGGAAGAACGCGTCAACCTGGTACTGTGATCCCCGCGTTTTTTTTTCTCTCCCCCCCCTCCCCCCCTTGTCAAACTGGATATCTTAACTAACTTTTTTCTCTCCCCCGTGGACTCCTTCACGCGTGGTCAGTGAGTGGTGTGCACAGAACATCGTTTATGGCTTAATCAGAAGAGAAACAAGATGCAAAGCATGTAAAACGTACTCCCAGTTTAGATCTATCTTGACTATGCGTGTAAAAACAAAACACGTCACAATCAAACTTGCGTCATAATACAAAAAAAGTCAATCAAACCTATGCGTCATAATGTCTTTCGTCACTGAGATAAGAAATCGGCGAAGTACTTTCAAAGATATTCCATAAAGAAGAAAACCTGTTTTGGACCGTTATAACTGTTAGTAACGGCTATTCTGGTAAAATATAACATTGGACATCATCCGTGACCCATGATGAACATAACTATCTACAAATTTTCAGAAAGATCGGCCAAGGAGTTTTGTCTCGAGCGAGTGGAACACATTTTGACCACGGACAGACAGACTGACAGCATTTCTTCGTTCCCATTGTAAAGTACTCCCTGTTCGGGACAGCATTTCTTCGTTCCCATTGTAAAGTACTCCCTGTTCGGGACAGCATTTCTTCGTTCCCATTGTAAAGTACTCCCTGTTCGGGACAGCATTTCTTCGTTCCCATTGTAAAGTACTCCCTGTTCGGGACAGCATTTCTTCGTTCCCATTGTAAAGTACTCCTGTTCGGGACAGCATTTCTTCGTTCCCATTGTAAAGTACTCCCTGTTCGGGACAGCATTTCTTCGTTCCCATTGTAAGTACTCCCTGTTCGGGACAGCATTTCTTCGTTCCCATTGTAAAGTACTCCTGTTCGGACAGCATTTCTTCGTTCCATTGTAAGTACTCCTGTTCGGGACAGCATTTCTTCGTTCCCATTGTAAAGTACTCCCTGTTCGGGACAGCATTTCTTCGTTCCCATTGTAAAGTACTCCCTGTTGGGGACAGCATTTCTTCTTTCCCCATTGTAAAGTACTCCCTGTTCGGGACAGCATTTCTTCGTTCCCATTGTAAAGTACTCCCTGTTCGGGACAGCATTTTCTTCGTTCCCATTGTAAAGTACTCCCTGATCTATAAGAAACTGGGAGTACAAAATGCAACATCGCGTTAACTGTCAATTAACACGACCGAGTTTGTTCACCTCAGCCACGGGAGTGGTGGATGTGGGCATTGGGAGAGAAAGGGATAATGGGAAGGGGAGGAAAATGTTACGAGTGTGCCGAGAGGAAGGGAAGGGAAGGGGTAGGTTGCATGTGAGGGAGGGAGGCGGACAAGGAGGAGGAGGAGGGGGGGGGGGGGGGGGGGGGGTGCAAGGAAAAGAAAAAAAAAGGTCGGGTGGGTCGGCGGAGGAAGACATAAATCCTGGCGGTGCTTACTTTTCCGTCATCCTAATCTCCAGCGTGGTGAATGGCGTAACACGAACACAGCTGGGGACACACAGTAGGGGTACAGCTCATAACCCCGTGAAATCTCTGTCCAGACAGGAACACAGAATACAGACTGGTGGGGGGGGGGGGGGGGGGGGGGGGGGGGAGGGAGAGAATACAAAGGGGGGTGGGGAGAGAGAGAGAGAGAGAGAGAGAGAGAGACAGCCTAGCCAATGAAACAGTGTCGGTCGGTTTAAAATAACTGACGTGAAAAGCCAGGGGGACTTGGTTTGCCATTAGCGACGGGAAATAAGCCAAACAATCGCAGTTATCGTTCCTGGCGTTAAATTTTCTCCCCTGTCCTTGGATGGGTCTTAGTTGTAATCTGATCGCTTTCGTGCTTGTTTGTGTTTATTTTTCAGCTCCCCGCCACGAGGAGTCAAGGAAAAGGATCGTGAAGACGTACTTAAAGAGAAGACACTTAAACGAAAACAATTCTACAGTGTGAAAAATATCTTACGAGCAATGTTATAGGAGACTTGGGATACAATATTTTGACCACAAACTTGGTTAATTGTGAGTTCTCCCATCATACCTGTAATCTCTGCCCTTACGTCTCCTTACTTCCTTTATTAAAGTCCTTTGAATTTTATCTACAGTTCTTCACGACTCTATATGAGAACGCGTGCACGGGTAAGCGATTATGGTGTGTAGGCTACACACACACACACACACAACCACAACACACACACCACACACACACACACACACACACAGAGTCACTACATACATCTCCCACCCCTTCCCCTCACGTGTTTTTTCTTCTCATATATACGTGAATACAATCCTCAACAAACCTCTCTCTCTCTCCTCTCTCTCTCTCTCCTCTCTCTCTCTCTCCTCAAGTCTGTCTCTGCCTGCCTCTCAATCTGCCTCTCTAACGGCCGCACCCTGTCCCCTGTCCGTCGCTCTCTCTTCCACCCCACCCACCCACTCACCTCTCTCTCTCTCTCTCTCTGTTCCCCCCCCCTCTCTCTCTCTCTCTCTCCTCTCTCTCTCTCTCTTGCTTTTCTAACCTGAACGTCACGCCGCACGCTCCGATTCCTGTGACAGCACAGCGGAACGCCAGGCTGCACACCAAATGCTAGCATGGCAAAGCCTTGAATAAGGAATCGACTATTTATATAGACAGGCACAAAGTGGATCCCCTTCGTGACCTTCCCCTGCGTGTTTCCGTGGTTCCAAGCAGAGAGATTGAAATGAAGAGAACTGGACAATTTATGGAAACCTGGGTAAACATGGGTGAGTCCCAAGGTGTGTAATCTGAGGTCAGGTGTGAGGGTACTTGACGTGTTCGACGATTTCGAGCGACGCCATCGGAAGGCATCTTTTAAAACAAGAGAACTGATTGGTTGGGAGTTGTTTCTTGTGAGCTGTAGTTGCTTCAATTCTGCGTTGTCTCAAAATATTGCGTCCTGTCTCAAAACATTGCGATGTCTCAAAACGTTTACGTGGATTATGTATGCGGCGTCTTGGTGCACATGTCTATTAATGGCGTGTGGCCTGGGTTGCACCAGTCTCTACGACTTCCGCTTCCTGGTGAGTGCTAAGGTCACGTGGCGAATGTCAAGGGGGAGACAACTGCTGACGGTGAGGTTAGATAGCCAGACTATGTCAGACAGAGAGAGGCATTTGCCTCGGTTTGATTTTCTTTCCATATTTGCGATGCGTCTTTTCTTGTCAAAAATTTAATCCAGTCCTTTTCTTCTTCTTTTTCTTGTTCTTCTTGTGCTTGGTGATCCCCACCTCCTCTTTCTCCCCTCCTCCTTCTTCTCCTTTTTCTCCTTCTCTTTCTCCTCCTCCTCCTCCTCTTCTTCTTCTTTTCTTCCTCCTCCTACTTTCTTCTTCTTCTTCTTCTTCTTCTTCTTCTTCGTCTTCTTCTCCTTCTCCTCTTCTTCTTTTCTCTTCTCTCTCTTCCTCTTCTTCTCCTTCGTCGTCATCGTCGTTGTCGTCTTCTTCTTCTCCCTCTCTCATTTTTCTTCTTCTTCTCCTCTTTTCTTCTTCTTCTTCTCCTCCTTCTTTTTCTACTTCTTCTTCTTTTCATTTCTCGGCTTGCAGAGGCTCGGTCTGCCAAGATATTTGCTTTGGGGACAGTCTGGAGGGGATATTTG
>CM031617.1:26337876-26347127 GCA_018398815.1 Conus ventricosus | reverse complement strand
TTTTAAACCCAGGAAGTTTTTTTTTAAAAAAAAAACCTTTAAAAAACTTTTTTTTTTAAAAAAAATTCCTTTTTTTTTTAATTCGGGGCTTTTTCGCGGTTTTTTTTGGGCTTGTTGAAAAAACTTTTGCCCTCGCCTTTCTTTGAAGATAAAAACTTTTTCTTTTGTAGTCCATCAAAATGGGCCTGAAAAAACGTTTAAAAACCCCTTCCCATCCGTGATTTTTTGGGAGTCAACAAGGGGCTTTATTTTATTGTCATTTTAAACGAACAAAGGGTTTAGCGTTATTATTTGAACCATAGCTGGTGCTTTTGGGGGTTTTAAATTTTTTATTTTTTGCTAGCAGCCCCCTAGGGCAAAATAACACCCCCCAAGAGCTAAAGCCCAACCCCCTAGGGGCAAAGCTGCGGGTGCGCCTATGCCCTTTTCAAAAGGGGCCTAAAACTCTTTTCCTCCGATAGAGCACTTATAGTCATCCCTCCAGTTTTAAACATATGAAAGCATTAAAGGCGGCAGAATCCCTTTCTTTTGGGTTTTTGGGGCCGGGATTTTGAAAGGTCCGGGCTCTAGTTTTTTTTTTGCATTTGGTAATGTTTTTTAAATCCGAAATTTTTTAATGCCCGGGGGAAATCCCTTTTTTTGGGGGCTTTTGGCGCTGGGGCACATTTGGATAAATTTGAACAACATGTTTTTTAAAAAATAAAAAAAAAAAAAAATTTAGTATCTAAAAAGCCCCTAATCGCAACCCCAATATGCAGCGTCCCATAAAATTAATAAAAACAAAGTACATTAAGGGGGTTTTTTGGGTTTCTTTTTTTTCTAAATTTGAATTTTTTACGTTTTTTAACCGCTCTCCCCCCCCTTCCCATCCCAACTAAATTTCCTTTTTTGGCCCTTAGGCCAATCCATAAACCATATTTTGATGTTAAATAACCCAAAAGCCAAACCCACTGTGAAGGTGCAGATTTTTAGACGCAAGGTCTGCTGTTGGACTTCGGCCCCCCCCCCACCCCCAAAAAATTTTTTCTTATTTCGTAAAAAATGATGAAAAGGGCCCCAAAATCCGCTACAAAAAGTTTTTGGTTGGGACGGCCGTAAAATTGTACAGTGTATTTTCGTTATTTTTGGATTAAAAAACTTTTCACTTGCTTTTTGCGAATGGTTCTTCATCTTCCCACAGCAATAAAATACCTTTAATTTGATCTTACTTGACACTAAAACTAAAACCCATATAGCCCCCTCCCCCGGGCTTTTAGGATATGCCGAATGATGGCACTTTTCGAAATATATTGATAATTGTGCCCTTATATTACCCCCAAACCAGTTTTTGCAAATTTAATTTTGGGCTAAAAACGTAAAAACTCTAACGCAAATGTCAGAAAGGTGAAACTTTGCTTCGGTGTCTTTTTGTTTTGGGATAAAAATTTGTTTAAAATTAAAAAGGGTTATTTCGTATGACAATTTTTCCCTTGTAATCCCTTGAAAGTAAGGGTGCATGCGCTTTTAAAAAATTAAAAATCGGGGGGAAGGAAAAAGCGTTTACCATACGCATAACTTACACTAAACCCTTTTTGCTGCTTTTAGCCCCTTTTGGGGCGAGTTCGGCGCCTTTCCAAGTTTTAGGCTTCTTCATTACCAATTCCTTAAAACCCGCAAAAAACTTCCCTTTCATTCGGGGTTTACCCAAAAGTTTCCGAATGGGTTAAAAAATGTCTGCTTTTTTTTAAAGAAAATATTTCTTGCCCCCCTCAATTTTTCCCAGAAATTTTTTTTTAAAAATTTGGGCCCGCCCCAAAATTCGGGAAAACCTTTCCTGTTTGGGTCTGTTTTTTGAAGCGATTCTATTTTGAAAGTAAGCCGTAAAAGACCTGCACAATCAAATCATCCGTTTCCTAGGTCGGAAATCTAACAGAAAGAATTTTGATCTGAAATCAATATAAAATGGTTTATTTTGGAACAGTAAAACCCCGTTTTTTTCCCCTTTCTCCAAAAAAGGTTTTTTTTCAGCTTCTTTTGGGGTCAAGAATCGAGCCATTTTCTTTGGCCTTTTTTAAAAAAACAAAATAAAAAGTTAATTATTTAAAAAAGGGGCGGGAAAATTAAAATTTGAAGAAAAATTATGATTTTTTTTGATCCTAAAAGACGCCCATGGTAAAGGATTTCCTTTGACGCAGCATCGCCCCAGCGCTCCCCAATGGGGCGTAAATTTAACAAAAAAGTGGGGGCCCGGAGCATTTTTAAAAAGTTTGGGTCAAGAACCCCCCCGAATTTATGCCCCAAATAAATTTTAAATTAAAAGATGGTCATTTTTTTTGTGGGGGGCGATAAAGGGAAAAATCTGTTGGGCATACAACAAAACCCCAGCCCCATCAAATTTTTTTAACCCCGGGGTTTTAAATTTAAAAAATAAAACTCTTTGGGGAAAGATCAAAATCCCCTTTGGGCATTCAAGCCCAAAAATTAAGGGCGAGGCAGTTGCAAAAATTTAAAAACACACTGCAAACTCCCCACAGAAAACCCAAAATCCCAAACCCGGGAAAACTTAAAAAATTTAAAAATCAATCGGGCAGGTAAATTTAAAAAAGTAATAAAAACCCAGAATCCAGTTTTTCGAAGAAACGGGGTTTTTTAAAGACTAACCAAAGTCACCCCCAAACCCAGCGGAACTAACGGCCCTTGATAAAGTTTTGAGAAGCACCCGGGGCAAATTTAAACAAAAAAATTTAGCAAAACTAGGTGAACTAAGGGAGCAAAAATAAAAAGAAAAAAAAAAAAAACTCTTTTAAAGGCTGATACGCCAACTTAGGGCAGATATTAAAAAAAAGAATACCCAAAACTAAAAGATTTTTAAACCAAGAAAGATAACCCGACTAAATTTGTGACTACAAACCCCGGCCCAATTACAAACTCAAGGGGAATAGAATAAGAGAAACTTTTCAAAAAATTTTTATATAAACGCAACCCCTAGCAAACAAATACGAACACTATTTAAGAGAAAAGGAGTCACTTTAGCAAGCGTTATAACAGCCAAAAGGATTTGCAATAAGTAAAAGGGTGAGGGCTATTACGGCGGCGGTGGAGGCCCAAATTTTCAGAAATTTCCCCGCCTTCCCCCTCCACCCCCCGCCGAAAAATCAGGGGTAAAAAAAACAGCTTAATCACTTGCAATTTTTAAAAAAAATTTTAGCTGGAAAAAAGCCGGGGACGCTTTACCGGGAATATTGGGGAGTTTTGCAGCTGGTTTTTTGCTACTGCAAGCAAAAAAAGTTGGTTTAAAAGGCCCAAAGCATTTAAAGGGATTAGGCTCTTCATAGTGGGGTTAATATTTAGTAAGATAAAGACCAAGTAATCCTGGGCCATTAAACCCAAGAAAAAGCGCTGTTTTTTTCATATTCATGGTCAGTTTTTAAATGATTTTGGGGGGTTTTGGACTTCGGGAATTAGATAAATTTATTTTTTGGGTTTTTGGGTTTACTGCTTGTAAATTACGGCCCAGAATTTATGTGGGTTTTTCCCAACCTTCTTTCATTGCCTGTATAAGAATTTCTTTAAATATAGTTTATTATTATTCCTACCTGGAGTCTGAGGGCAGAAGGCAACAGTATAAACCAGGCCAAAAAGCAAAGTCTACTTTCGATCTTTTCGTATTGCAAAAACCCTTTTTTGGGATTTTTTAAAAACTTAAAGGTAAATCAACTGTAAATTAAAAGGGGGTTTCCCCTAAATTTGCTAAGTAAATTTTTTTTTTTGGGTTTTTTTTTTTTTTTTTTTTGGTTTTTTTTTTTGGTTTTTTTTTTTGGGGGGGGGGGTTTTTTTTTTTTTTTTTTTTTGGTTTTTTTTTTTTTTTCCCCTTTTTTGTTATTTTTTTTTTTTTTTTTTTTTTTTTTTTTTTGGGGCCTAAAAAAGGGTCTAAGGGGGTTTTTTAAATTGTTGGGTTTTTTTCCATTGCCCTTTGGGTAAATTTAAATTCCCCCTTTTTTTCCTTTTTAGGGACCCAGGCTCCCAAAAGTTTTTGCCAAAAAAAAAAGATTTAAAGGAGGATGCCAGTCCCAAAAAAATACCTTTTTTTGTCGTGCCCCCCCAAAATAAAGGCGCCAAAACCATGATTTTGTCCAACTTTTTTTCTAAAAGGGCCCGTCTTGGTTTTTAAAAATTGAAATTTGTTACAGACCCTTTTAAAAACCTTCCCTGCCCATTATGTTTCTGATGGATTAAAATTGGTTTTGGGGGTTTTGGGGAAAAAAGCTTTCAGTTCCCTCAAAAAAATCCTGAAGGTGTTAAAGAAAAAAAAAACTGGGACACGGAAACCCACCAAAGGGTCGGGTGATTTAAATGATCACATACGAAAACCCCACACCCCTTGATGGGGCAAAACAAAAGCAAAGTTAACCCGGTTCTATAAAACCCGCATCGGAAAGACTAAACCAGCTTTCTTAAAGGGGGTGGTTGTTTTTAAATTTTAGGGGGGTTAAGATAGCTCTTCAATGGAGAATCCACCTTTTTAAAGAAAAGAGGCAAATCTGGGTCACAGCAATGTCAAGAGATCAGTTGCAAAATTTTTAAGGGTTTTAGTGCGGCCCCCAGAAAAATTTTTCGCCAGTATATTTGAAGCACTCATTTTAAAAATTTTTTTTAAAAAAAGTTTTTAAACCCAAAACAACCCAAAACCCCCCCCTTCGTTTTTTGAAAATGCATTTATAACAATTGCGGGGCCCAAAAGGGGTTTTTCTTTAGAAATATTTTCAAAGTTGTATGGGTTTTTAAAGTAAACGAAAAAGAATAATTTAAAAATTCAAAAATTGACAAAAAAGGGGCAAAGTTTTGCCAGTTAAAAAATACCTGATGGGTTTTTACGGGTTTTTTTCCACTAAAAGAAGCAATGAGAAAATTCGAAAAATTACTCTCAAACTTAAAAAATGCCAAAACTAAAAACAATGTTAACCTTCCCCCCCTGAAGAAGAAAGTAGGGAAATTTTTGATAAAAAGCTAGCTAAAATGTTTGGCTTTAAAAAGCAACAATTTTTAAAATTTAAAAAGTTAAAAAAAAAACCGGCCAAAACTACTTTTTGGGGGGGGGAAATCCCCTCGGGTCCCTTTCATTACATTCATTCTCTATGTTTTATTTGGATTAGCTAAGCCCCTGAAAAACTTTTATGATTTGGGAAAGGGCCCCCAACTGTTTTTTAAAGCTCTTTTCCCTTTAGGGAAAACTGCAATTGGGGAATTTTGAAATTAACAATCCCAAAATTTTCAGTTTTAAAAGATTTGTTTGTGGGGGGGTTGGATTTAATTTTAAAAAAAAAATTGGGAGACAAAGCGGGGAAAGTTTTTTGAAAAAGGATAACCAACCCCATTGGGTTTTTGGAAAAAAAATAAAATTGTTTTTTAAAAAATTCGCTGGGGGCCCAAAAAACCAGGGGTTACTTGGGGCCTGTAAGTGAATAACCTTAAATTAAAAGACCTTTCAGACCCTTTTCAGACTTTGAAAAGAACGGGGAGAAGGCACTTGGGATGGGTTTAGTACACCCAAAATGGGGATTATAAAAAGCAAAGAGGTTGGTTTACAACAAAAAATTTCCTAAACTAGAGGAACCCCAATCTAGAAACAAATAATTTGGGCCCGTAAAAAAAAAAAAAATAGTTCAAAAACCCGACCTCAAATGGCACTTGGAACCATAATTTTTGAATGGGGACAAAAATTTAATTCATAAAACCCAATTTTCATTTTTTTGGGCCCTCAAAAAAGTTTTTAAAAAGCATTAAAATCTGGCCCTTTCCCTTTAAGTCTTATTTCCAATACCTTTGTCCCCAAAAGAGATTGAAATAAAGCCGTAAGGGAAAAAAAAGTACATCCACCACCGAAGAGAAAAGGTTTTAAAAAAATGCTTCTACAAAATTTCAGTTTTTATGCCCCCAAAGAAATTAGGGGAAAACGTTTTACAAAGAAAAATTTTAAATTTCTGTCCCTTTAAAAAATGTAAAGAGGGAGGGGTTGTGGGCGTTAGTGGGCGTCCCCCTTCCCAAAAGGAATTCTAATACTGGGAAAACTTAGACGTTGACAGTCTTAAAGTTACTGTCTCGTTCTTTCAAAAAAGCGAGGATTTAAGGTCATAGCAACAAGCAACAAAATCAAAATTAGTCCAAAAAAGAAACAATCTTTCCGCACTGAATTGGATTAATCTTTCACATATTAAAACCTTTTTAAAGGGTTTTTTTATAAATGAACCAAATTTTAACAAGGGGATGATAAAAACAATAAATGGATTAGATTTAAAATTTTCTATAAAACCAGGGGCAGGGTTTAAAATTTATGGGCAAAAACCTCCCCCATTTTCTCCCTTGATTTGGGGCAGACGGTTGTGGAAAAAAAAAAATTTGCCAGACCTTTTTACAAAAAAGTTTTTTCGCTAAAATTTTAAAAACAATTGTGGTTTTTTGGGCCGGGCCTTTAAAAGGAAAAAAAGCAAACTATAGAAGGTTTATATGGCAAAAAGTTAAAATATATTTTTTGATCCCCACAATAAACTTAAGGGGAGTGTTTAAAAACAGTTTTATAGACTGTTTGAAAGGGAAAGCAAAAAACCCCATTTTATTTTAAAATTACTGTTCGGCAGAAAAAACATAGTTAAAAAAAAAAACACTTTAAACAAAAATTGCTTTCAGTGGAAGACAAGCCAGGAAATGGGGTGGATTTTATGCCAAAAAAAAAATTAAAATCGGTTTTAAAAGACTTTAGAGAAAGTTTTTTTAAAAAACGTAATGTTATTTCACATGAAAAAACAGAGACCCCATTTTAAGAAAGTTTGCGCGAAAATGAAAAATTTTTGAAAATGATCGGAAAAAAATAGGATTAAACAAAAACTGAAATCTGAAAAAGTTTAGTAATTTTGTATTGAAAACGGATAAACCCCACACATAAAAGTTTGGGTTTTTAGATAAAACGTTTTTTTTTTGGCTATTGAAGTCTTACTTGTCAGAGAACGGGAAATCCAATCCTGGGATTTTTCGCCCGAAACTGGGGAGGGCGGAAGTGGCCCAGGGTTGGTAATTTTCCCCCTTCCCCTGCATAGATTTTGCTGTGTTTTCAGTTTTTAGAAACCCGAAATGAAACTCCGTTTCATCATCTTTAACGTACTCATTCTCATCGAAAACCATTAGAATCCCAATTGCAGTACCCTTTACGCTCTGTTCCGTGGTGGGCCTCATTTTGAAATTTTTCTCCACGTCCCTGCCCGGGGGCCCGGGTTTGTCCCCAAATCCCTTGGTATCCCGCGTGCTTCTAGGGGAGTGTCGGGTTTCATGGGACATGCGGCGACCTCCGGAGGGGAGGGGGGGCTTTTCTATGCTGGGTTTCCAAAACCGGGGTTTAGCAAATTTTGGTCCCGGGGGGGGCTTTTTTGGATGGGGGCCTGGGGACCTTGGGGTCACCACTGAAAACCCCCCAATTTACCCGGCAGGGGCAGTGTTTTCCCTTTTAAGCCCCCTTTGATGGGGGGGGAAAGACAGAAAAACCTGGGTTTTTTAAATGTGTAAAGGGGTGATCAGAATAAAAAGGGTTGAATGAAATGCCATTTTAGAAAAAAATGGGAAAATGAGATTACAAAAGGGAAAAAAAAGGGAAAAAAATGAAAAAAAAGAAATAGAAAAACGAAATTTTGAGAATAATAAAAGAAACAGGTTTAGAAAAAAATGCATCAGAGTTGACAGAAGTTGGGCAGACGATAGTAGTTCACTGAATGAATGAGAATTGAATTTTCAGGTTTAATGGACTGCTGGACGTTCGTGGAGTCATTACGATACTCTTCAGTGGCTTTAAACACGACGGATATCTCAAACAATATCATTTGATAAATATACTTTAATGCGTGTGAAACACTTTGTCTAGACTGTGTGACTAGGTTCAGCTTCCGTTTTCTGTATATTTCAGACCAGCAAGTTCGTCATTTAATGTAACGGTTTTAGCTAATTTTTTCCCCAATAAGATATTTTCACAAAATATTTTCAAGTCGTAGTGGCATTTGTAGACAATTCCCAGGCACAGCATTGCAAATGCAATATTATCGGAATATCTTTCAGTGTCATATTTTACTGCCAGTTTGGCAGATTTGACAAAGCCATGTTTGTCAGCTGAACACATGTTTGACTCAGCAGAACTATCAAATAAACCAGATATCTGTAAAACGAGTTAGTTAACACATACTTAACTCGGCAGAACTATCGAAAGCCAGACATTCTGCAAAACGAGTTGGTCTGATTTCCAATCAATGATTATAGCTACAGTACACGCAGGTATACATGAATGTTTGCTTTCAAATAACACGTGGCTGGAGACTTACTGCTCGAAATTCACACTCACGCTCTTCGGACACGCTGGCTTGTTTACATGACCTCCGACGGAATTCCTGAAAAATGTATTTTTAACAGCAAAACCGAAACAACTGAAAGACAACAAATGCGAATACGGAGTAGGCGGGGAAACGAAGGGTCAGGGATGAGAATGGGGAGATGGGGAGCACACTCCTCCCTCCCTCCCCCCCCCCCCCCCCCCCAATTCCACTCCCACCCCCTGCCCATCTACCCCGACTTCCGGGGAGAGAAGGGGCTGTGACCACCTGAAGCAGTCCAATTAAAATACAATCGTTGTTGTTTTGATTCAGTCAGATTACGGCCAGACACACACAGACAATCATTCTTCTCCTGCAGCCGGGGGCCACGCAGACACAGACTGGCAACCACACACCCACATCTATCATGCGTACAGGCCAGCAGACAGACAGACAGACGGTGGGTCGGCGGGAAATGAAAGAAGTAGCAGGGGTTTCGCTTGGTTAGGCGCCAGATTTATGAGCCAAGGCCCTGCACTCTCGGGCCAAGACACAGGGTTTCCCCCTTGGCGGCTCCATTCGTCGTCTTACTTGATACCTGATCGTTCGGCTTTTCTTTCCTTTTCTTTTTTTTTTCTTTCCTTTTTTCATTCTTCTTTCTTTACTTTTTTTTAAATCTCACGTCCTGTCTCCCCCCTCTCACTCCCGCCCACAGATCCTCACTCTCCTAACCCCAAGTTTTACCTTTCTTCCCACTGACTGTCTCTCTGTCTCCAGACACCTTAGTTTTTGCAAAACAAACTGAACGAGAGGTTTTGGGTCAGTGTGTGTGTGTGTGTGTGTGTGTGGTGTGTGCAATCATGTCTGTTTTTTTTGGCTCTGTTTGTCTGTCTGTCTCTATCACACACACACACACACACACACACA
>CM031617.1:26320376-26335376 GCA_018398815.1 Conus ventricosus | reverse complement strand
ACAGTGGATCAAGCAAAGAACAGCAGGCTGTCGAAGCGTCATTTGTATTCATATAAAACAAACGTGAAATCTCTCATCATCAGGAGAGAAGCAAACCGGAAATACTGACGCCAAGTCCCAAACTGTTCACGTGAGAACCCCGTCACACAGACGAAATCCCCACATCAAACATGGCTGGGTTATCCTTGATCCATCCCTACGAGCACCTGTCCTGAAGTATTAGGTGTCACCGTTATAGCCCTTTACGTCAGAGAGAAGCGGGGTGGAGGGTGGGAGTGGAAATCAATCCGACACAATGAAGGCTGCTGGATGACAGACAATACGTTTAAGCCGATCCAATACGAACGGAAATCTCAGACTGTTGTCTGGCCTAACATTTCATACCCCTCTGGTCCTAAATCCTTAGCCCACCTCTTCCTTCCACCGCTGTACCATACTAGTGGCTCCATGTTTCTGCCGTTTGGTGATCTGCATTACGATGAGGTGATATCGGCGTGATCGCCAGCGCTGTTTTTGCTTTCGATGCCCTCTGGATTGTTTTCCTTATTGTTCTACATATTCTTCTTCCCATGGCACCCCCCTCCTCTCTCTCTCTCTCTCTCTCTCTCTCTCTCTCTCTCTCTCTCTGTCTCTCTCTGTCTCTCTCTCTCTCTCTCTCTCCTCTCCCTCCCCCTCTCTCTCTCTCTCCAAATTTTCCATGTCACTGTACAGTGGGTGAGTTGTCAAAGGGGCCTGCTTCAAAACACTTTCTACCTTGTCACCCAAAATAGTCCAGTGCCAAATTCACCGTCGGACGTTGCCAATTGCATGCCATAAGCGCACAAAATACAACACAGTCTTTTTCACTGCCCACCTTCATGTGTTGTCATTCTGGTGGTGTGCAGTTGTAAGTCGTTCTCCTGTCTCCTCTCTTTCTCTTAAAATTTATTTTCCCTCTTTCGGCATACCATATGATGTCAATATCAACATTAAGCCTGTGTAAGAAAATCACTTCAAAATCCACCCGGAGTAAAGAATGTAACCCACCAAAGGATTTGAATAGTAACAGTCAGGGTGCTAGCATTTCAGTTTTTTTTTTAAAAAGAAAAGAAAATGCAGCTATGCACGCATACAGTGTGCAATTTGCGCAGATCTTAGAAGCCATGGGAGCACGCAAGGTGTATTAAAGGAAAATGTGAAAGGAAACAGGGCTGATAATATGCACATAGGCAGGAAGTGAGACTCAACTCAACTCAAATAGTTTAACAGCAAAGGCCACCGACCTCTCTGCAATGAGGTCAAGAACAAAAGTAGAACACACACGCGCTCGGCGCTTATACTGACAATTATGAAAGAAAATATTTGCATAACAAAATGTTCTTCCTGAAATTACTCTGGCATTTTTGTGTGTTTACTGATAACAGTTCCTACACTGATAACGGTTCCTCTCTTCGTTTTAGTGCTTTAAAAATGAACATAGCTACAGAGCGAGTTACAATTCTCTTTTCGTTTTGCAGTAAAAGAAGCAATGACGCTTGATGAACATTTCTAGTATGAGGCAAAATGTATTTATCTCTTAAATCTTTATAGGATGGACAAACAATCAAAAAATGTATTTTGTCCTTGATTTGATTACAGAAAGGACAGTTTTGTGGAGTTTAGTGTATATGTTTGATGAACATTTAAATCACTAATACCAAGTCGAAATCTCACGAACACTTTGCGAAATTTAGGAATTGTAATATCAGTTAAATATTTCTCAGGCTGCCATAAAGATTTGAAGTAACGCTATGTTGAATATCTATCACTATTAAGTATTTCAGGAAGTGTGTGTGTGTGTGTGTGTGTGTGTGTGTGTGTGTGTGTGTGTGTGTGTGTGTGTGTGAAAGAGAGAGAGAGAGAGAGAGAGAGAGAGAGAGAAGAGAGAGATGCACACATACATACACACACATGCACACACTAACATACACACAAATGCAGAGAGAGAGAGAGAGGAGAGAGAGAGAGAGAGAGAGAGAGAGAGAGAGAGAGAGAGAGAGAGATGCACACATACATATACACACATGCACACACTAACATACACACAAATGCAGAGAGAAAGAGACAGGTGTGTGTGTGTGTGGGGGGGGGGGGGGGGGGGGGGGGCTAGGGGGGGGGGGGGGCTAGAGAAGGAGAAGGCTAGAAGTGTACATAAGTACATGGCTGCCCAAGATGAGAGAACCATGGTTGAACATCGACGGACAGACAGAGGGAATTTCACGTTGCAACTGACACTTCCCATTAACAATCTCTGCACTGTCTAACAAAGAACAGTCTGCTGTTCAAAAACAGGAAATAAACAGAAAACATTGAACCCACTTCAGAACGGAAGCAACAAGGCGGGGGTAGGGAGAGGAAGTGACGTAAACCTTCACCTCTGTTCACGTGACCTCAGACAGAAACCCACATCAAAGACAGCTCGGTTATCCCTGATCCATCCCCACAAGCACCTGCCAGGAAGCATTAGCTGATGCCGTTATAGCCCTTTACGTCAGACAGAAGGCGGAGGGGGGATCAATCTTGCTTAAGGAGGGCTGTCAGACAGACAAACGGCTTACGCCGACTGGATCTGTGTCTCACCTGGTGAACTGAAATCCCTTACTGCGCTCTATTAACAATGCTTACCCCCAGCGCTCAATTCTTATTCCTGCCCCCACCCTCCTTCTTCCTCCCGACATCCATACTGGGGGCTTCTTTGCTCTGAAATCGGAGAATCTGCATTCCAGGAAGGTATTAACAGCGTGGCTGCTAGCGTGGTTTCTGCTTTTCATCGTTTCTGCCTGGTTCTGTTTATTGTTCTCCATTTCTTCGTTTCTTCGTCTTCATACCATTCCCTTCCCTCTCAAATTTCCATCAATCCATGCCACCTGTTCAGTAGCATGGTGGTCGAGTGGTTAGAGGGCCTGCATAAGAAGGGACTTTTCCCCCACTGAATGCCACTGCAGGTAATCAGATCTGAATCAAAGCGCAAATTCACCGCCAAAATATTTGGAACTGAATCCTATACGCGTGTAACATTAAATATCAATATTTTCACTAATCATTTAACTGTGTCGTCACTATGGTGATGGGTTATAAAATGTGAATCCTCTACCCTCACTCTCTTTCCTTTGTCCATACCACTGTGGTAGGTGTCAACAATAACCTGCAGAATAACGACTTCAAATACCACCCAGACGTGTCGAGTTTAGCCCACGGATTCTCCAAAGGACTGAACGTTTTAACGACTTCAAATACCACCCACACTTGAGGAGTTTAGCCCATGGATTCTCCAAAGGACTGAACGTTTTAACGACTTCAAATACCACCCACACTTGAGGTGTTTAGCCCATGGATTCTCCAAAGGACTGAACGTGTTAATCTAGATGCTAGCATTTGGCATGAAAACATCGAACATGTGGCTGTACTTGTGCACAGCGTGCACTATACATATGGCAAGGGACTCTCAGAATCATCACAGTAAAATGTATCATAAAGTTAGCTGTGCAGAGAAATCTATCCTGATGACAATCTGCACACAAACATGGAAACCAGACAGAGAGTAAAGAAAGAGACTTATGCCATAATCAAAAAGGTTGCCAACCTACCACAATATTAGAGACTGAAGAAAACTTGAACGAAAAGAATGACAATTTCAAGGTTCTTTTTTTCACACCAATGTAATGAAATAATGGATTACGAAGAGAGAGAGGAGAGAGAGAGAGGACGAGAGAGAGAGAGAGAGAGAGAGAGAGGAGAAGAGAGAGAGAGAGAGAGAGAGAGAGAGAGGCAGACAGACAGACAGACGGACGGACGAACGGAGACAGAGAAATGTTGCTTATAGCCCAGCCGACTGCAACGGGCCATATCAGGGCGGACTGTCACTGAGTTGCAATAAGACGCGAAATGAAGTAGCTCGTACCCTCACTCACATAACTCTCTCTCTCTCTCTCTCTCTGATACAAAGCACACACACACACACACACACACACACACACACACACACACACACACACACACCCTTCCACACACACACACACCACACACAAACACACACAACCCCACACACACACACACACACACAGAGACACACACACATATGCAAACAATCAAGAGAGAAAAAAGATTGAGAGAGGGAGAGAGAGATAGAATGGGGGGAGGGGGCGCCAGAAATGTGTGTGGGGTCAGAAGTGTGTGTATACACCACGAGTGAGAGAACCAGACAGGCAGACAGACCTCCACGGACAGACAGAGCAAGTTTTACGTTGCCACTGACACTCCCCATTAACATTCTCTATACTGTCGAACAAAGAACAGTCTGCTATAGCTGTTCAAGAACAGGTAATAAATAGAAAACATTGAACCCACTTCACGACGGAAACAACAGGGAAGGTAAACCCTCACCTCTGTTCACTTGACCACAGACAGACACCCACATTAAAGACAGCTCGGTTATCCCTGATCCACCCCCTCATGCACCTGCCAGGAAGCGTTAGCTGATGCCGTTGTAGCCCTTTACGTCAGAAAGAAGGCGGAGGGGGGATCAATCTTGCTTAAGGAAGGCTGTCAGACAGACAAACGGCTTTAGCCGACTGGACCTGTGTCTCACCTGGTGAACTGAAATCCCTTACAGCGCTCTGATTAACAATGCTTACCCACCCCCCCCAATTCTTATTCCTGACCACCCCCTCGTCACCCTAGGAATCCATACTGGGGGCGCCATTGCTGTGGAATTGGAGGATCCGCATTCCAGTGAGGTATTAATGGCTCGGCTGCTAGCGTGAGTGTTTTTTTTGTTTTGTTTTTGTTTTTGTTTTCGCTTTTGATTGCTTCCAACTGTTTTGCTTATTGTACTGCATTTCTTCGTCGTCTAGTATCCCCTCTCAAATTTCCCTTCCGCTTGTTCAGTAGCACAGTGGCTAAGCAGTTGGACGGGCTGCCTAGGAAGGGACATTTCTCAGCTTTGAATCCCTCTGTGGCTGGTTACAACAGAATCACAGCGCAAATTCACCGTCACGTGTTGCATTGTTGAAATCAATGGGCGCCGCGTAAGGTAAGATATTGATATTTTCACCGATCATTTTAACGTATTGTCGTTCTTGTGAAATGTTATATAAGGTAATCCCCCACCCCCACTCTCTTTGCATTGTTTTTTTTTTTCCATAGCCCATGCTATCTGTAGTAGATGGTAACGGTAATAACGACTTCAGGTTCCACCCAGACTACAGGCATTTATCCCACAGACTTTTCCCAAAGGAATAAGGTTATTACGGTCTTGATGCTAGCATTTCGCATGTAAAAAAAATCAAACATGTGGCTGTACATGTGCACAGTGTGCACTTTGCATATGCCAAGGAACCCTCGGAACATCACAGTAAAACTAATTTAAGCAAATTCGACAGGGAAACCTATCCTGATAACAATATGTATACAAACAGGAAAACCAGACAGAAAGGAGAGAAAGAGATTTATGATGTAAAATTCAACAAAGTAAATGTACAAGGCCGCCAATCCATCACAATGAGATAGACAACAAAATCACAATGTCAAGATGAATTACATCGGTGTCATGAATTTGTGGGATTTAAGAAAAAGGAAAAGAAACGAAAAGAAAAACCTCCCATCCTTACACTGTATTCTCTCTCTCTCTCTCTCTCTCTCTCCTCTCTCTCTCTCTCTCTCTCTCTCTCTCTCTCTCTCTCTTTCTCTCAGATGCAAAAGAAGATAAATGCACACCCATACACCCACACTGTACACAGAGAAGACAGACAGGCAGGCAGACAGACGGACAGAAAGACAGACTGACAGACAGATAGACAGACAGACAGAGACAGAGAGGGACAAAGCGACATGCAGGGAGACAGAGAGGGGGAGCAGGATGTATGTGCGAGGTCAGGAACGTGTGTGTTCACCCAAGAGTGAGCGAATCGGACAGGCAGACATCCACAAACAGACAGAGGAAGTTTTATGTTGTTGCTGACACTTCCCATTAACAATCTCCACACTGTCTAACAAAGACCAGCCTGCTCTTCAAGAAAAGGAAACAAATAGAAAAAAACAACAACAACATTGAACCCCTTCAGGACGGAAACAAAGAGGATGGTGTGGGGTGGAGGGTGTGATGTGATCACAACTCAAATCATAGACAGAATCCCACATCACACAGCTTAGTTATCCCTGATCCGTCCACACAAACACCTGCCAGGATGCATTAGGTGTGCCCGTGATCGCCCTTTACTTAGAGAAAGGAGGGGGAGGGGATATCAATCTCGCTGGAAAAAAAAAAGGTTGGCAGACAGACCAGCTGTTCAAGCTGATCGGATCCGTCTCACGTGGTTAGCTCAAGCCCATGACTGCGCACTGTGGTAAACACCTACCCCCCCCCCCCCCCTCCCCCCCCCCCCCCCCCCCACCTCTCCCTCGCTTTTCCTTTCGTCCCTCTCTCGAAATCCAAACTAGTGGCTCCGTGGTTCTAAAATCGAGGCATCTGCTTTCGGATTGGGTTTTATATGCCTGGCTTTGTGTGTGATTTTTGCTTTTTGTTCCCCCATCCAGTCTGTTTCGAGAATTGTTCTGCATGTTTGTACATAGAATCTCTCCATCCTCCTCCAACTTTTCCCTGCCAGCAAGAAGCAGCACAATGGCTATAAGTGGTTAGAGGGACTTCTCGAGAAGGGATATTTCTTAGTTTCACATCCTTTTGTGCCTGGTTGGCTCAGCGTAGCACAGCTCCAAACTCAGTTGTTGTACGTTACAACCTATTATTGATATTCTCACCGTGAAGAGAGAGAGAGAGAGAGAGAGAGAGAGAGAGAGAAGAGAGAGAGAGAGAGAGAGAGAGAGAGAGAGAGAAGGGGGCAGTGATGACAGGAGGGGGGGGGGACATCAGCAGTGTGGCACCAAGAGTGAGAGACCCAGACAGGCAGACATCCAAGGACAGACAGAGGAAGCTTTACGTTGCTGCTTACACTTCCCGTTAACAAACTCCACATTGTTTTACAAACAACAGCCGCTCTTCAACAAAAGGAAACAAACAGAAATGCATTTAACCAGCTTCAGCACGGATGTGACATTAACCCCTTACCACCCCCCCCCCCCCCCCCCCCCCCCCCCCCCCCCCCCCCCCCCACACACAACACAACACAACACCACACCCACACACACACCTTTCCTGCACGTGATCACAACTCTATTGTTGACAGAATCCCGCATCAAAGACAGCTTGGTTATCCCTGAGCCATCCAGACAAACACCTGCCAGGATGCTTTTTGATGTCCCTGTTATCGCCCTTTATGTAGAGAAAGGAGGGGAAGGGGGATCAATCTCGCTCAAGAAAGGTTGGCAGACAGACCAGCTGTTCAAGCCGATCGGATCCGTCTCACGTGGTGAGCTCAAGGCCCTGACTGGGCTAACACCAGCCCCCACCCCCCACCCCCCTCCAACCCCCAATACCTATCCCTCCCTTTTCCTTGCATCCCTTTCTCGAAATCCAAACTAGTGGCTCCTTGGTTCTGATACTGGAGGACGTGCTTTCTGGTACGGTTTTATTTTCCTGGCTTTGTGTGTGGTGTCTGCTTTTGATCCCTTCTATCTTGTTCTGAGTATTGTTTTGCATGTTTCCACATGGAACCTCTCAGTCCTTCTCTGACTTGTCCATGCCACCACAAAGCAGCATGGTGGCTCAGTGGTTAGAGGATCTGCTTGAAGAGGGACATTTTTTAGCTTCGAATCCCTTTGTGCCATCGTTAATTCAGATTGTCAGAGCTCCAATTTCACTGTCAGATATTGCCAGTTGAATCCTGAAGGCGTGCGACTTAAAATACCGCTATTTTCACTGTCCATCTCACTGTGTGGTCAGTCTGATGGTGTGTTGTTATGAGTCAGTCCCCTCCTCCACTCGCATTGGGCTCTTCTTTGCTTTGGCCGTAACATCTGAAGTGGATGCCAGCAATAAACCTGATGAAATGACCATGACTTCGAACGAAATCCAGACTACGGGCGTTATCCACAGACAGTTTCCAAAGGACCGGAGTTATTATGGTCCACATGCTCATTTTGCATGGAAAAACGAACGTCTGGCTGTGTATGTGCAAAGCATGTCTTTGCATGTGCAAAGGGCCCCGTGGGAACATTACAGTAAAACGTGCGTTAAAGTAAATTCTGAAGAAAAATCTATCGAGATACACATATGAAAACCTCCTACGACTTTTCCGTGTCATTATAAAGCGGCATGGTGGTTAAGCGGTTAGAGCATGTGTTTGAGAAGGGACATTTAGCGTCCAATCCTTTTGTGCCTGGTTGGCTGGGCTCCAAACTCAGGCACTGTAAGCTGAATCTGAAAGGCGTGCAACCTAAAATGCTGATGTTTTCGCCTTCAAGAGAGAGGAGAGGAGAGAGAGAGAGAGGAGAGAAGAGAGAGGAGGAGAGAGAGAGAGAGAGGAGAGAGAGAGAGAGAGAGAGGAGAGAGAGAGAGAGAGAGAGAGAGAGAGAGAGAGGAGGAGGAGGGAGTGCAGGAGGGGGCACGTTAGCAGTGTGTGCGCCCAAGAGTGAGAGACCCAGACAGGCATACATCCAAGGACAGACGGAGGGAGTTTGATGTTGCCACTGACACTTCCCATTAACCATATCCACCCCGTCTAACAAAGAACAGCTTGCTGTTCAGGAAAAAAGGAAATAAACAGAAAACTTCGAACCCACTTCAGGACGGGAACGTCAACAGATGGGTGGGCTGGGGAGGTGACGGTTACCCATACCTCTCTTAATGTTATAACACAGCACCTCAGACAGAAACCAAACATCAAAGACAGCTTGGTTGTGCCTTACAGTCTCCACCCTTACCTGCGCCTGCCAGGAAGTATTAGGTGATGCCGTTATAACCTTTTGCGTCAGAGAGAAGAGGGAGGGGGAATCAGTCTCGTGCAGGAAAAGACTGGTAGACAGGCAAACGGCTTTAAGCTGATCAGACCCGTCTCACTTCGTGAACTCTAAAACCTCGGACTGCGGTCTGGCGTAACGCCGCATACCTCTAGCTTTCAAACCTTATCCCCTCGTCTTCTTCCACGGCTACCTGGAAATCCACACCAGTGGGGCTCCATTGCTCCGACATCGGGGGATCTGCATTCCGATGTGGTATTATTATTGGGTCGGCGGCCAGCGAGTTTTTCGCTTTTGATCCCTTGTAACTTGTTCTGCTTATCGTTCTGCGTTTCTTCTCCTTAGCGCCTTTCCCTCTCCCTCTCAGATGTCCATGCCACTTTTCAGCTTTCAGCGGCGGCTGAGTGGTTAGACGCCCTGCATAAAAGGTAAGAGTTCACAGCTTCGAATTCCATCGTTCCTGATTAGCTCGGTAAGGGAGAGCACTGACTTATTGCAGCCAAACGTGAAAAGTTCCATCCCATGAGTGTGCAAGCTAAAATTATGATTTTTTTGTTTCGGGTGCCGAATATATGGAAAGATAAATGGCTTTACGTTCTTCGTTCGTACTGTCCTGAATGTTATTTGTTTTTGCCTGAAGAAAACCCAAGAGGTCGAAATGCATTGTGTCTTGTCCTGTGCTTTGTTTGTCTATGTCCTTGGCGGTAAATAACCCTCTCTCTTTCTAAATCAAAATTATGGTGTTTTCACTATTTGTCTTAAAGTGTTGTCATTGTTTTGTATTGAAGTGATGCATCACTTAGGTTCTTTCGCGAACAAGCTGCAAAGGATCTTTGGGTGTCGCTGGTATTCTCAGTTGATTGAACTACTGGTTCGCGCATATAGACCCCAGACTGATGACAAACCGCAGTTTCTCTGTCAATTGAAGTCCGCTATACTGGGTGTAATCCAAAGAGATCGCCGGGTTAGGACAAACTACAGATACACACTTCACTGAAGAGGAGGGGAGGGGAGGGGCGGAGGTGTCTTTTGTCAAGGGAGAGAACACAACTGGAAAATGCTGCCCCTGGTGATTGACTGAGGTACACCGTTAGGCATTCTGATTTTGGGACCATTTTGAATAGGCTGTGAAATCAATTTTTAGCCATCTCATTGTCCAAATTGTCAGTAACTTTATTGGAAACGTTGTGGAATTTGAATATTGCGGCAATACAGAGGAGCCCGTGGTTAAATGGTTTGAGGCGTTTGTCTGAGCACAGTTCGAACCACTTGTGGGGGTGGATTTCTTTACTTTTCTTTCTTCTTTTTTTTTTCTTTTTTCTTTTCTTTTTTTTTCTTGAAAACCCCTATCTGTCCCTCCGGCAGTGTACAGGTTCCTGATTCAGATCAGGGAATGTCAAAGGCGGCGGAAAGAGAGGGGTGATCTCTGCCCGAAGTTGATAGCATTAAAACCAGCAAACAAATGAATGAAAGCGCGCGCACACATATAGATATAAAGATATATCTACATTCGCGCTCGCGCACACACGTACGCACGCACAAACACATACACTGACATGGAAAATCTCTTAAAAGTGTGTGTACTAAGAGACAACTGTATTTTTTTAAACATAATACGATAGTGAATACTAGAAATTATTTAGAATAAAATGCGTGCACATGTGCGCACACCTACCCATCCACACACACACACACACACACACACACACACACACACACACACACACACACACCACAGGTTCTGTTCATTCAAGATGAAGCATAGTTCAGTGTCTGAATGTGCAGAATGCTTGGGAAATTCAAATGAAGCATGACGAACAGTTTTCAGTTAAGATACAGTTAGCAGTGTAATTTTAGGTTAAGATTCCGTTAACAATCTAATTTTAGGGCTAGAGAGGGTCGGGGTGGGGCTGGGGGATCAGAAAAGAACAATAGCGCGAGTAAACAACTGAGTCAAATGTGGTCGGTTGGTCAGGCGGTGACGTAGGCTGCTCCAGTGCCGACATTCAATGGATCTGCAGTATCAAACCCTGCGGTGGAGTAGGTAGGCTGGTTCCACACTGACTGGGCCTGGTGCTGTAGTAATGTAACCATAGCGCTGCTGTGACGCAGGCTGGTCCAGTGTCGACATTCAATGGGTCTGCAGTATCAAACCCTGCGGTGGAGTAGGTAGGCTGGTTCCACACTGACTGGGCCTGGTGCTGTAGTAATGTAACCATAGCGCTGCTGTGACGCAGGCTGGTCCAGTGCCGACATTCAATGGGTCTGCAGTATCAAACCCTGCGGTGGAGTAGGTAGGCTGGTTCCACACTGACTGGGCCTGGTGCTGTAGTAATGTAACCATAGCGCTGCTGCGACGCAGGCTGGTCCAGTGCCGACAGAGATTGATCATGTCTTGGGGGTTTCGCTGGCCCTGGACTGATGAAGGACCGACTATCTCTTAGCAATACGAGTGAATCCTGTATCGATGTACTCTGGCTCTGAGCCACCATATACTGGTGTTGTGCTGGCTCAAGCGGGTCCAATGATAACGCAGGCTGGTCCTGCATTAGCATAACCTGATGTTACAGTAGACTTAGCAGTTCCTGTATCAACATGATTCTGGTCTTGTTCTGAAAAGGTTGTAAACCTACAATATTGCCTGTCAAGATTTCTTCGTTGGGCATTCCTTGTTCTGCTTGTATTTCCAAGACAGCACAGAGTGCCTATTGTATCTGTCCTTGCACGAGTTCGTATTTTTTCCCCGGTAGTGTCTGATATTGAACTATTCACGGAGTTATTAGTGAACCTGAGACCAGAACTGCAATTTCCTCGATTATTGTTTCTTTGTCACACATGATCTACTCTGCACCCACATCAGACTCCTGTTGGAGTGAAGAAGTTTACCATCTTCATTCAGGCAGCGCAAAGATGACGACCAAGACAAGTTAATGTAGTTCAGTGGGGACTTTCCTTGGTTACATTATCAAGCCCAATAGCAAAACAGTGCGCACGCACATCGGTGGCTAGTTCGTATAAAAAAAAACAACGTAGGCAGTAACTGGCAGTCGTCGCGACAAGTAACAAAATAGTGAATAACAGTTCTCTCTCTCTCTCTCTCTCTCTCTCTCTCTCTCTCTCTCTCTCTCTCTACACACACACACACACACGCACACACACACGCACGCACGCACGCACACACACACACACACACATACACAGATGGCCGCACGCACACACACACACACACACACACACACACACACACACACACATACACACACACACACACACACACACACACACACACACACACACACGCACGCACGCACGCACACATGCACACACACACACACAGACACACACAGACACACACACACACACACACACACACACACACACACACACAAGGTAGCTCAATATGCTGATGACATTGCAATATGGATTAATGTATCTATAAAGAAAAGAACAAATTTACGTCACATAAATTATATTCAGAAGCTCTTTCAGCACGAGCTGGATAAATTAAATAGTTATATGCATTTGAATGGCTTTCAATTCTCTGTTGAAAAGACACATTTGGTTCTCTTTAACAATGGATATAACCCAAGTAACCTGCCTATATTCTTTCTGGGAGGACGGGAAATTTTTTATAAACTTGAAGTAAAATTTTTAGGTGTCCTACTTACACCAAAACTAAACTGGAAAAAACATATTGACTCAATTGTTACTAAAGCAGTTAAAAGTTTGAATTTTCTAAAAATTGTCAGTCATTCTCCATGGGGACAGGATCCTAAAGTTTTGTTGCATTTAGCAACCAGTCTTGTACGATCAAGATTGACTTACGGACAGGAAGTATTCTTTTCTGCTTCGCGATCGCATTTAAAGAAACTTCAAAGAATTGACAGTAAAGCTGTAAAGTTGGCCCTGGGTGTACCTGTGCATACTAAGTCCTCTGAAGCTTATAAGATAGCAGGCCTTTTGCCACTTGATGAAGAAAGGAAAATAAGTTCTGTAAAATATGTAGTGAGACGGATTGCGGTGGACGACCTTGAAGAGTTAAATACACGATCCGACATTGATTTTTCGAAAAATGCACAGAAAAATTCAAATTTAGAGACGCTTCGTTCATATGTTTTCAGACGTTTTTAATTCATCAAAGATTGACCCACATGAGGTAGCGCCTCGCGTACTGGTTCCGCTGGTACCCCCTTGGGAACTAACGGAAGTAACAGTTAACATTTTTTCTTCTGATCTAAATAAAGCGATTTCGCCGCATGTGTTAGCAGCATCTATCAAAATTGACATGGAAGAAAAGTTTACTAACTATATGAAAGTATACACTGACGGCTCAGTTCTTGATGATGGTAGTGCGGGATCTGGCTTTGTAATTCCAGATTTCAAAGCTGAAAAATCATTATTATTTAGGTAAGGGTCATTCCATATTTACAGCTGAACTAGTTGCTGTCCTGATGGCATTAAATTATTTAATTCCTTGCCAGTCTCAATATTTAATATCCTATTTTGTGTTGATTCACAGTCAGTATTAAAAAGTTTGTATTGTTTTGAAAATACACAAAGAGAGGAATTATTATTTGAGATTAAGTACATGTTGCACTGTCTTTACATGAATGGTACTAATGTTGTATTTTCTTGGGTTCCATCGCACACCTCCTTCGTTTTAATGATCAAGCAGATAGAGCAGCAAAAAGGGGAGCAAAGAATATATTTGGTAGTATTAAGGTTGATTGTCCTTTATCATACAAGGAAATTAGTCATTTAATCGAGAGGGATTTCTGGGGTCAATACAGTTCCTCATCAAAAACCCCGTCAGCAAACTCTGTCAAACTTTGTGTCGATTAGCCGACCGGTTTCTAGCCTGACTTTTAGACTTTTATGTAATTCCCTACGAACCCAAGTATTGCCAGACTGTTAAGTGGCGTATGTCGTGGGGATCTTTCAGTTCAACATGTGATTTTTGATTGTGAACTAACGAAACCCTTTTTGAATGGTGTTATACCAAGTGCTGACACTGGGTATGTTAATGTTTTTGACTTTTTAGATTCGTTGCCAGTTGTTTCTCTTGTTAAATTAACGAGTAACCTTTTGGGAAGTCCATTAAGGAACATTTTATAATCATACTCGTAAGTTAGATTATTTTAGTTATTTTTATCTAATTTTTCATAGTTACTGTCCTACAATTCATCTATCCTTTATTTTTGTTCCATGTAACCACTCGTCCTCTTTTCTTTTATGATAATAGTCTAAAATTGTAAACAATATGTTATTTAGACGTCTGCAATCACCTATATGTGTGACGAGACGTAAAACAGAATTCCTTCCTACACACGGCCGCACACATCAGTCACTACTTTGATTTAAATTATTTGGTGATTGGCAATCGTCCTGGTGCAAATCGCAGTCGCCTTTTGCACCGGGGCAACTTAATATTGCGTCGGTGCAGTAGCCAGTTCTTAGTTACACCAGTGCAAATCGGAATTGTTATTTACTCCAGGTGATAGCGAATCGCACCGGATTCTCATGTGCATCGTGACATATGCATTCTTTCGACGTTAACATTTTCAACATGATTAAAGGCCTGACTATATACGCCGATTTTGCCTTTGATCTTTTTCTTACAAGTTCTGTTCACTGTTGACTCTCTTTCCCATCCCCACCGCCCATCCCCTCCCCGTTCTCCCTCACCGCCCATTTTTTCTCCGACCCCCATCTTCCCCCTACGGTAATTTTCACCACGTTGTTCCAGCGCACAGCGGTTTCAATAGTTACAGAGTCTCGTGCCTCAAGCAGCGGTAGCTCCCTGGGGTCAAATCCCCTCCCACCCAGGGCAACACAAAGACGTTTCTCACTTTGCACGGTTCCGTCGGAATTTGGCTGGTGGGTCTGGATGTCAGTCCCTGGCATCAGGACAGGAAGCAGACAAGCCAACATGGTGTACGAGCAACGAGCATGCAGCTGGTGCTCAGCGGACAACTCGAGGGAACACAGACGTACGTCGCAGAAATCTGCCGAAATACCTACATTGCTGACATGACGCTCGTAGGTATGAATGATTTGAGCTGGCGAAATGAGCGAGTGAGCAACTGACAAGAGTCTTGATTTGGGGGGGGGGGGGGGTGGAGGGGGGGT
>CM031617.1:26309477-26316977 GCA_018398815.1 Conus ventricosus | reverse complement strand
GGGGTGGATTGGGGAGGGTGGGGGGGGGGTGGTTGGGGGGTAGGGAGGGGTCAGGCTTAGGGTGGGTGGGGGAGAAGAATGGTTTGGTGGTGGAGGTACGAGTGGGAAGAGACAGTCGTTTCAGAGATATTGTTCTGGGTTCACTTTCTGATGACAAGAAGTTGGGAACAGTTTACTAGCTGTCTTCCTCCCTTCCCCTGTGCGTTTCTCCCCGTCCCCTCCTCCTTTCCTCCCTCGCCGTACCCTTTCCCTGCCCAAAACTCTCTTCATTTTATTCTTTTTGTTTTAAATATTTTTTTCCCGCACTGATCACTCGCAGCATCCATGTACTCTCTCTCTCTCTCTCTCTCTCTCTGTCTCTCTCTCTCACTCCTCTCTCTCTCTCTCTCTCTCTCTCTCTCTCTCTCTCTCTCTCTCTCTCTCTCACTCCTTCTCTCTCTCTCTCTCTCTCTCTCATTTTCTCTGTCTAGTTATTTTTTCTCCTTCTTTATCTCTTAGTTTTCCCTCTTTCTCCATTTCTGTTTTTCTATCTATCCCTCTTTTTCTTTCTTCCTTATTGTCTTCTTTCTCTCTCTGTCTGTCTGTCTGTCTCTCTCTCTCTCTCTCTCTCTCTCTCTCTGTCTCTCTCTCTCTTTGTCTCTCTCTCTCTGTCTCTCTCTCTCTCTCTTCGACATTGTTCGGTTTTTTTTTGTTTTTTTTTTGTGGCCATCATCTATTCAGTTTGAACATTGCGTATACCCCCCTTTTTTTTTTATCGATTTCACTTTTCACCCCTGCTTTCCTCGATCTACCCATTGTTGCGCCCGTTTCCTTTCTTTTCTGGTTTTCTTTGTCAGTGTGTCTTTCTGTCTGTTGTCCTTTCTTCCTTGGTCGATTTTGGTTCTTTCTTATTTTCTTTCCCTTGTCTTTTGTTCCCCTTTTTCTCTCTCTCTTTTTCCAGTGATCCTTCCTTTTTCTTTCCTCCTTCCATGCATCTGCTCATTTTCTTTCTTTCTTTCTTTCTTTCTTTCTTTTCCCTCTACTTCTATTTTCTTCTTTTCCGTTTTTCATTATGTTATTTTTTTTATTTCTTTCTTTCTTTTGTTTGTTGCTCTTTTCTGGGTTGTTGTTTTTTACCCTTCGATTTTCGTCTTCTGAGCTCAGTTTCTCTGTATTTTCGTTCAAGATTATCTTCCTTTCCAACTGGTGCCCAGACAGCCAGTACGGTTGGAAAGAGAATTAAGACACATACGAACAAGCGCCAGAAACAGTCAAGTCATGAAAGAATGCAACTACGACGTTCCGCAAGAGTAAAGGTAAAAGCAGACACAGTTATTAGCGGTCCGTTTCAATAAGTCGATCCCTTGCACCGAAGATAGGACATGCATCTCAGGAGAGTGGTAACGTGGGTGCCATATAAAAACTAAACCTATCCACCAGAACGACAACACGTTAAACTGGGCACCTACAATGCCAAGTACGGCGTAAGAGGGAGTTAATCTTGGATGAAGAAGGAAATTGTCTCCCTTTTTCGTGAAGCTCCTTTCTGTGTTCAAACTTTGGCCGAACTTTCCCGCAGTTCGAACAGATTACAAGGTGCGTTATTGTGTTGCTCACTTTTATGTCACAATGCGTGACTGTTGCTAGTATTTTTTACTCTTTTTTTTCCCGCTGTTTTCTTTTGTTTTGCTTTAGTTCACTCACACATGGTGCGCGCGCACGCGCGCGCGCGCGCGCGCCACACACACACACACACACACACACACACACACACACACACAAACAAACACACAGAGGCGGGGGTCGGGTGCGGTGGGGGTGAGGGGTAGATTGGGGGGGGGGGGGACTGAAAGAGAGAGAAAGAGAGGGGGGAGGTGGGGGTAAAACATAAACTCTCTCTGTCTCTCTCTCTGTCTCTCTCTCTCTCTCTCTCTCTCTCTCTCTCTCTCTCTCTCTCTCTCTCTCTTCTCTCTCTCTCTCAGCCCCCACCCTTCCTCACCCTGTCCAATCCACCCCTCACTGTAACGACCCCTTCTCCCTCCTGACCACTGTCCATTCCCCCTCTTTCTTCAACGCCCATAACAGTTGACATTTGCTCCTTTCCCGGCCCTCTTTCTCAATAACCTTTTTCAACTAGAACGGAAAAAAGAAAGGAAAAAAATCAACAACAACAACAAAACATCTGTCTTTCAATTTCAACGCAAGCGCGTGCGTGCGCGTCCGCGCGGACAAGAAGGCAAACACAACGGCCAGAAGCAGCGGCAAACCCGTTACTTGATGGTGGTGACTCATCCGGGACTGTAGCAGCTACCCAAAGACATCTCCGTTGCTACTCTAGGAATCTAGCAGTAAATGAGGGCTCCCTCCCAAAATCAATACGGAACAAAACTTGAGGGTTGCTTTCTCTTGGATCTGTCCGCCAGAAAACGAAGCTGACGAGATGGAATGCCACACACCTGTTTTCTTAGAAGATGGGGGAAAGGCTGTGTAATTAGTTGTGAGCGGTTAGGTGTGTGAAAATCGCGCGAAAAAAATGTTTACTTATCGGAAGACGTTTCTATTTGCGGAGTGGTGGGGGGAAAAAAAGACAGAGAAAGAAAGAAAGAAAAAAAAGACCGACGCACGAACAGAACAGATCTTCTTTCCAACAGTCAACTCTCCCAGCATTATTCATCCTGTTTGCATCGAAGGAGAAGTCGTTTATAAATGGAGCGAAGCTGAACAGAGAGCAAGTTGTCTTTCTTGTTCGTCTGTCCCTTTTTAGCTATATGGATTGATAAATGTGTCGAACGACTCGTTTCGCTGAAAACTCTGAACTTTCATGCAATTTGTGGTATCCTGGTGTTCAGTTTATCTGTTGGTGAACTGCTTACTCAGGGAAGACAGACACAGGGACATACATAAACGCACAAACTGACAGGGATGTATGCATGGAGATAAAGAAATAGAGAGCACACACACACACACACACACACACACACACACACATACACACACACACACACACACACACACACACACACACACATCACATCTGTTTCATACCTTTCTAATGACGGGTTAAAAAAATTTCTTTAGTAAATTCATCTATGACGTCAGTGACAATCTGAAAATAGCACCCACGCCATCCTAGCTCTCCTGACCCTTCTGCCATGCCAGCTTTTCAGTGCAACCTCCCCAACCTCCCACGAAGGTAAGGGTTCAAATGGTAAGACTGGAACTACACGGTCGAGTTTCAACCATCGCTGGACGCGCTTTTGACAGTTCTACTTAAATTTCCTGACAAACACTGCAGGTGTCTGTACCTCTCGGGTCCGGTTAACGCTGAGGAGTTGAATGGAACAGCTCAAGTCTGTGTTGCAGTTTCAGACCAGAATAGAATTCCGTAGCATCATCATTCTTATGCTCATTTCCATCGGTCATTACTTAAAATATTCAGCATCCATTTATGCCCCACTCGCTAACTGATAGTTTCGATATCCTCTCCACAATACTCGGTTGTAGCGAGACTGTGTCAAGGTCCTCAACTTCGAAAAGCTCGTGCGGATTGTCATACACGGACACGAAGAAGCACGGAAGAGGAGACGGTAAGAAAAGACGCTTAAAGCATTGTCATATTGGTTGTCCACTTTAGTTTCCACTGCGGTGTAACGTTCCGTCATCATTTCCCGCTCGAAACCCCCACCTCCCACCCCCACCCACCCCACACACGCTCCCCAGCAGAGGAGAAGGGGCATTTGCTCACTCCCAAATCACTCATCAGGCACTGGCTCTGGAACAGGGTGGCGGCAGTTCTGGTTCAGGTCCTGATTCGTCACAACTCTCCTCCCCCCCCCCCCCCTCCTACGCACACACACACACACACACACACACACACACACACACTCACAAACACACACACACACACACACACACACACACACACACACACACACACACCTCCCCCTCTCTCATATTCAGCTGCAATGAGCTTTGAAACGTTTTGACGTCTGAGACGCTGAGAAAATTTTTTTAGGAGGGGAGTGGGTGATTTTGGATCAAAAGGGAGCACGGGTGGGAGGGGGCGGGGGGGGGGGGGGGTGGAGGGGCAGGGAGGGGGGAGGGGAAGGGGAGGACGTCGGTCTGATTTACTGGCGAAAGGGTGAGTTAAGGCACTCACCCTTTCTTACCCGCCGGGGAACGAGTTCAGACGTGGAGTGATTACGGAACGTTTCACCGGTTTAAAAAAAAAAAAAAAAAAATTTGCGCGCGGTGTGTTTGAATGACCTCTTCAGTTCGATCAGATAGACGGCATTCCGAAGGGTGCGTATGACTCAATTCGATGACGATTCGCGATCGGAAGTGGTGTGGGAGCTTCAAGGATTTGGGGAAGGGGGAAGGGAGGGAACGAGGGGCTTGGGGCGGAAGGAGGGGAGCAGGACAGGGGGAGCGGCGGGGATGGGGGTAGGGTGGAGGGGTGGGGTGGGGGTGAGGGGAGGCAGTCACTGCCAGTATCGCTAAATTCTTTGGCTGCAAAGGACAATACCATGCCTAATGATCTTTACGAAGTTCTGCAAACGCACAGCTTCTAAAAGCGGTAGTTGCTACTTTTACTTTGACCACAGTGCCATTTATTTCTTTGGCTACAATGTCTTTTTTTTTCATTTCTTTTCCTTCCTTCCTTTCTTCTTCCTTCGTGTCTTTTGTTCTTCCTTCCCCCTTTCTTAATTTCTTTTTTTTTCTCCGTTTATTTCCTTCCTCACTTTCTTTTCTCCTTCCTCCCTTTCTTTATCAATTTCTTCTTTTGTTTTTGCCTTTCTTCCTCCCTTTCTTTATCAATTTCTTCTTTTGTTTTTGCCTTTCTTCCTCCCTTTCTTTATCAATTTCTTCTTTTGTTTTTGCCTTTCTTCCTCCCTTTCTTTATCAATTTCTTCTTTTGTTTTTGCCTTTCTTCCTTCTTTCCTTTCACCCGTTCTTTCTCTCTCTTACACATGTTCGTTTCTTTCTTCCTACCTTCCTTCCTTTGCCTTTTCTTTGTCATTTTCTCCTTTCCTTTGTTACGACCGTGTACTCTTCGTTCTTCTTCTTCTTCTTTTTGATTCTTAGTAACTAATAGGCCGTGTGTACATGATGTCCTTCTCTATGTAATCTAACAGGCGGCCATGTTTACATGATATCCCTCTCTATGTAATCTCTCTAATACGTTTTGCTTACATTATGTCCTTCTCCATGTAATCTTTCTAACAGGCCGTGTTTACATGATATCCCTCTCTCTGTAATCTCTCTAAAACGTTTTGCTTACATTATGTCCTTCTCCATGTAATCTTTCTAACAGGCCATGTTTACATGATATCCCTCTCTGTGTAATCTCTCTAAAACGTTTTGCTTACATTATGTCCTTCTCCATGTAATCTTTCTAACAGGCCGTGTTTACATGATATCCCTCTCTGTGTAATCTCTCTAATATGCTTTGCTTACGTGATGTCCTTCTCTATGTAATCTTTCTAACAGGCCGTGCTTACATGATGTCTTTTTCTATATAATCTCTCTAACAGGCAGCGTGTACATACTGTCCCTCTCTTTGTATGTAATCTCTTTAGCAAGCCGTATTTGCAAGACGTCCCTCTCTACGTAATCTAACAGGCTGTGTTTACACAATATCCGTCATTATGTAATCTAACAGGCCGTGCTTACATTATATCCCTCTCTAAGTAATCTCTCTAACGTGGCTTGCTCACATTATGTCCTTCTCTATGTAATCTCTCTGACAGGCCATGTTTACAATCACTCTAACAGGCCATGTTTACAATCACTCTAACAGGCCATGTTTACAATCACTCTAACAGGCCCTGTTTACAATCACGATGTCGTGTCTCTTGGTAATTTCTCTACCAGGCCGTGTTTACATGATGTCCTTCTCTTCGTAATCTCTCGAACAGGTGGTATTGACATGGTGTTCCTCTGCGTGTAATCTCTCGAACAGGCCCTGTTTACATGATGTCCTTCTCCATGTCACCTCTCTGACAGGCCGTGTTCACATGTTGGCGATGTCAGCTCTGTACCAGGCGATGTTCACATGATGCTCTCTCAATAGAACCTGTCTGACACCTGCGTTTTACGTGATGCCTTCTCTATGTAGCCTCTCTAAGAGGCGGCATTTACATGATGACACTTACGTAACTTGTATTACTCGCTGTGTGTAAGTGGTGTTACTCGCTATGTAATCTGAGCAACAGGATACATATACATATTACTTCTTATGTAACCTCACCAAGATGTATTTGCACGCTGTTCCTCCAGGACCTATTTAAATTCTCTCTCTCTCTCTCTCCTCTCTCTCTCTCTGTCTGTCTCTCTCTCTTTGTGTGTGTGTGTGTGTGTGTGTGTGTGTGTGTGTGTGTGTATGTGTGTGTGTGTATGTCTATGTGTGTGTGTATGTGTGGTGTGTGTGTGTGTGTGTGTGTGTGTGTGTGTGTGTGTGTGTGTGTGTGAGTGAGTGCGCACGCGCGCGCGCGCGCGCGCGTGTGTGTGTGTGTGTGTGTGTGTGTGTGTAATCTCTTAAGTAGGTGTGTTTATATGTTGTCTTTGTCATCTAACTTGTCGTGTTAACATGACGACCCTCTCCATGTAACCCTCTAAAAGCTAAAAGGCACTGTTTATACGATCTCTCTCTCTCTCTCTCTCTCTCTCTCTCTCTCTCCTCTCTCTCTCTCTCTCTCTCCATGTAAACTCACTGACGCTCCGTGTTTACTAAATGTCTCTCTATGTGGCCTCTCTCACACGCCATGTTTACATGATTTCCCTCTCCATGTAACCTCTCTACCAGTCTGCGTTTAGATTACGCCTATCTCTATGAAACTTTTCAAACACGCGTGTTTACACGATGTTCTTCTATACAACAGCCTATGTGTAGATGATTCTCTCTCAATGCAATCTCTCTAATAAGTCGTGTTTCCCCCGATATATTCCTCTCTATTTAACCTCTTCAACTGTCCGCTTTGATACGACGTCGATTTCCCCGTAACCCGTCTGACATGCCGTGTTTACATTACGTCCGTCTCTGTGTGGCTCCGTCAAACGCCCTGTGATCCTCCAAAGCAAACTCTCCGCGCAGGTCTGCAACACATGCGCACTCGTTCACAAGCCGTTTGCTTCCGGCGAAGGCTTGTTTGTGGGAGCGAGACAAAAGGAGACACGGGCAGAGATCGGCATGAAGAAAAGAAGAGAATTTTGGGAAGGAAGACGGCGAGAGAGAGAGACGTGGGGAGCAAGAGAAGAGAGAGAGAGAGAGAGAGAGAGAGAGCGCATGGGCACATGTATGTATGAGTATGTGTGTTCACGTGCGTGCGTGTGTTTGTCCATGGACGTGGGCGCATCTGTGTGTATGAGTGTGTGGTCGTCTCTCTCTCTCCCTCTCTCTCTCTCTTTCTCTCCCTCACTGTTCACACACACACACACACACACACACACACACACACACACACACACAGATGTGTGTGTGTGTGTGTGTGTGTGTGTGTGTGGAGAGAGAGAGAGAGAGGG
>CM031617.1:26304022-26305977 GCA_018398815.1 Conus ventricosus | reverse complement strand
GCAAAAAAAAAAGACAAAACGAAAAAAAATCAATGAAAAGAAACAAGCAGAAACAAAAAGAGTAGACGACGGTAAGGAAAAGGGCAATCAGAGAGTGTGTAAAACGAAGAGAAGGTTGCTGGCAAACGACTCCTACGAAGGCAGCTAGCTGTTTGTACTGAAAGAGTTCCCTGCATCTTCACGGGACAAGAAGAAGGAGGAGGAGAAGAAGGAGGAGGAGAAGAAGAAGTAGAAGACAGAGAAAAAAGAAGAAAAAGACAAAGAAGAAGAAGAAGAGAAGAGAGAAAAGAAGAAGAGGCAGGAAAAGGGGGGGGAAGAAGAAGAACAACGACAACAACAAGAACGACGAGGACTACGACGACGACGAGGAGGGGAGGAGGAGAAGGAAAAAAAAAGCACAACAGCAACAATAATAATAATGATAGTAATAATAATAATGATGATGATAATAATAAGGATAAGAATAATAAAAGACAAAAATGATAGTAATAATAATAATAATGATGATGATGATGACGACAATAAGGATAAGAATAATAAAAGACGAAAAGGCCAAGAAAAATGAATTCAAAAGAGATGAAGAAGAGAGAGAGAGAGAGAGAGAGAGAGAGAGAGAGAGAGAGAGAGAGAAACAAACACTGAGAAGAGGAACAAGGAGAAGGTCAAAGGGAATCAGAAGAGGGAAAAGAAAACAAAAGTAGCAGGATTTAAAAGAAAAAAAGGAAAAAAAAAAAAAGAACGGACAAAAGCAACAGCAGAAACATCAACAACAAGGATCTACACGAACCAACCAAGAGCAGCCTCCCCCGCCCCCCCCCCCCCCCCCCTCCCTCCCTCTCCCCACCCCCATCCCCGGCCCCACCTTTACTCTTCGCTCTCCTCCACCACAGGAGGGGAAATAACAGAATAAAGGGTAATTGCAACGTCCATCCGGCAGCACTGAAGGGACAAATAATGGTCAGGGAAAAGCCATTGGGACAACAGCGCCGCGATCACATGACTGACCCTCTCTTTGTAGTGACATTGCGTGTGCCCCTGCAATATTGCAATGGCCATTATTTTATTTTTTCCCCTTCCTCTTTTCTTCGTTTCTTTCTTTCCCTTGCCTTTTCTGTTTTCTTCTCTCTCTCTCTCTCTCTTCTCTCTCTCTCTCTCTCCTGACTTTTGTTTGTTTCTTCCTGCTCTCTGACTTTTGTTTGTTTCTTTTTTTTTGCGTCACAGTTCTTTCTTTCCTCCCTTTCTGCGCGGCAGTAAAGAGCATCATTTGATTTTTTCCCCCTGCTTCTGCTTCTGCTTCAGTTTCTTCTTCTTCTTCTTCTCTTCTTCTTGCCGTGTAATCTTCAGTTGTCCCTCAAGTGGCATTCTTTTCCCGCCACTTATTCTTGTCCCCCCCCCCCCCCCCCCCCCCCCCTTACACACTCACACTCATGAATGTTCCATCCTAACCACAGTCCCTGCAATCCACAGCGAACAGTAAACGTGTCTGTACATCGGCTCGTCATAGGCACCAGGTAGACACTGCACCGCTTTCTTCATACCATTTGATTTTTTTTTTAGTTTTGTTTTGCTTTTGTTTGTCAAGTTTCCCTTTTTTTCCTTCGTTTTTGTTCTCCCTTATGGAACAGGAGTACTTTAGAATGGGAACGAGGAAATGCTCTGTGTGTGTGTATGTGTGTGTGGTGTGTGTGGTGTGTGTGTGTGTGTCTGTCTGTCTGTCTGTCTGTCTGTCCGTGGTCAAAGTGTGTTCCACTCGCTCCAGACAAAACTTCTGGGCCGATCTTCCTGAAAATTTGTAGGTATGTTTCCTTATGGGTCACGGATGATGCCTGATGTTTCTATTTCACCAAATAGCCGTTACTAACGGCTATAACGGCCCTAAACGGTTTTTCTTCTTTATGTAATATCTCAGCTGATTTTTGGAGGGGATGACGTTCAGTAAAGATGACGCGTTAGAA
>CM031617.1:26291522-26299022 GCA_018398815.1 Conus ventricosus | reverse complement strand
GATTTTAACCTGCACTGTTTGCCGAGCCCCTTTTTGGGGGTGTTCAGTGGCGCCTGTTTTTTAAACCAACATACCCCGGAAACCCCCACCACCTACAAACCCCCCCTACGACGACAAAAATTTGCTTACCCCGCGGACCCGGCATGAGTGACCTCCCCCTCCGGAGGGCGCCACCACGCCCGGGTCCAACGACAGCCCCCCAAAACCGCCGATACCGGTGCCCCCGAGGGAAAACCAAAACCAAGGCCAAGAGTGGAGAGGCATCAAAAATTGAGGTCACCAGGGAGAGCGGGGCCCCGGGGAAGGGGGGGACAGAAAAATTAAAATTTTTTTTTTTTTTTTTTTTTAATTCTGATCGATGAAAATGACGGGAAAAGAAGATGAATGCTACGGATTTTTTTTTCGGTCTAAACTACAGGGGACTGGACCTTTTACTCTATGTTTCCCTTTCTTTAATTTTTCCCAGGCGTCAACCGGGCCCAAGGATACGGTTCCCCTCAGGTTTGCGGGAAATTTGAGCAACCTCTCAAAAAAAGCATCCTTTTAAGGGGAGGGAAACTCGACAAATTTTGGGCCCCAGTTTTCCCCCAACCGACCCCGCAGCAAACTCAACCTGGGGGGAAAGGGGGGCCCGGGGGCAAAAAAAAACCCACCTGACCTTGATGGGATTCGAACCCAAAACCTCCCACCGGGAGTCCACAACCCCTAACCATTTCGCCACGGCGGCTGTTTTTTGTTTCCCCCCCCCCCCCCCCCCCCCCCCCCCCCCCCCCCCCCCCCCCCCCCCCCCCCCCGGGGGAAAAGACAGGGCTACATGGGAGGGGGGAAAGGGGGGGGCCCGTCCCGAAGGAGGGGGGGGGGGGGGGGGGGGGGGGAAGGAGGGGGTAAATTCACAGATAAAATTACTGAGGCTTTTGGGGTGTTTTTTTTTTTTCCTCTTTGGGCGGGTAGGGTTAAAAGGGTTTTTGCTTGCCTCATTTCAGTTTTGGTCCCGGGCGAGGTTCTGGGTGAATCTGTTATATCTGTGCATTGTTTCAGAATCAACGTGAAGTGAAAATTTTTCCCTAGAGGTAAATGCCTGTTGTTCAAATTTGTTATTTGTGAGATTTTTCAATTTTTCAAAACCCAGCTTTTTTTTTTTTTCTTTTTTTTTTTTTTTTTTTTTTTTCATGTTGCAAAACCGTTTTTCCAACCCGCACAGTTCATTTTTTTTTCTTAGGCGGGACTACTTTCAAGGGGTATTTTTTGTCCCTTTTTTGTTGTCTGTTTTTTGAAAATTTGTACCCAAAAGGTTTGTGGGAAAATTCCCTTTTTCTGCTTGCTTTTTTTTTGGGGTTTAACCCGGGCCTTGATTTCTAGGGGTTTTTTTTGGGGTTTTAAACATGTGTTTGCTTTTGTTTTTTTTGCTTCCTGCGTGGATAGACTTTAGATTAAAGGATCAAAACAAACACACCACACCCACACACACACCAAAACCACACCCCACACCCCGGGTTTCATGCCGCTTGCCCCGCGCGCATTTTTCCTCTCCTCTCTTCTCTCTCCCCCTCTCTTCTCCTCTCCCCTCTCTCTCTTCCCCTTCTCTCTCTCTCTCTATCTTCTTACTCATTCATTAAAAGACAAAACGCGCGCGCCCCTTTTACCTCCCCCCAGCCCTTTCCAGGCCCAGACACAGAGTTTTCCCAAATTTGTCCCCTCGTCATTCACTTTCCCCCGCTTCTTTTCCGGAGGGGGGAAAATTGTTGGTTTTGCTTAAGTAAATAAGTTGTTTGAATTTTACCCAGGCTTAAACACACCAAGGTTATCTTTCCACCTTTACACGCATTTGCACACCCCATAAACCCCCCAAACCCCACCTCTCTCTGGGAAGGGGATGTCACGCATTCGTTTTTTTCCCTTTAACACGCTGAAAACAAAAAAATCCCTTTTTCGGGGGCTACTTAAAATTTAAAACATAACAATCATATCACACAAAAAGAATACCCAAAACATCAAAAAACAAGCCTTCCTAATCCCTTTTTTATAATAAAAAATGCTTTTTTAACCTGGCCGGGTTTTCCCCAAAACACCCCAAACGCTTTCAACACCCCCACATTTTTGAACAAGTCTCTTCACGTCTTCTTCGGCACTGTTTTGATGGTGATGCCCTTGGTTGACGGCCTCCGGGTTTTTTTTCGGGCCCTGGGTTTTCGGGGTCGTCTCTGGGTTCTCGCTTTCCAATTTCCTTCTTCTTCGTCTTCTTCACCCAAACCTCGGGTTTCAAATTCATTTTTGCCCTTCTTCACCCACCTCTGGGCTTCAAACTTAGTTTCCTTCTTTTCCAGTTGTCTTTAACTCTAAGACTTTGCTGCTCTTCTATCTCCCGGGGCCCAAATTCTCTCGACCCTTTCTCTTCCTGCTCACCCTCTCCTCTCTCTCTCTCCTCTGCCCTTCTCTTCTTTTCCCTTGGTTTTTTCCCCCCCCGAAAACTTTTCCTCCCCTTTTTTAATATAGGGGGGGGAAAAAAAGGATTCCCCTTCGGGCCTTCCTTTGTAAACGCCCCTTCTAAAGGCCCCTAGTTAAAAAAGTACCCTAATTCCCCACCTCCCCTACATTCCCACAACATCAGAAATTTAAACAAAACCCCTCCCAATTGATTAGCAAACACACTTTTTGCCCCGGGATGGACTTTCGAACATTCCCGCCAAATTTCCCGGGGGGTTTTAACAAAAACCCAAAAGTTTTTAATCTTAAAGGGGGCTATACAACCTCCAAAAGCTTTCGCCAGCCTGACAATAGAACCCAAAATGACCCCGGCAAAAACCATCTGAAAAAAAATCCAAGGCCCCCTGCTCTTAAATACTGTTTACACAAGAACCCGGCGGGAAGGGCCCATTTAGCACTCCCCTTTGGGGCCCCCCGGGTTTTAGGGGGTTTAAAAAACCCTTCCCCTTTCGCCCCCGGGCAGGCCCCGCTTCCCCTAGGTGTTGTTTGTCTTTAAACCATTTTCCGGCCCCGTGTTCGGTGGGTAAGGTCCCTGGTTATTTGGTCAATTACCTTTTTTATACCACTTACAAGCCCCTTTTTTCCCCAAAAGCTTTTAATGCCTTTTGTGGGTTTTTCCCCCTCCTTGAAAATTCCCCCCACTCGAAGAAAATCCCCGCATTGGCTAAAATTTAAAACATTAAAGGGGGGAAAAACCGAAATTTTTTTCCCTTTTTAAAACCAGTGTTTTTTTGGGCTTTTTCAAAACCCAACTTAAAAAACCCAGAGAACGCACGCAAAAATTTTGTCTTGTAACAAAAATTTTATAAAAAAAAAATCAATTTTTTTCACACTTTTCAAAGAAATTTAAATTAAACATAGATCTAAAATTCCCCAACCAGTTTCAAAGTCGTGCGGCCAAAAAACCCAATTATGTTTCAAAGGGTTTAATTCCCTCCCCCCTTCTCTTCAACACGGGGGGCCCGCAACCACCCAAGCCCCAAACGCAAAAACGCGAAAAATGAAAAAACCCCCGGGCACCACTACAAAATTTCCCAGTCCCCCGGGCCGAAATAATCTCCCCCCTTTTTTAATTTTGGCCCAGGGTTTCCCCGTCTCTCTTTCTTCACTCTCTAACCCACTTGTCGTACCACCCCAAAAGTGTTGAAAGGGCGCACAAAACCCCCTGATATCCCAAGGAAAACCGGGGCCAGTATACCTGGGTTAAAAGGCCTTTTTGGGGCCTTTTTCCCGAGTTGGCCCGAGGCTGACGTCACATGTTTTTTTGGGACTCACAGCCTTTCGGGGGTTGCCTAGGAACGACAACCTGTTTCTTCTTTTTTTTCCCGAAGCGAATGAGTAAAAGTTCGGTACAATTTGCCTTTGTTTTAACCGAACCCATTGTCCCCCTTTAAATTTTTTTCTTCTGCCCTCTGTGAGCAAAAACCAATCAGTTTTCTGAGCGAGAAAACGCCTTTTTGTTCCTGCCCGTAAGTAAAGTGGGGGTTTATTTTCCCCCCGGGACCCCCCATGCTTTCTGAAAGTGTTTTACCCCCCGGGGGCCCTTTCCCCCTCCCGTGATTTTTTTTTTTCCTATTCAAACAAGAAGTCGGGGTTGGGGTTTTTTCGCCCCAAACGTGCTCCTGAAATTTTTCCCAATTTTACCGCCCAAAGGCGGTTTTGGAAAACAGCCAACCCCTGTTGGACCCCAACTTTTAGAATGGGTTTCAATGAACCCATTCCCGGTTTTAAATTTCTGCTTTTGGGTTCCATCTTTTTGTCTAACCCTTGGGGCTTTCCCCTGTAAATTTGCCCTTCTAAACCGGGACTCCTTAACCATGACACCAGTGCACCCAGAGTCTCAAATTGAAAATTAAACCCAACTTTTTTTCCCTACCTGCCTTTGTGCACACCATGCTTTCCGCCTGAATTTTGTGAAAAACACGAAACAAATCCCAGAAAAAAATTTTAACAGCCCATTTTTTCCCATTTTCAACCTCCCTCTCACGGGCCTGACCCTCATTGTCCCAGCTTTCTGGGGCCTAAATCGGCATTCCCAACCCAAGTGCCCTGCCCTTATCGAAACAAAAAACAGGTACGCTCTTTCCTGCCACGTGGCAAATTGGTTTTCCCCCTTTTTGTCACGGCCGAGTGGGCCTATGGGTGTGAAATGCTGACTCTTTGCGTGAGTCATGGCTGGCCTCCCTATCCATTTGAATATGTTTTCCAGGTTTTCCCCTTTTGTTCGGGGCAAATCACGCCTCGTTTTTCCCCCCGGTATGTCTAACCCTGTCTAATTCCCCTCGCTATTGGGGTTTGGCCCCTTTTTTTCCTTAAAATGGGATGGTGGGGCCCGTCCCAAAACCCCAACCCAAGTACCCTGTTCCGTCACCCACCAGTGTCTTGGGGCCCTTCAAAATAAATTTTCTACCCCAAATAAGTTCTTCTACCTTTTGTTGAAATAGTGGTCCCCAGTCTAACACCAAACCTGTGGAAAGCCCCCCCCCTTTTCAAATTCGGGCCCTCGGAAACAAAAGGCCCTAAAACCCTTCTTAAATCAAGTCATATGCCCTTTATACTGCTTGTTTCACCTTGTCAAAATCTCTCTGTTCACCTTTGGGGGAAGGGGTGGAAACTGTGTGAAACGCACGCCCCTGTAACAAATCAACAGGTTTTTTTTGCCCAGCCTTTCACCCGGGCCAGCCCTCGTCTCGGCAACCGATTAAAACCGACTGTTATAGGCTCGTTCGAATCAGTTTCTTCTCTAACCGGGGGTTTAAGTCTAGGTGCGCAACTTTGTCTGCCCCGGGCCCACTGACTCAGAATGGTGGCTATTTCACTACGATTTTCGATTTTTTTTCTTTCCAACCAAATTGTTTGGCTGGGAAACTCCGATTCCGCTTTGCTCTCCCCTATTGCACCTCCCCTTTTGCCTTTGGGCCTGGTTTTTTTTCTGCCTTTAAAATTTCCCTTTTCAAATTTCCTCCTTTCCCTTTGCCCATTTCATCCTCCCCATTTCTGCTGAGTTTTTCATTTTAAACCCCTCGTTTTATCTCCTGTATATCCCCTTTTCTTTCCCCAAACCCTTTCTTTTTCTCTTTTGGGGGTAAAACTTTCTTCAGCCATTTTCTTTTCTGTAAGTTTTGCCAAACCCCTAAAAACCCGTTACGCCTATTTAAAACCCCAAAAAAATCAGTCCCAAAAGTGTATTTTTTAAAAATTTTTTACACCAACCGTGGTAGTGTTCCTAACACAAAGGAGCCCCAAATCTTAAAAACCCCGCTTCCCGGAGAGTTTTTAAAATAGAAAAATCGTTCTTCGTTTCCCCCGAACGAAACCCTTTATTTAATTTTTTAAACCCCCCTACACACAAATCAATGCTTTTAACCCTCAAAGAACTAAAGGGGAAAAAAATTAGAAAAGCTAATTAAAAAACCTTTATGGGGCCGCTTCGCCCCCGTACTACCCCTAGGGACTCACTTGGTTTTCCCCCCTGAAACTAATTTGGGGCCATGCAATCCTGGCAGGCTCGCCAAATTTTAAAAGGGGGCCCGGGAAAAAAATGATGGGAAAAATTAAGTGCACTAAGTTGTGTATTATTAGTCAGGCTTTAAAACACCCGGGTTTTTTTGCCCCTCAAAAAACGCATTTCACCCCTCAAAGCACCCACCAAACATTCAAACCCCTCTCTGTTAAAAGGGATGTCCCCGCATTTTGTTTTTTTTCCCAACACGACTGAGAAAAAAAATACAATTTCTATGCCCACTTATTTTTTTCATGAAAAATCAAATCACACACAAAAGAAATACAAAAAAAATTTAAAGATCAAGACTTCCTAATTTCCCCCTTTTTAAAGAAAATGACTTCTTACCTGGCCAGGTTTTTTACACAACAACCACCTTTCACACCACACCACAGTTTTGGGAAAAAGTCTCTTCAAGTCCTTTTCACCCCGCTCTGTTTTGGGGGATGCCCCTTTTGGACTTGGGCCCCGGTTTCGGGGCGGGGGCTTAGGGGCCCTCTCTGGGGTCTCGACGTCGAACTCTTCTTTTTCGTCCTTCCCTTTACCCCCCTCTGGTTTTAAATTCAGTTTGTCTTCTTCAAACCCCCCTCTGGGCTTCAAACTTAGTTTCCTTCTCTTTCAGTTTTCTTTAAATCTAAGGGCTTTGCTTTTCTCCCCTATCTCCCCGAAAAACCAAAGTTTCTCTCGACCCTTTCTCTGTCCCGCCCCACAACCCCTCCTCTCTCTCCTCCCTCTGCCTTTCTCTCTCTTCTCCTGGTTTTTTTCCCGACACTTTTTTCTCCCTCAGATATATTGGGGGGGAAAACAAAGGTTTTCCCTTCGGGGGGGGCCCTGCCTTTGTCCACGCTGCTTTTCAATCCCCTAGTTCACAAGTACCCTGATTCTCCAATCGCTTTCATTCCCCCACCCCATCACATTTTCCCACCACCCCCACCTAATTGAAATTGCAAACCCCACCTTTGCCCCAGATGGACATCGAACATTCCCGGACTTCGGTGGTTTTCTTAACACAGTAAAATTTTCTTAAAGGGGCTACTAAAACCTCCACAAAGCATTCAGCCAGCCCGAAATAGGAAAAAACCAGGACCCATGGGAATTTCCATCTGAACAAATCCAAGGCCCCCTTTCCCTTTACTGACGTTTACCAAGAACCCAGCCCGACCGAGCATTTTGCAACTCATTGGGGGGCCCGAGGTCGGTGGGTTTTCAACCCTTCCCCCCTTTCCCCCAAACCCGGGGAGGTCCGAAAAATCTCTCCTGGGGGGTTGGGTTTTTTCATCTGAAACCCCTTCCCGTGTCGGTGGGTTTTTGGGACCCTGGTTTAAATTTGGGCAATTCCAAATTTTTATACCACTACAATGTTTCCCCTTTTTCTCCAAGCGGGCATTGCCTTTTTTTGAGGTTTTACCCCTTGACAGCCCTTCCCTGCTAAACACCCACCCCCTCTCCCCCACACAAAACCCCACACAAAACACACACACACAAACCCCAACACACACAGATTTCCCCAGACA
>CM031617.1:26281522-26286522 GCA_018398815.1 Conus ventricosus | reverse complement strand
CGAAAAAGATATTGAAGAAGACGTGCAAGAAGTAGAAGAAGTTGCCTCTCTTGATATTGATAGTGAAGCAGGTGCCCTCGACCGCCCAATTTCAAGAGCTGAAGTAATCTCAGCGATTAAAAAACTAAAGAACAGAAACAGTTGATTATTGAACTATGTGGATTCCTAAAAACCTTTTAAGAGCATACACATGAACCTTTTCAATATGAACAGCAGTCGCATCCAGTCCCCACAATTCAGCACCATAGAGGGCAATGGGTTGCACCTGAGTATCAAACATTTTTAACATTACTTTAAGCGAAGTATTATTAAGTTTGTACAATCGTTGCAGAATAAATAGTAATGCATTTCTTGCCCTGCTAGCGAGATCTTTACATGCAGCCACAAAACTGAGCCGGGTAGAAAAATTAATACCTAGATATTTGTAACAGTTAACAACATCTATTTGTTCCCCATTGAACGACCACCTCTCTCTTGCTGCAAGGTAACCTCCTTTTCTAAATACAACAATATTGCTCTTTCTCATATTCACCTTAAGGTGGAGTCTAGAGGCGAGCTGTTATGTTTACTTAATAAGTGTATGAAGGCGCCGATGTTGTATGAATACCGCTTCATTAGAATGCAGTTAATACCTGAGTCAGTAGATTGTACTTCATGCGCTGGTATAACAGATCGTACTTCATGCATTTTCGTGTTATGTTATTGTTGTTGTTACGCGCACCATGCTTTGTTTTGAGAATACCCCCTTCAGAAGGGGCTATGACCTATCCTGAATAAATTTCAAATTTCAAATTTCTCTCCCTCTCTCTCTCTCTCTCTCGCGCGCGCGCACACACACACACACACACACACACACACACACACACACACACACACACACACACACACAGGGCAGAGCAGCAGCAGCAGCATGTAACACGTTAGCTGAGGTTTTATCAAGTACTAGTCGCTAAGAAGTATACACACAAAAAAAGAAACGAAACACGTAGACTGATACAGGTAAGTAAAAGAAACAATGACGAAAAACAAAGACGAGGCTTTTTTTGCCTTTAATTTGAAATCCAGGTCATCATCAACACTTACAGAGAAAAGTGTTGTCTTTACAGGCCGGTAACCAGGAAGGAATTATTTTCTAATTACGTAATGACATTAGGCTCCCCTTTAATTGTCTAATTACGTAATGACATTAGGCTCCCCTTTAATTGTCACGTTCAGGGAGATTTAGATAAAGCCAACCAGATGGCTGGTGTGCTCAGAACATGTTCCTCTTTATTTGTTTGTATTTGTGTACAACTTTATAAGAACACGCCATTCACAATATTTAAATGCGATCGGGTGGGGGTGGGGGTGGGCTTATTTGACACGGCGATCAAAATCTCTGGAGAAGTTTTAGAGAAGAGCCACTGATATTTTACCGAGTGTGTGCACTGGAAACCAAGACAGGCCGCAAATGTCTAATTTGCATTTTTAAAGTAAAACGATTTTAGAGGGGATTTGATACAAATTGTACAGACATTGAATTGAAGTGAATGATTCAAACCTTGAGGATTTGTAACACTGCTAAAACAGGGATGCAAACAAGCTGTATTATAGCCTGCTATACAACACGGGGACGCATAGTTTAGATGTAACACGGCTGGACACTGTAACCCGCCATCAGGTTGTATAAAGCATGCTACAACAATTGAACAAGTTCAGGAAAACCAGGGCAGAGATAAAATACAAGCGTTGACTGGTTTGATGTCCGTTGAAGTAGAAACACCATGAAGTACCACAAAGAAAGTGGTTAGCGTCGCGGACTCCCGGCTGGGAGGTCGTGGGTTCGAATCCCATCAGAAGTCATGTGGGTTTTTCTGCCCCGACCGGCTCCTACCCAGAGTTGAGTTGCTGCGGACTCAGTTGGGAAGACTGGGACCACACAGTCGAGTTTCATCCAATTAGTGGATGCGTTTCTGAGAGTGTTGCTCAAATTTCCTGACCAACACTGCAGGTGCCTGTATCTCTCGGGCCTGGTTGATGCCAGGATATATTATGAAAGGAAGCGTGGAGTACAGCCCTGTCATGTAGTCTCAGACCGAAATGGAAATCCGTAGCATCATCTTAATCATCCTCATTGTCATCGATCAGCATAAAAAAGTCTCAAATTAAGTGGCTCTTCATGCCCTGCTCTCATGGTGACCTCAATTTCGATGTCCTCTCCACGTCTGTGGCCTTGCTTTGGTTCCGTCGGGGTCACCGGTACCGGCGAGTCCATGGGGGCTGTCGTTGGACGACGTGGTGGCGCCCTCCGGAGGGAGAGCTCACTCACGCCGGCTCCGCGACTAAGCAATTATTGTCGTCAGTAGGGGGCTTAGTAGGTGGTGTCCTGCGTATGTTAGATCAGAACAGGCGCCACTGAACACCACCGAAGTGACTCGGCAGCAGTGCAGTGTTTCCTCCGGTGGGTTGCCTCTTGACGACTTGACATTGACTGCTCCCTGTGGATTGCCGTGCCGGGGCTGCGGCGGGGCCGACCGGGCTGTGTCTGTGGACGGGGTGTCGGAATGAGCGGCGTGGGTGCACTGCCTCTGAGGTGGCGCAGAGGTTGGGACAGAAAAAAGAAAGAAAAAAAAAAGGGCTTGTTACATACAGCCGGCCTGGTGTCTTGAGCACGGCCATTGCAGCTGCATCTGTATCCATGGCCTGTTTTCGCATGTGTCATAAATGGTAATGCCCCTGAATGGTGCATGGAATGATGGAATTATTCTCCATGATCATGATGACGATTTTCTTTCACGTTGTTACCGCTCACTGCATATTAAATGAAGACCAGCGCTAAAATCAGGAGCAATTAACTGACCACCAAGCTGTGCTGGGGAAATAAAAAGGAACTACTTTCATTGGCTACCTGTCTTTAAGTAACATGGTAGTTTTACCAAGAAACAACGTGGGTTCTAAAATCGAAATCACAGTGGTTTGATAGGCAGACATATCGCTTGAACTCGCAGACCGTGAATATCTGAGAAAAAACAAACAAACAAACCAAACAATCTTATGGCACGTTACATCGCTCATAAAAACGAATATTTACCCTCCCCCCCCCCCCCCCCCCCCCCCCCCCCCCCCCCCCCCCCCCCCCTGACCCACCCGCCCCCCCACCTCACAAATGCATTTTACTCCAGCGGGTGCCCCTGCACCTGTGGTCTGCTGTTGTGTCCTGTTTGTCCGCAGATACGCCAGAAACTGCTGAAGTGATTTACACGACACGGTGGGGGGTTGGGGGGGGGGGGGGGGGGGGGGGCGGGGGGCGGGGCCTCGGGGGTGAACTGACGGGGGATGGATCCGGGGGGGTCGTGGAGAAGGGGGGTGGGGGTGGGGGGGGCGAGAAATGGTTCTGGGGTGCGCGCTGGGACTGGGGGTTGCCTTGTCCGTCAGATGGACTCGCGACAGACGGGGGGGTGGGGGGGGGGGGGGGGGGGGTGGGGGGGGGGGGGGGGGGGGGGGGGGGGGGGGGGGGGGGGGGGGGGGGGGGGGGGGGGGCGATGACAACGTTCGTTTTGGGTCTTCTAGGCGGTTGCCCTTTTCTAGTGCCACTCCGATGAACAATATTGCTTTTTGATGATGGGTTTCTATCTTCTATCTATCAACTAAACTATTCTATCTTCCCATATTACAGTGTGTGTGTGTGTGTGTGTGTGTGTTGTGTGTGGTGGTGTGTGTGTGGGTGAGTCCACTGTAAAATATATATATATTATTATATTTATATATTATATATATTATATATCACATTTGTATATATGTTATATATAATTTTTTATATAACATGTATATATATACATGTATATGTGTGTGAGTGAGTCACATGTGTATCTATATATATCACATGTATATATAATATATATATATATAATATATATATATATATATATATATATATATATATTTTTTTAAAAGATAAGGTCTAAAACTATCTACAGCGCTGTTTCATGCAATGCAATCATCAGGATGTGGTGGGTCTGTGCTCCCGGGTGTTTTATAACTGCTTGTGTTGTCTGTCATCACGTGCTGTCTGTGTTTTTCGTGCGTTTCTGGTTCTTGTTCACTGATAGGAATTTCCACTTGTGCCTGCAGTTGTTAACCATTTCTATCCTAGTATTTAAAGTTGCCAGTTGTGGTTTGCATAGTATTATGTACTTTTCTGTTGAGCATAGGTTACATCTTTTTGAAATGTTGTTGTATGGTGCTGCTCTTTCTATGATTTTCCAGGATATATTGTAGTCTATCTTTTTCTCTTTGAGCTTCAGATGTATTTACTCAAAAGAGCGCAAACAAGAATTCAACTTTTGATGTCACAATGGGATCGTATGATGGTGCCGAAACTTGCGAACTTGTCGACTATTCATACTATCTAACATTCAAAAAAAACTTGGAAAACAAGTCGGACTGTACAGGGATGACGGCCTCGCTGCGCTGAACGACAACCCTAGAAACATTGAAAATAAGAAAAAAGAACTGTGTAAAATCTTCCAAAACCAAAATCTAAAAATCACTATAGAAGCAAATAAAAAGATAGTGAACTACCTAGATATAACGTTTGACCTCAACCAGCACATATATAAACCATACAAAAAACCAAATGATACACCTGTCTATGTAAATATCAAAAGTAACCATTCCACCTTCCATACTAAAAACAATACCCAGAGGCATAAATAAAAGATTATCCAACCTGTCATGCAACGAAACAGCATTCAATAACGCTGCAGCTGAATACCAAGAAGCGTTACACAAAAGTGGCTACAACTACAAACTACAATATGATCCAGATAATGACATGAGCAGACACAAGAAGAACAGGAAAAGAAAGATCATATGGTACAACCCCCCATATGACGGACGAGTGAAAACAAATATAGGGAAAGAATTCTTTAGAATCCTAACATCATCATTCCCAAAAGAGCACAAATTATCCAAGATATTCAACAAAAACAGCATCAAATTATCATACTCATGTATGCCCA
>CM031617.1:26269022-26274022 GCA_018398815.1 Conus ventricosus | reverse complement strand
TATTCTCTGCCCTTTCCGCTGTGCCTCCCTCATTCAACAGTATCCTTGATTGTTTAAGCAAAGCCAATAGATCTTGTTTATAATTATGACCATACCAATGCAGTCTTCTTTCCTTGACTGATGGTAGTAGATCTTTCGTATGGTCCTATGTGCCGCTTGATGGTTTGGCGCCCTTGTTCATTGGTGATGATACCAATATGTCTAGTGGTCTCCATCTTGTTATATGGCTGTGAGACATTGACGCTGATGGCCGAAACAGAATGACGAGTCCAGGCGTTTGAGACCAAGTGCATGAAGAAACTACTCCGCATCTCCTACAAGGAGCACAAGACCAACGAGTATCTGCAGAACCTGGTCACCAACCTAGTTGGGCCCCACGAACCACTACTGGCAACCGTCAAACGACGGAAGATGGCATGGTTTGGCCATGTCATTCGTCACAACACACCTCTCCAAAACCATCCTGCAAGTTACCGTTGAAGGAGGGCGCCGACGAGGACGGCAGAGAAAGAGCTGGTCCGAAAACATAAAGGATTGGACCAAAATGACTATGCCGGATCTCCTCACGACAGCTGCCAACAGAAGAGCCTGGAGAGAAACGGTGGCTGCCTCATCACGTCCTCCCAACGACCCCAGCGGTCAGGGGACTGACTGACTGAATGTTTTAGAGTCTGGCGTAAACCTCTCATTTCCGAGGCTTGATTCTTCCTCAATCCGCTGTGAAAGCTAACGTCTCACGTGTATACAGGAACATGCAATACAACAATGCCAGCGATGGAATGATCCTGTGGTTCATGCAAATGTTGTTGTCCCTCCATGACATGTTCAGTCTGGACTTTGCTGATGCTGTCTTGGCTGCCCTTGAGAGGATTTCTAGTTTGGATCCCTCGTTCTTAATGAGGGATCTCAGGTCAGTGACAGTTACATGAGCTTTGATGGTGATGTTGTGATGTTGTCATTTTCAGTGAGCAAGTACACAAAGTCTACATATTTAGAGATAATAATCATCTTCAAGTCTATAACTCTTTATGCAGAATATGTCGGATGATTGTGGTGCTGCATGTTATAGCGCGAAGAGGCTTCGTCAGTTCTTCGCGGTGTGTTCTTAATCTCCCCAAACATTCTCATTTATTCTTTTCTCTGTCTGTATATCTATCTGTCTGTCTGTTTGTCTGTCTCTCTGCCTCTCCCTCCCTCTGTCCCTCGACCCCCCCCCCCCCCTCCTCTCCTCACGTGCACGCTGTTTCCCTTTCCTCGCTCCCTTTCGTTCCACTCCTTTTTTCGTATGAAAAGAATACATGCATTGATGTATACGTGCATTCATTGATGCTGTTCTTCTTCTTTTTTTTTTCTTTGCAGATTAAACAAAAAATCAGCAAGAGCCTAGTGTTTGGGACACGAAGTACAGATGCCCAATCTGTAAGACTGACAAAAAACAGCAGCCCCATCAGTGAGACACAAGGAACAGGAGCCCAGTCTGTGAGACACAAGGAACAGGAGCCCAGTCTGTGAGACACAAACAACAGGAGCCCAGTCTGTGAGACACAAGGCACAGGAGCCCAGTCTATGAGACTCAAAGAACAGGAGCCCTGTCTGTAGGACACAAAGAACAGGAGCCCAGTCTGTAGGACACAAAGAACAGGAGCCCAGTCTGTGAAACACAAGGCACAGGAGCCCAGTCTGTAAGACACAAGCAATAGGAGCCCAGTCTGTAGGACACAAAGAACAGGAGCCCAGTCTGTAGGACACAAAGAACAGGAGCCCCAGTCTGTGAGACACAAGGAACAGGAGCCCAGTCTGTGAGACACAAAGAACAGGAGCCCAGTCTGTGAGACACAAAAAACAGGAGCCCCAGTCTGTGAGACACAAGGAACAGGAGCCCAGTCTGTGAGACACAAAGAACAGGAGCCCAGTCTGTGAGACACAAAGAACAGGAGTCGAGTCTGTGAGACACTAAGAACAGGAACCCAGTCTGTGAGACACAAGCAACAGGAGCCCAGTCTGTGAGACACAAAGTACAGGAGCCCAGTCTGTGAGACACAGAGAACAGGAGCCCAGTCTGTGAGACACAAAAAACAGGAGCCCCAGTCTGTGAGACACAAGGAACAGGAGTCCAGTCTGTGAGACACAAAGAACAGGTACCCCAGTCTGTGAGACACAAAGAACAGGAGTCGAGTCTGTGAGACACAAGCAACAGGAGCCCAGTCTGTGAGACACAAAGAACAGGAGCCCAGTCTGTGAGACACAAAGAACAGGAGCACAGCCTGAGATTAAGAGAAGAACAAGAGCACAGTCTGTGAGACACAGAGAACAGAAGCCCAATCTGTGGGATGCAAGGAACAGACGCTTACTATGTAGGTCAGTAGAAATAGAAGCCCAACCTGTATGACATACAGAACAGAAACCCAATCTGTAAGGCATACAGAATAGAAGCCCCAATCTGTAAGTCATAAAGAACAGAAACGTACTCTTTAAGGCATAAAGAACGGAAGCTCAATCTGTAAGGCATAGAGAACAGAAGCCCAGTTTGTGAGTAATAACGAACAGAAGCCATATCTGTGAGGCACAAATAACTAGAGCCCAGTTAGTAAGACACAAAAAGAAAGGCCCAGTTGGTAAGACACAACGAAAGAAGCCCATTTGGTGCGATACAAAGAACAGAAGCCCATTTGGTGCGATACAAAGAACAGAAGCCCATTTGCTAGGACACAAAGAACAGAAACCCATTTGGTAAGACACAAGGAACAGGAGCCCAGCTGATAAGGCATTAAGAACAGGAGCCCAGTTGATAAGGCATTAAGAACAGGAACCCTGTTGATAAGGCATTAAGAACAGGAGCCCAGTTGATAAGGCATTAAGAACAGGAGCCCAGTTGATAAGGTATTAAGAACAGGAGCCCAGTTGATAAGGTATTAAGAACAGGAGCCCTGTTGATAAGGCATTAAGAACAGGAGCCCTGTTGATAAGGCATTAAGAACAGGAGCCCTGTTGATAAGGCATTAAGAACAGGAGCCCTGTTGATAAGGCATTAAGAACAGGAGCCCTGTTGATAAGGCATTAAGAACAGGAGCCCAGTTGATAAGGCATTAAGAACAGTAGCCCAGGCTGTGAGACTCACAGAAAAAGAACCCCCTACTGTGTGGTACAAACACCAAAAGCCCAATCTGTGAGACACAGACACCAGAAGCCCAGCCTGTGAGGTATAAACAACAGAAGCCCAGTCTGTGAGGTACAAACACCAGAAGCTTAGTCTGTGAGGTACAAACAACAGAAGCTCAGTCTGTGAGACACAGACACCAGAAGCCCAGTCTGTGAGGTACAAACACCAGAAACCCAGTCTGTAAGACACAGACACCAGAAGCCCAGTCTGTGAGACACAGACACCAGAAGCCCAGTCTGTGAGACACAGACACCAGAAGCCCAGTCTGTGAGACACAGACACCAGAAGCCTAGTCTGTCAGACACAGACACCAGAAGCCCAGTCTGTGAGACACAGACACCAGAAGCCTAGTCTGTGGACACAGACACCAGACGCCTAGTCTGTGAGACAGACACCAGAGGCCTAGTCTGTGAGACAGACACCAGAAGTCTAGTCTGTGAGACAGACACCAGAAGCCTAGTCTGTGGACACAGACACCAGAAGCCCAGTCGGTGAGACACAGACTCCAGAAGCCTAGTCTGTGGACACAGACACCAGAAGCCCAGTCTGTGAGACACAGACTCCAGAAGCCTAGTCTGTGGACACAGACACCAGAAGCCCAGTCTGTGAGACACAGACTCCAGAAGCCTAGTCTGTGGACACAGACACCAGAAGCCCAGTCTGTGAGACAGACACCAGAAGCCTAGTCTGTGAGACACAGACACCAGAAACCCAGTCTGTGAGACAGACACCAGAAGCCTAGTCTGTGATACACAGACACCAGAAGCCCAGTCTGTGAGACAGACACCAGAAGCCTAGTCTGTGGACACAGACACCAGAAGCCCAGTCTGTGAGACACAGACACCAGAAGCCTAGTCTGTGAGACACAGACACCAGAAGCCCAGTCTGTGAGACACAGACTCCAGAAGCCCAGTCTGTGAGACACAGACACCAGAAGCCCACTCTGCGAGACACAGACACCAGAAGCCCAGTCTGTGAGACACAGACTCCAGAAGCCCAGTCTGTGAGACACAGACACCAGAAGCCCAGTCTGCGAGACACAGACACCAGAAGCCCAGTCTGTAAGACACAGACACCAGAAGCCCAGTCTGTGAGACAGACACCAGAAACCCAACCTGTGAGGCACAAACAACTGAAACCCAAATCTGTGAGACACAGACACCAGAAACCCAATCTGTGAAACACAGACACCAGAAATCCAGTCTGTGAGGCACAGACACCAGAAGCTCAATCTGCTCAGTTTGTGAGAAACAAACAACTGCAACCCAAACTGGGAGGCACAAACCACACGAACGCTATTATTTTGCAAAACACGAAACAACAGAAGGCCAATCTGTGAAGCACAAAGACCTGGAGGCCGAATTTATGAAACACAAAGAACAGTCGCCAAATGTTTGAGGCCTGTGAGAACTGGAGGCCGAATTTGTGAGGCAGAAAAGTCTTCGACAAACACTCACCTGTGCGGAAGCGCCATACAGTCTGATGTCTCTGGCTTCCTGCTCTCCAAGGAGCTGCTCCGTCTTGTCCCTGATGCATTTGTTCCCCTCGTGGACTGGAACTGCCGCAAAAAACAGTCTTCTCAGGGGAGAGAGAGAGAGAGAGAGAGAGAGAGAGAGAGAGAGAGAGAGAGAGAGAGAGAGAGAGAGAGAGAGAGAGAGAGAGAGAGAGTGCGTGCGTGCGAGCGTGTGTGTGATGTGTGTATGTGTGTGCATGCTTGAGTGCGTGTGTGTGTGTGTGGTGTGTGTGTGTGTGTGTGTGTGTGTGTGTGTGTGTGTGTGTGTGTGTGTGTGTGTGTATGTCGTGCGTGGTGCGTGCGTGCGTGGGCGTCGTTGGTTTTTGT
>CM031617.1:26250222-26255222 GCA_018398815.1 Conus ventricosus | reverse complement strand
TCTGGGAACCGTGATATCTGGGAACGCGTTCCCATATTTCCTGAACTTCCAATCGTGAAATTTGGGAACTGAAAGGAGTACTTTGTGAAAATCATGCCAAGAAATTAATGGGGAAAAAAAAGTGACAAAAGGCCAAAGATCTCAACTGCACCTAAATAAATCGTTTCCTACCTTATCTCGAAAATCCATTCTTTTTTCGTCTTCTTTCTGCCCTTCTGAGCTCTGAAAGACCACGGTTCCAGATATCACGGACCTTCCCAGATATCACAGTACATTGTTTGGAACGCGTTCCTCCCAAAATCTGTGATATCTGGAAGTCTTCCCAGATATCACGTTCCCAGATTTCACGCGACACCGGGTCGGTTGCTTGTCACTACCTCTCCCCCCACCCCCCACCCCCCACCCCCACCTTCATTCTTTATTCTTTTCAACGCCTCACCTATCTTGCCCTCGCCCTCCTTTCCCACTCCCGAAAATATTTGGCAAGTGCACGTGCGTCTGGTGGTAATCTGTCCACCTTATTCAAATAAAGAACACCCCTCTTCCTCCTCCTGCACGACTTAATCCACCCCCTGACAGTTGTGCTCTGGTGCAAATCCAACAGCAGGGTTGATATTGTTTCCAAGAGTTGATCAAACACGCCCTGAACGTTAAGGCCCTGAGGTATTGGGCATGCCTGGTCATGTCACGCCTTGCATCCGCCCCCTCCTTCCCTGTTCACCCACCCATGTCACGCTCTGTGACCGTGCCTCTCCATCTACACCCCCTCCGTTCAACCATCCATGTCACACCCTGCGTCCGTTCTCTTCTCACCACCCACCCCCGTACGCCCATCCGCGTCATGGTCTGCTTGTGCGACACCCCTCCTCCCCCCTCCCTCCCGTACTCCAACACCCGTCACGCCCCACTTGCGTGCATCCCCCCTCCTTTCATGTGCTACTCATGTGCATCATTGTACCCCCCCCTCCCCCCCTTCCCTAGTTTCGCTTATCCATTGTGCCAATCCACGTGCTTCAACGCCCCCCCCCCCCCCCCCCCCCATCCTACATTTCTCATGCTGCATCCGCTCCACCCCCTCCCCCTCCAGTTTGTCTACCTACGTCACGCCCTTCATCTGCTCCCCCTCTGCCCCAATAAGCCCGCTATGTTACGCCCTTCATCCGCACCCCTCTGCCCCACTATGCCCACCATATCTTGCCCTTCATCTGAGTCCCCTATGTCCAAAGTAGCGCCCCCCTGCACCCCCATCCGTGTTAGGCCCTGCATCCATGCTCCCCTCCCCAGCTCCCCACCCGTGTCATGCCCTGTATTTGCATTTCCTCCTCCCCCGCCCCTCCCCTACATGTGCCCTACGTTCGCCCATCCACGTCTCATCATCATTCCTGCCTCCACCCACCCAGCTCTTCGTATACCCATCCTGCATACACGCTCCCTCCCCCTTCTCAATACTCCCACCCATGTGGATCCACGCTCCCCCCTTCCCTCCCCCTTCCCTCCCCCATTCCCTCCCACCTTCCTTTCGCCCATCCATTTCACGTGCTGCATCCTTTCCAATCCCCACTCTAGTTCGCCCAGCCATGTCACGCCCTGCATCCGCGCCCACCCTCCTCGCCCACCACGTCAAATTCTGCTCCAATACACCCACAATGTCACGCCCTTCATCTGCGTCCCCTCTGCCCCAACATGCCCACCATGCCACGCCCTTCATTCACCCGTTCTGCCTCAATACCCCCAACACGTCATGCCAGTCATTCTCGACGCCTCTGCTTCAATATGACACCCACGTCACGCCCTTCATCCACGACGACCCCTCGGTCCCGAGACGCCCTCCTACGTCACGCCCTTCATCCATGCTCCCATGGTCCCAAGACGCCCACCCATGTCACGCCCTGAATTCGCGCCCCTCTGCACTCACATGTGTCATGCCCAGTATCCGCGCCACATCTGCCTTAATATGCCCACCACACCCTGCGTCGACGCCCCCTGTATGCCCATGGTGTCATGTGCTGAAATCTTCACTCCCTGTTCCCCCATGCATGTCATACCCTGAAATCCGCTCCCCCTGTACCTTAACCCATGTCCCGCCCTGAAAACTGTGCCCCCTGTACCTTAACCCATGTCAGACCCTGGAAACAGTGCCCCCTGTACCTTAACCCATGTCACGCCCTGAAAACTGTGCGCCCTGTACCTTAACCCAATGTCACGCCCTGAAAACTGTGCGCCCTGTACCTTAACCCATGTCCCGCCCTGAAAACTGTGCCCCCTGTACCTTAACCCATGTCCCGCCCTGAAAACTGTACCCCCTGTACCTTAACCCATGTCAAGCCCTGAAAACTGTGCCCCCTGTACCTTAACCCATGTCCCGCCCTGAAAACTGTGCCCCCTGTACCTTAGCCCATGTCCCGCCCTGAAAACTGTACCCCCTGTACCTTAACCCATGTCAAGCCCTGAAAACTGTGCGCCCTGTACCTTAACCCATGTCCACGCCCTGAAAACTGTGCGCCCTGTATGTCCAGCCATATTACGTCTTTCCTACCCTACCTCCACCAAGATAATGCTAAAAAATGCGCAACCCCCCCCCCCCCCCCCCCCCCGCTCCCCGATTCCCCTTCCTACCCCCACTCAGGTCAGGCGGAGAAATCCGCAAACACCCCCCCCCCCCTCCCCCACCCAAATTTCCTACACGTCATGCCACGATTTCTACGCCAACCTTCCCTGACCTGGCCTGGTGGTGGTGGTGGTGGTGTTTGTAGTGTGTGTGTGTGTGTGTGTGTGTGTGTGTGTGTGTGTGTGTGTGTGTGTGTGTGTGTGCGCGCGCGCGCGTGTGTGTGTGTGTGTGCTCATGCACGCGCGCGTGTGTGAATTTGATTTGTCATCACTTTAACATCAATTTTGGGCTCAAAATTCATGCTCCAGCTCAAAACGCGTTCATGGATTATTATAGTGATTTAGCGCAAAATCCTAATTATTGTGGTGTGTGTTGCCTGTATAATTTCAGCGCCGAGACTAGAGACTGAACGTAATTCTTTCCCTCACAAGGAAACGCCATCTTCTTAAAAGTCCATTTCCCCGTCCCCCATCCCCCCCTCCGCCCGCGCCCCACGACCCCCACGACCCCCCTCCAAGGCGCCTCACGTGCTCGTTCCCTGAGTGACGTCACAGTAGTTGACGCCTAACTGACAGTAGCGTGTCCGTAAAACCCCGCCAGTCCTTATCAGACCGCCCGGGAGGACACGAAGCTTTTGAGGTGACGTAAGCTAGCCGGCAGGGGGCTCAGCGATAAGCGACGTCACAAAAACTCCCAGGAGACTTAGTGTCCACGCTGGCTCAGGTGATGATGCTGATTGCATGGGGCTGGGAAGGGATCGGGAGTTAATCCCCTTGGCTGCTGACGTGGCTGCTGTGCGCGAGCCTTTGAAGAACGACCCCCGGGTGGTTTGGGGCGGAATGTAAGTGCTGAGCTTATCTGCTGCTGGGCCTGGTAATTGATTAGTGATCCTCTTTCGTCGTGTGTGTTGGTCTGTCTGCCTGTCTGTCTGTCTGTCTGTCTGCCTGTTTGTCTGTCTGTCTGTCTCTCTGAAATGAAAAGGAGAGAGAGAGAGAAGAGAGAGAGAGAGAGAGAGAGAGAACAGATCAGAACAGAATTTTCTGTTCTGTTCTGAGAGAGAGAGAGAGAGATAGAGAGAGAGAGCAACCAAGTCCATGTTTATGACAACACACACACACGCACCACCCCCCCCCCCCCCCACACACACACACACACATGTAGAATTACCACCTGTTGATAAAGAAATCTGGATAAAATCCTCAGGAGAAGACGAACAGACCTTGACAACAACGGCAACACTAACAGTGAGAAAAGAACGGTGTGTAGGGAGGGACAGGGTGGACTGCGTTGTGCTTGGAGAGGTACAGAAGGGTGGAAGGGGTGGGTGGGGTGGGGGATGACAAACACAGATGCACAGAATCATGATATACAAAGGGGATCATGGACACAGGAGACGGTAATACCAAAACAAGATGCGAAGCATATAAACGTATTCCCAGTAAGTAGTACAAAAAAGAATATATATATATATATATAATATATATATATAAAGATCAGTCACTATTAGCACTTTCTCCCCTTTTGGTGGTAAAAATTTGTATGTAAGGGAAAAGGTAACAAAAATAAAAAATTGCTGATCACCTCGGCGGGGAAGTGAGCTGGGTCTCCCGCGTGACTGGCGTGGATACTAACCACCATACACTACCGAGGAGCTTTCAAAACCTGGTCACACTTAAGTTTATAAACCGTTATTGCTTAAACTGTATATCACAAAATTATCAATTATAGCCGTTAGTAACGGTTATTCTGGTAAAAAGAAACATTGGGCGTCATCCCTGACCCATTATGAACATATCTACAAATTTTCAGAAAAAACAGTCCAGCAGTTTTGTCCACAGCGAGTGGAACACATTTTGACCACAGATGGACAGACAGCATTTCTTCGTTCTCATTGTAAGGTAATCCCTGTTCTATAAGAACTGAGAGTATAATGATGACATCACCACTAGCAATCGTGTTCGAACCAACAAATGAAACAGCTCACCTCAAGACTTAACAGATATACATATAAACTTAACAATTAAGTAGTGAGGGAAAACAAGTGCAGGTAAACAATTCTTCCATCGTTATAGTAATGACTTGGCAAAGATTTGGAATTTAAAAAAAATGAAGATAATGTATAATTTAAGTATGAAAAGTCTTCGCTAGCTGCATGAGGGTATCATCGCAATCCCTTTCGAAGACAGATCTATATGTATTACTGCTCCTAGGCCTTTCGTCCGCTTGATCGGACTCATCAGGGAGACGCGGCTGACTGTGCCTGTGCTCTTGGCGTCAAATAGAGACACACCACAGTCCCTAATTCTGTGGTGTTCTTATCACCAAGGTTCAAACAAGAATCCAACTACACCCCCAAAGCAACCAGCGAAAGGTAATAAATAAAACAAAACGA
>CM031617.1:26235222-26245222 GCA_018398815.1 Conus ventricosus | reverse complement strand
GTGTGTTCCGGAGGTAGTTTTGAAGGAAGATGAGATCGAACGAATCCCATAGCATCTGGCTTCTGTCAGTAATACACACACACACACACACACACACACACACACACACACACACACACACACACACACACACACACACACACACACACGCACGCACGCACGCACGCACGCACACACACACACACACACACACACACACACACACACACACACATGAATGAATCTCTGAGAGTCTACACAGAAAATAATTTGTGACAAAAAGGTAAATTGAAATCAAACTATAAAACACAAATCGGACAAAACAGTCTCAGCTTTATAAGTGTCTCCATGAATAAGAACGTTAATCACGCATATACTTACAACGAAGGCCTATTCACATCGTGATGATAACACATTCAAAAAGACTCACATGGGGTTCTGCATTCACAATAAAGCGAATACGGAAGATTCATTGTACACACCAGATACTAGGAAAAAACACTAAGTTTTTGTTTGTTTGTTTCTTTGTTGTTTTTATTTTTTAAATAACAAAACATTACTATGCCGTCAACTGTCATACATGCACAAACTTTCGTGGCGCAGTGTGTAGCGTCACGGATTCCTGACTTGAGTGTCCTTGGTTCGATTCCCGTGACAGCCGTTTATAGTGGTACGATTTTGTTGGCCCTATGACGGACATCTACCCTCAGTTGAGTTTATTCTCTGAAGATTAATATCTGTTAGTGAGTAATACTGATTATATTACAGAAACATACGCTTTTATTTTGGAAAAAAAAAGTCCTCTTGCGAACGGATTTATTGCTTTTCACCAAATCTGCCTCTGTGCTCCATCTCTCTCTGTCTCTGTCTCTGTCTGTCTGTCTGTCTGTCTGTCTGTCTCTCTCTCTCTCTCTCTCTGTCTTTGTCTCAAAGTTTTGTCTGGCTGCTTCTTTTCCTTACAGCGTGTCTGTCTGTCCGTCTGTCTGTCTGTATGTCTGTAAGTTTCGTTGTCTCTCTGTCTGTCTGTCCCTCGCTGTCTTTCTCACCTTTCTCTGCCTGTCTGTCTGTCTGTCTCTCTCTCTCTCTCTCGGTCTCTGTTTCTCTGTTGCGAATTCTCTCCCTCCCTCCCCCTTCTCGATCTCTCTCTGATATCGCTCGGTGTCTCTTTTACCCCCCCCCCCCCTTTTTTTTTTCTAATTACACACACATGTGCCCACATGCGTACGCGCGCATGCCTACCTTCGAGCACTCACGCAGGCACGCGCACTTACACTCAGAGAGAGAGAGAGAGAGAGCTGGTAACGTCCGCGTCGCAATTTACATTAAGAGTAACAACACTCTCACACGCTTGGAATCAACACACACACACACACACACACACACACAAGGGGAAGAGAAGGACAGAGGGAGGGAGAAAGACGGTGAGGGGACAGAGGCAAGTCGAGACAAGTTAAATTACAAAGAGAGAGAGCGAGAGAGAGAGAGAGAGAGAGAGGTGGTGAACACAGAGATGGGGCCTAGGTTCGCGGACAGGTGTGAACCTGATGGAAACAAATTGATGCAGGAGGAGAGAGACTGATGAATCCATGTTCCGCATGGCTGGCTTTCGCCCCTACTCCCCCCCTCCCTGCCTCCCCTCCCCTTCCCTCTTTCCCCTCGCCCACCCTCTCCAGTTCCAGATACCATCATCCCGCGAGTTCCGCTTGGCTGCCCCATCCGTCATGTTTGACAGTTCCCCCCTGTCATGCTTATACATGTTGTGGGAAAAGCATCACGCCTGGCTCGTTGTTGTTGTTATTATTTCTTATTCATTTTAATTTAGTGATGGGGCTAATGGTCGTGAGGTTGTTTGCCTTCCTGTTGGCTAAATTTCGAACACAGCTGGTTGCGCCCAGTGACCATGTCATAATGACTGCCTGGTTCGTTGATGAGGGAAATGCTCTTTCTTCTCTAGTCTTTCTGTTTTTTGTTTTTTTGTTTATGGTCCTGTGTTCATTCTGGTTTCATTTTCCTTCAAGTGTTGCACAGTGATGTTCAGTATATAATGATATTATGTCTTGTTTGCATAATGATGCACATGGTTGGTGAAAGTAGTTGATGTTGATGATGTGCTTTAGTTACAGGTATTGCAGTTGTTTTTTTTAACCTTTTTTTTCGTATCGGTTTGGTAGAATGGTAATATACGATTCTATCTTTTGTGTTGTTGTCATTCTTCTTCCTCATCTGTTTGCTTTGATGTTCATGATATAATCATTATCATTATTGTTATAATAATGATAATAACGATAATAATATATAATAATAATGGTGATGATAGTAATAATGACAACGAGAACATTAATAATAATAATAATAATAATAATAATAATAATAATAATAATAATAATGATTATCATTATCATCATTATTGCTATTGATATTATCATTATTTTAAAATGCCATGGGAGGAAAAGTTACTGTGGTTGTCATTTACTTCTTACGTCTTTTTCTTTCCGTTAGGATGTCCTTCCTAAGAACCATACTAAGTTTACCTGAATGTTTCCATCGGTGTCCGTGCTCTCTGTGACTCACACTATAGCCCGGCGTCAAGCAGGCTCAAGAGATACAGACATCTGCAGGATTGGTCAGGAGATGTGCGAGACACTCTTAGAGGCATATTTATAAAGGGGATGGAACTCTGCTGTGTGGTTACTGTCTTCCTAACTGAGCCCATAACACACACACACACAGACGCACAGACACACACACATACACACACACACACCACATACACACACACACACACCACATACACACACATACACACACACACACACACACACACACACACACGCGCGCGCGTGCGCGCGCACACCACACACACACACACACACACACACACGCACACGCACACACACACACACACACACCTACGTACATATACACACACACACACACACACACACACACACACACACACCTCACACACACACACACACACACACACACACACACACACACACACACACTAAATGCATTATACATACCTATGTACGCCCAAAATCAACACCAACCGTTCGCATACATACACCCAAAAACACCACATGCACACAGACATAACGCTTACATACTGTCTAAGATCACTGTTAGGTGGATAGACGTTAAATTAAAGAACGAACACACACACACACACGCTCACACACACACACCACACACACACTTAGACACATACACACACCTACACACACACACACACACACACACACACACACACACACACACACACACACACAAACACATGGCTCTGATGGGAATCGAACCCATGACTCCCAGCCCGGAACTGGCGACTTTTTTTTTTTAATCCTCCCCGCCCCCCTCCACAGCTTTCCTCTTCGCAAGGTTTCCTTATCCCGTTGTGCCTCTCGCCTGTATGTGTAGTAGGCGAATGGGTGCCGCACTCAGCAGCAGTTTGGAGTACCTATAATCGTTTTACTGTGGGAGGAACAGTCTTTCCTTGTACACTATTGAAATAATCCAGTGTCTGCATATCTTAATGGCTACCAGACTAAACAGGTCACTCAGTTAAAGAAGGCTACTCACTGTGTGCGTAGCTTTCGTCGGCAATCCGGCCGACTTCTTGAGCGCAACTGTTGGGCTGAGAACTGGATTCAGTGCGCACCGCCGTGAGCGAACTCACGACAATGCGACTGAATGAGTGAGGAGTTACACCGATGGCAGGTTATGTCGGCCCCGGTCGCGGTTAAGGGTTGAGTTCCTGGCGACTCATTCAGTCGCATTGTCATGAGTTCGCTCACGGCGGTGCGCACTTAATCCAGTTCTCAACCCAGCAGTTGCGCTCAAGAAGTCGGCCGGATTGCCGACGAAAGCTACGCACACAATGAGTAGCCTTCTTTAACTGAGTAACCTGTTTAGTCTGGTAGCCATTATATCTGCATATCTTGTTTCAAAGAATGATTCTGGTCAAAACAACCACGCACACACATTTCCTGAAGTGAAATGCACTTTGATGAAGTACTTTGCAGAAACAGGACATCAGCTGGACAAGGTGATGGTACTAGCCTGACATGTTGCTTATAATATGCGAGTGTTTAAAATACACCAAGAGCTGAATATGTCTGAGGATTTGAAAAACCCAGACAAAGAAGTCCTTTGCATGTGAATTCAGTTAGTTTAAACTGCACACGCCCACGAATCAGCTTTTATGTGAATATTCGCTGGTATAGGCAGTTGGAACTGAGTATGTTACATGAGCAACAAAAATCCAACATCATTGTCCTTTCGTTGTCGTCGGAGTTCCCCTCCCCACCCCCCATCCCCCCCTCTCTCTCTCTCTCCTTCGTTACGTCTCTGTCTGTCTGTCTGTCTCTCTTAACAGAACTCCGTGTGTGCGCGCGAATGATAGAAAAATATTATTAACGCTTCCCTGCGAGAAAGACTGACCACGAAACATTAACTCCCTATCGTCCCCATCCATCTCCACCCTTACCCCACCCTCCCGCCTCCCTGCTCCTATTAACCCCATTATCCATTACTCCCCTCCCCCACCCTCCCTCTCTCAGACACACGTTTTTGATATAGGTTTTTGGACAAACAGATACGTGGACAGTTTTAAGGTCTGGAGTTTGGTTTTAGTTCAGGTACGACGATTTGGACTTCGCCGACGACCTGGCACTACTCTCGCACACTCAACAGCAGATGCAACAGAAGACAAACAACGTAGCAGCCACATCAGCACAAGTAGGGCACAACATCCATAAAGGCAAGAGCAAGATTCTCAAGGCCAACACTGTCAGCACCAACTCGATCATGCTGGACAGCGAGATGCTAGAGGAGGTAGAAGCCTTTACCTACCTGGGCAGTGTCATCGATGAGCAGGGGGGCACAGACGCCGACTTCAGAGCAAGGATCGGAAAGGCCAGGGCAGCGTTCGTACAGCTACGGAACATCTGGAGCTCCAAGGAACTGTCAATAAATACCAGAGTCAGGCTCTTCAACACCAACATCAAAGCAGTTCTATTGTACGGAGCGGAGACCTGGAGAACTACAGTCGCCACCACCAAGAAAGTGCAGGTGTTCATCAACAACTGCCTGCGCAAGATTCTCAGCATCCGGTAGCCAGACACCATCAATAACAACGAGCTCTGGGAGAGAACACACCAGATGCCCGCAGAACAGGAAATCAAGAAACGACGTTGGGGCTGGATTGGACATACGCTGCGGAAGCCTGCAAGCAACATCACCAGACAAGCCCTAACATGGAACCCCCAAGGAAAACGAAAAGGAGGTCGGCCAAGGAACACCTGACGTAGGGACCTGGAAGCAGACATCAGGAACATGGGGATGACATGGAACCAGCTGGAGAAAAGAGCCCAGGACAGAGATGCCTGGAGGTCCTTGCTTGGCGGCCTGTACCCCAGGAGGGGTAATAGGCGATGATGATGATGATGATGATGACACATTACCCCCTTTTCATCATCCTCTTCCTTTTACTCCCCCTCCCCCCTATACACATGCATGCACGTGAACGTTCAAACTATGATGAAAATAAATATGTTTATTGCCACATATTCACGCGCAGATTGGTGCGTGCCGCCGTGTTCAGAAGTTTCATAATAGCTGGTGAATCAATCAATCGATCAATCAATCGACCAATCAATCGATCAATCAATCAATCAATCAATCAATCAATCAATCAATCAATCAATCAATCTATCCATCCATATACCTATCTATCTAGCTGTCTGCCTATCTTTCTGTCTATCTATTTATCTATCTATCGATCTATCTGTGTGTCTGTCTATCTGTCTGTCTGTTTGTCTGTCCATCCATCCATCCATTCATTTAAATATCTATCTGTCTGTCTGTCTGTCTGTCTGTCTGTCTGTCTGTCTGTCTGTCTGTCTCTCTCTCTCTCTCTCTCTCTCTCTCTCTCTCTCTCTCTCTCTCTCTCTTCCCCCCCCCCCCCCCCTCTTTCTCTGCCTCTGTATCTGTCGTTTGTCTGTTTGTCTGTATATTTTTCTGCCAATAATCAGGGGAAAATGTCCACGCATTTTGGATCAAAGTCATCATATCTCTGCTCTTACTTCATGCCGGTTTAGGTTGGAGGTAAGAAATTCAAGAACCGTTTAAAACAATATCTGCCTTTGGATAAAATACCTGTCAATAAAGTCACTGGCTTTCCCGCAGATTTTGCGCACTAATTGGGCGAGAGTCTGAATTTATTGAACATCACGTTGTTTTTCGGTTTTTTATTTATTTATTTTTTTATAACAATATGACTCGCTAGAGGAGAGGCACCGAGAAACTGAAAAAAAATCGATGTTTGAAAATAAAAGATTAATTAATGCGTACTCTCTTGCGAGCATATGATTATCATGGTATTGATGGAGCCGGAATAGCTCAGTTGGTAGAGCGCCTGACTCGTAATCTTGGTGATCCTGGGGTTGCGGGTTCGAACCTCCGCCGGGGCGTTTCGGTACAGGGGGATTTTTCCCTCGGAGTTAACATTGGTTCTGACTCCATTTCCCATACAGTCCTTTGAATGAGACTATAAACCGAGGTTCCGTGTGTGAACGCACGCATAACATCTTGCACACACGTAAAATCCCATCACCAACTTTCGGAAGAGTAGGCCAGTTTGGCCGTTGGTATGGATGACACGTTACACATAGCATGCACCCTGCGTGAGAAATGGAAAGAATGAAGGAAGTAAGGAAAATAAGTGATCGATATTGAACGATATTGAATGGATGACATGGGAAACGACTGAATGAAGCGCCAGCTGGCAGCTCTTCAGTCGGCACTACCCAGGTAGGCAGCCCGTTGTGTAAACGAGTGTTGATTGTAAAGCGCTTAGAGCTTGGCCTCTAGCCGAGAATAGGCGCTATATAAGTATTCATTATTATTATGATTATTATTATGATAACAATGCGTATATTCCCAAAACCTTCTCCCCCCCTCACCCTCACACACACACACACACACACACACACACACACACACACAACGTGCACACACACACTCACACACACACACACACACACACACACACACACACACACATCACAAACACACACACACTCACAAACACACACACACACACACACACACACACACACACACACACACACACACACACTAAAGTCCACACTAAATTTCCAGAACTTTCTGTCCAGAACTTTCATCATCTTGACCTTAAAATCAGAAAACAAGATCAGAATCTTTTGACACTCAGAGCAACACGGATCTTAATTAACATGTATGATTCATCACCACAATACAGTGCGAAAAGCAAAGGGGAGGAGGAGGGAGAGGGGTGGAGGGCGGGGGGCGTGTAACAAGAAAGTGGAACTCTTGCTGGCAATGTCGACGATCAGTTAAAAGACTTCTCTGGAAACATTCATGGAGAATGGTCTCTGAACCGCCGATGACATCACCAACCAGCCTTCTTATCGCCCTTGTCTTTCACATGATGGCTGTGTCTTAGTGCAGCGACATAACCTTGAGATCATGAAAGACTTGTACCCAAAACTCATGAAAAAAAAAATCATCTTCATTAAGTAGCGTACTAGCTGTGCGTGCTTGTTGTTTTCACGATGTGATAAACATACATCCAGTGTGTATAGCCCCAGCCGACTGCACAGGCAGTTTAAGGACTGTAGCTTTATGTATAACAAGAAATGCCAAGGCTCATATAACTTCTCATAGAAACATGACAGAAGTGTTTTGTCTTCTTTGAAATGCTTCACATGATCATCACCAGGGAGTAAGAGTCACTAATCAGGAAATATGAACTTGTTGTAACCGGTCATGTCATGTCGCTTACAGCTCAGCTGATCACGAGCGCTGTGTCACAGCTGAAAGCAAGTTCGACGAGAACTAGACACGGGCACGTAAGTTTTGTTATTGGTCTGTGAGACGAAACAATGAACATCATTCCATACTTTTAAATTTAGGTAGAGAAACGTAGAGAAAACTCCGTATAGCGTAAGTCTGAAAGTGTTTTCTTCGAGTCAGAGTGTCTGTTTTATACGGCGATGTCTTATGTGGGTTCCTGACCTGAACTTGCGGAATGAATCTAGAAACAAGCCACCAGAGTTGCCTTGATTTCAGTTCAACGATACTCCACACATTGTCTTTGTGCTAACCCAAAGGAGTTCTTTCTGTGATGAGAAATGGGACAGATCAGGACGTAACAAACGTGTCCATGAATGACGTCACTTCTGAACGGAAGGGACAGCCGTGGCACCGGCACTCTTCCAGGCAATGAAGAAGCTCAGGTGCAAGGCAGCTCCCGTGCAGAAGACCGGTATGTGTGGTGGAATGTTGGAAAACAAGAAGAAAAGCAGACAGAAATAACAGTAAGTATCCCAACACCCACTCTTCCCTCCCTCCATCCCCCGCCTCCTTCTCCCCAAACACACACACACACACACACACACACACACACACACACACACACACACACACACACACACACACACACACAAACGGACAGAGACACAAATACAAACACAGACAGATGGACAGACAGAGAGACAGAGAGACAGACAGACAGACGGAGACACAGATCGACAGACAGACTTACACATGCACACACAAATACACACACATGCGCGCGTGCACACACACACACACACACACACACACACACACACACACACACACACACACACACATTTACGCACGCACGCACGCACACACACACACACACACACACACACACACACACACACACACACACACACACACACACACACACACACACAAAGCGATAAAACATATTAGATCAGTTCACAACAACAATGATACTATCTTTATTCTCTCTCTCTCTCTCTCTCTCTCTCTCTCTCTCTCTCTCTCTCTCTCTCTCTCTCTCTCTCTCTCTCTCTCTCTCTCTCTGTCTGTCCTGCCTTATTTCACCACAAGTGGCCAGGCCACATAAGTATTACACACAGGATCAACTGTGGTTGACTTAGCGAGACGAGGTGGTACTGGACTTTGGTAATTTGCACCTCTGAATACCACCCACATCCACGGGAAGGGGATAGCCTACAGACGGCGAGAGAAGAGAGCAAACTGCCTCAAACGTCTGCTAAGTAAAGATTACGTCTATAGTGAAGAAGAAACATACGAAAAAAAAAAGGGCATCAACAGTATCCCACCCACAGCAACAAGCATGGCTACTGTATTCTTACCAGAAAGGACAAGGTGACCACAGGGAAGCTGAGAAGCGAGCACTCAGACACCTCTTGTTCACCAAGTTCCATGTCGGTGACTTTGATGTATGCACTTGCAACGCCTCCTCCGTGGGAAATGGAACACCTCCTCCAACACTGTTCCATCCACCAGATGCAGTGGCTTCTCATGGAGAAACACGTTGGACCTGTAGGAGAGATGCTGGAGACTGCAAACACGCTGACAGCTGAGCAAGACACTCTGTGGACCAGTTGGTGGGTTCAGGAAACACTACAGACACACTGACTTCTCACAGAGATACTTTGTGGACCAATTGAGGAGCTCCTGGAGAGTGCAGACACAACTGACTGTTGCGGGAGATACTCCTTGGACCTGAGGGGGAGATCCTGGAGACTACAGATATACTGACGGCTAAGAGAGAAACTCTGTGGACCCGTGGATGAGGTCAGGGAGACTACAGACACGCTGACGTCTCAGGGAGAAACGATGTGAACCTGTGGGAACTCATGGAGATTGCTGTTACACTGACTGCTCAGGTCGAAATTCGATCGTCCTGTGATGGTGCTTCAGAAGACTGCAGCATTCATCCGGGCCACTGGCTTTCGTGTCGCTTCGGAATGAAGGATGACGACGACTTCATCGAGGGAGAAGACATCATCGCCGTTGATAGCGTTGGTGTCTACAAGGACGGCAAAAGCTGAGAAGGTCCCACATTCTGCCAACGGCAGGTCGACCTGGTCTTCATCCTACCACTCATATCGATCGTGGGCGACCCATTCGCGAAGCAGGATGTCGACGAGACAGAGCACGCACAGCAAAACGC
>CM031617.1:26227722-26230222 GCA_018398815.1 Conus ventricosus | reverse complement strand
CGGCCCGAAAGAGTTACTTGCCATGTAATTATTTTGCCTGAGGATATGGAAAATATGAACTTGTGATGCTTACGTCACCAGATGGCTCCGCCACAGAAGCAACGAGGGATGGTGGAGCTGGCATCTTCCTCCGATACAAAGACGGAGATGAAGAAATTGCAATCCCAACAGGAAAATACTCCACCAACTTCCGAGCTGAGCGAGAAGCTCTCTGTGAGGCAGCCACAACAGTCTTGCAGAACTCCAAAAGAACAACCGGGCAGGTGGTGGTGTTCTCAGACGCTCTCTCCGTGCTCCAAGCCCTCAAGAACTCCCGCTGCAAAGAACAGAAACATCTTACTTCAGCCCTTGTTGCCCTGAGTGCCAGAGTGGAAAAAGTGGTGATACAATGGGTACCAGCACACTGTGGTATCAGAGGCAACGAAAAAGCGCATATTCTGGCAAAAGACGGTGCACAGAAGGAGCAGGCCAACAACCTGGTGTCATATGATGAAATCAAGACAATCATCAAGGCACAGCAAGGAATACAATGGCACCTCCAGCCCCCAAACACAACCCAGAAGACAAATACCATTTGCTGGGACGACGGGAACAGGTCAAGATCTTCCGCCTGAGGACTGGACACAATCGCCTGCACCACCACATGCACACAAAATTTGGCATTGGACAGAGTGGAGAGTGCCCTTGTGGTGAGGGACTAATGACAACAGACCACATCCTTCAAGACTGTATGACGCATGCAGCATCCAGAAGGAAGTACTGGCCAACACCGACAGCAGTGGAAGCCAAGTTGTACGGCACCCTGGAGGAGCTGCGGTGGACGGCAGCCTTCATCGAGGACACCGGGCTGCTCATCTAATGGGAAGCGAACGAGGAAGAAGAAGAAGAAGAATGTTGCCATAGAAACTGCAGAACCTGTTTTCACCATACTTAGCTTAACGTGGAACATAGCCACGAGATAAACCAGTTCAATTTTCATGCCGATCCATAGCGAAAATCCAGATGAAACGGCAAATTCAGGATCATTCAAAAAGATTGCTATAAAAAGATGACCACGCAAAAAAAGACTAGAAAACTAATTTCGACGAAACCCTGTAGAAAGATGGAATGTGTCCAAATGATAATCTCATTGAATTGTTGGTGCAGATCTATAAAGCACATCCAGATGACGTGACACATGTAGCATCCGTTCACGTTACAGACCAGAGTATTACAAACTTTCCACTGAATATGATCACTTCGATTATTACAGCTTAACGATCATTCATGAAGTAATATATTTTCTTATGCTATTAAAGCTCTGTGAACATACAAACGTTGTTCATTTCTCTCTCAGTTTATCTTTTCACAGAGGTCTGAGGCGAAAATTGCAGTTTATAGACAGCATCAACAAAGACAACAAGAACAACAGCAAAATGTCTTGGTCACGTCTTGCATGCTTGAATGTAAAAACGAGCGCAAATGCCGAATTCATACACTACTGACAACTGCCTCTTTCTTTCAGTTAAGACGAAACGCTCAGACTGCGACTGCTGAACTAAAAGAAGAAGATCTAGTTGCAAAGCGAGACGACTGCAGGCGGAAATCTAAACAAATCTTAAATAAATGTTAGCGAACCGCCCAGAGAACGTGGACAAACGAGTCACAAGACAAAACACAACGCGTTTCGACCTCTTAGGTCTTCGTCGGGTGATAAATAAACGAATAAAACAACGAAAATTCACTTAGCTTTGATCGCTTCAGATCGCTTAGGGTTCAGCGCAAGGAAGAAGGCGTTGAATGAGAACGAGGCTGTTGGAAGCTGTTGGAACATCTTTATTTAAGATTTTTTTTAAAAGAAGAAGAAGAAGTCACGCAGCCATTCAACAGCGCGACAGGTGTTGGTCATCCATTTGGTTGGTACGTGCCTCTTAATTAAGTGATCTTAAAATAACTTGCACGAGGGTCGTACGCATCTTTGGAAAGCTGTGTATTGCGGACTGATATGATGTGGGAACATGGTGTCAATCAACCACATGCTAAAAATAGAAATATCTTCCGACAAACTTGACTTTTCAAACAAAACAAAACCAAGCAACCAAACAAACAAAAAACAACAACAACAACAACAACAACAAACAACAACAACAACCAACAAAAAACGTGGAGAGACAGAGATTTTGTTATTGAAACTGTTCCATGAAATGCCAAAGTTGGTGAAAGACAATAGTAATTCAAGACCAGGACACATTTTTTTCCTGTTTACGTGCTAAAATGCTTATTTTTAGAACGAATTTTTGTGTACTATTACAGCATAACTGCCATGACACAAAACATTAATATCTTACAAAAAAGCTACATTAATTGTATACACAATTTAAAAAATCCCAAACATTTCGGCAAACATAGAAATAAACAAAGGAGTTTCTTATTCACCAAGTGAACGCTCTTTGAACATACTTCAACAATGTTAATATTCATAAATGTTAGTAAACTGCACACAACAGAAACACATTATCTG